>QEPC01000313.1:380064-398454 GCA_003113815.1 Sphenodon punctatus
CTCAGGTTGTGTTTCCAATGCTAGACCACAGACACTTCTTAGTTAAGAAGAAAGTTTATTAATAACATAAGCCAAGATAGTTTGATACAGAGTGGATAATAAATGAAAGATAAAATAACACATTCCTAATCTATACTGGGTAATTTCCTACATAAGTTCTTACCCCACTGAAAGTCCATAGGCTCGAATTTGTTCTCAGCCCGATGTTGGAAGGGCTGGGCCTTTTGTCTTTACGTTAGTTCGAATCAAAGTCCCTTCTCTCCCCACATGTCTTCCAGCAGCCTTGATTGCTGGCAAGATGCAAGATGTAGATGAGCTCTCGGCTCCAAGAGGTAACAGGAGATGGTGTCTCTCTTTGTCTTGGCTCTTGGCTTAAATAGCTTATCAAGGTCCTTTGTTTGACTTTCCTGCTCAGGGAACTCTGTTTACCTGCAGTAGGCAGACAGGAAGCTTATTTGCATCTCCATGGGATTCTGTCTGGTGTCTCTCTGAAAACACATTCTTTATCTCTCTCCATTTCCTGGAGGGAGCTTCCAGCTCTCAGTTTACATTACATGATTACATGACGCGAGTTTGCAGTTCTTAGTTTTACCATTACATACATATTTAACCGTTACATTTACATAATTGTTCGATCTGTAGGCTGCGTGTAGCCCAGTATCTCTCATGTGTGACCTTCTGGTCCTTCGTGACAGCCCCCCCTTAAGACATCATGTGGAGTGGGCACGACAGAGTCCCGTTACATGATTAGACTGGTGTGTCCCTGCGTGAGAGTGCATGCCACATTTTGTTTACCTTTTACGTGTTCAATTCTCATGTCAAATTCCTGCAAAAACTTGCTCCATCCCAGCAGTTTGGAGTTTTTTACACTATTGAGCCATGTCAGAGGTGATTGATCCTCAGGACTCACTCTTTCTGGGTGCACTATCTTGTAGGGGTCTACATTGAGGTGTTTTTGTTCCTCAGCCCTGTTTTGCACGTGGTGTTCCCCTTGCACATAACCGTCAAGGCACATTAGTATGGGTGATGGGGTTCTTATGCAATGCCATGCCAACATCCGTTGTTCCCCTGTTACAAACTTTGGCCATGTTTCCAATTTATATGGTAGCATGTTTCTCAATGACCTTATGTCTTTTTGGCATGTCACAACTTTTTTGTCTGATCTGCGTGGACTATCCAGAGTACAGGTTATAAGCATCAGTAGGCAACAGAAGAGGGAGTATGGAGTAAGTGTCAGACCTTTTACACTGCTGAATACCCCCATCCTGTAGTATGTGTTATTTTGTATTTGGAAACCCTTTTCACCTGGAGAATTGTCGTATTTCCCAGTGAGGATACTTTTGTTCTTTAGCTTTTGCCTTTTCCCTATGACTGTAATGCTGTTTGCATTCAAATCTCGCACCGAGCCAAATGCCTCTTCTCTCCAGGGGCTATTGTCCTCAGAATCTCTAGTGTCCTGCTCCCCAATTGTGTCTGTGCCCCCATGATCCACTGGTTCTATACACCAGTGTATTTCTCCTTCCTTGGAGTCTGGCTTTAAGAACTGGATGTGAAGATCCCCTAGTGTTATTTCAGCCCCCCTGCCCTGAAACTCTTGAGGATTCAGTTTACCAAGTACAGTGATGTGACCCTGGACACTCTTAACCGTTTCCTCCCCTCCAGTCTCTACTTCAGCAGCGTTTCCCTGTTCCTTCTCTTTTAGGACAACATGTTCTACTTTAGCAGCGTTTCCCTCTTCCTTCTCTTTAGGACATCATATTCTACTTTAGCAGTGTTTCCCTCTTCCTTCTCTTTAGGACAACCGGCTGGGTTTCTTCCCCCCTTTGCTGCATTTCTCTCCCTGGGGAAGAGACACCCTTCCCTCCCCCATCCATCCTGGAAAAGGTTTCATGCTTAGGTAGTTCTGATATGAAATCTGCTTGTGTTTCAGTCAGCACCTTCTCTTAAAGTAGAATCCTCCACCTCCTGGCCTGTCTGCAACCCCCTGAGTTCAGTAGCGGCTTCTCTGGCCTCTAACTCTCCCCCATGGTTACCCGGTCTGATTCTGCAGACATTGGGCCCTCCTATTCAAGGTCGGGGCTCAACGTTTGGGTCTCAGAATCCGTTTGGCCATTTAGCTTCCCTCCATATAGTTCCCCATGTGAGACAGGGACATGCAGTTCACTCCCCGAGTCTAGTCCTCACGTGCCTACTGGCTGGGCCGGCAACTCCTCCTTGGGGTTTTCCTGCTGCTTAGTGGAGTTCATAGGGTGGGGTGCAGCCTCCGTGTGGCTCGCAGAGCCTGCCTGCAACCCTTCCCCTCCACCAGGCTTGCTCTCTGTCTCCCCATGTTCCTGGGAAGGATCTTGTTGTAGATCAGCTCCAAATATAATTTCCCACCAGCATTTCATTTTCTACCTTTCTGGGGAGTACCGCCACCTGGATGGGCCCCTTTAAGCCCTCCCATTCTAAATCTACAATTGCTGTGGGGAGGATATCTTTGATTCTCATTGCTAGGGATACCACAACCTTTCTATGAGTGTTAATTTTCTGTTTTGGCACTATGTCCTCACGTACCATAACCATGTGTGCCCCATTGTCCAGCCTCCCCATACAGTTTATCCCATTCACCTTTGCAGGTTTTCGTAGCAACGGATCCCCTGAGGGTGGTTTGGGGATAGTACAGCGATCATAAACAGCTTTTGGGATGGTTTGGACTACAGATACAAAATTCGCACTGACAGTACCAATAATCCCATCAGACTCCCCTTTGTAGCCCTCAGACTCCCTTTTTAGGAGGCAGTCACATGCCAGATGCCCTGTTTGGTTACACTTAAAGCACTTCCTTGAATCATTAGTAGAGGATTGGGAGGTGTGTGTTCTTTGGAGTCTGGGTGATCCCTGTCTCCCCCCACCTCCATTCTTGTTTGGGTTTTTCTGGGTCAGGTTTCCCTGATCAGAGTGTGGGTGGTGAAACCCTTGCTTAAGCTTTTTCCCATTATTTGGCTTCCGTTCCCCATAAGCTGAGATAGCATTTGCAGTAAATGCGTCTGCTTTTCTACCTGCCTCCTTGCTATTTGTGATCCCTTGATTAAGCAAGTGTGCTTTGAGATTAGGGGTACAAATATTAAGGAATTTGTCACAGAGAAAACATAGGGTCACACACGTGTAACACGGGACTACATGTAGACTACAAGTCTGGTAAATATGTAATGCCAAAAGGGTCCACATGTACGTACGGTTACAGTGAGAGCTATAGAACTCAAATTAGGGCTCTGGTACCAGGCTACAGGAAATACAAGGAGATAACAAGATGTGTATTGAAAACGCTTGCCAGACAACCCTGTTGACATTTAGATGAGCCTTTGTGTTTGCCTGGGTTGGTACGTGACCGACCCCACAATTCCCCAAAGGTGAGAACAGAGAGAGACAAAGAAGGGGGAAACTATTTAAAGTGGCCAGTGAGATTCTTAGAGGAGAAGCTCATTCCTAAAGCCATCTTGAGAGCTAATCTACATATGAAACCCTGCCTGCCATCAGAGCAGCTAGACTGAAGAGACATGGACTGAGAGGAGGATTTTGCTCTCTAAAACGAGAACCCAGCTGCTTACGTTTAAGGACTGAGAGAAACCATAAGCTTATGGACCTTTATAGGGTAAGATAACAGTATAGATTAGGAATGCGTTATGTTTACCTTTGATTTCTAGCAACCACTCTGTATCAACTATCTTGCTTATGTAATCAATAAACTTACTTCTTATCTTTATGAAGAAGTGTCTGTGTCTAACATTGGAACACAAGGGAGCAACAAGAGCCCTTAAGCTCTTGCGAACCCAGAGAGTAAAGAGTCTGTAAACGGGAAGGATCGGGCCCTTGGGTGACAAAGGAGTTTCATTGTGGCACACTTGAACTAGCCAGAGAGAGAAACTGATTCAAGAGAGCTGTGCGCACGGGAAACTGAGTAACTCAAACCCGGTAAAGTGGGGGTGCAGACCCCCAAACCCATGACAGAATTGCTCGAAGATTACAGGATCCATTATTTGGTCCTTAGTGGCATTCCCTCATGCATCTAACTGTTTTACCCCATCCAGTGTATTAGAAACATCAGAATAAGACATACCATCTCCCTTTTTAAAGTTGCGTAGTTTGTGGCGAAATGTTTCCGGGGTGATCTGGAAGCTAGCTGTCCAGTATCCCTTTTTTGAATTCCTCATATTACCACTCTCCCTCTTTCTTTGAGTTGAATACCTGACGTGCTTTGGAGGTGAGTTTGGGCATTACCAGCCTGCTAACTCACAAGTTCTGATGAATTTGTTCCTGGCGAAAGATGCACTCTGCCATTGCAAAGAAATCATCAATGCATTCACTTTCTTGGTACAGGGGCAGAAGGGCTGAACAGTCTCTGATCTGCTGTCTTCTGCTCTGTCTTGGTTGCTTTCAGAGGGTGTTGTGGGCAGGATTCCTGCGTCCTTCTTTGCCTTCAGGAGTTCAAGTTGATGAAGCCTCTCTCTCTCTCTCTCTCTCTCTCTCTCTCTCTCTCGTTCTCCTGTCTTTCTTTTTCGTTCTCCTCCTGTTTTAGTCTTTTGAGTTCAAGTGGCACTTTTAGTTTCCTTTCATTTTCTCTCTCCTCCTTTTCCAGTCTTAACTGCTCTAGTTTAAGTCTGGCGAGCTCAACTTCACTGTTTGAGCCCTGGCCCTGGTTGCCTCCAGGCCTTCCATCTCTTGGTTGCGGATTAGGTGGAGGGCAGTTTTGCACACCCGCTCCAGTCCCATACGTCCCATCCATGCTCATCTTCTCAAATTCTCTTATCAGCTGCTTCAGTTGCTGTTTAGTTTTCCCTTCTACTTCGAGACCTCTCTTCTGGGCTTCCCTTCTCAGTTCTGACTTTCTCAGGTGTTGAAAGTGCTTCGGGAGCCCTATTTTGCTCACTGTCCCTGACACCCAAAATAAAACTAAAACAACCAACACAGCGCACTCTGTTCAAAGTTCTGCTTATTTTCTCTCAGAGTTGAGTTCCAGATGGCACTGGCACTCCCTCTCTTCAGATTTGGGATTTACTCCCCTCTGAGGATTCCACTCGCTTTGGCAATCCTCCTACGCTTTTCTACACATTGGTACACAATTCTGAGCATAACCCATCTCACTGGGTACCACTGTCATGGGTTTGCGGGTCCACTACCCCACTGGGAGCCTGGGGATGACCCACAGGGAATGGATAGCATGGTGACCTGTTGGGTGCTTCTACCAGCCCCCGTGACTGGCTACTGTCGGAGGCAGGATGCTGGGCTCAATGGACCATTGGTCTGACCCAGTATGGAACTTCTAATGTTCTTATGTTCTTAATGCTTCAATGAACCCACTGTCCTGTCTCCGACAGTATCACAACCAGAGCAATGTTCCATCCAACCCAGTGTTCTGTCTCCGACAGTGTCACAGCCAGAGCAATTCTCCAACCAACCCAATGTCCTGTCTCCGTCAGTTTCACAGAGCAATGCTCCATCCAATGAACTGTTATCTCTGAAAGTGTCACAGCCAGAGCAATGCTCCAACCAACCCAGTGTCCTGGCTCTGACAGTGTCACAGGCACAGCAATGCTCCAACCAACCCAGTGTCCTGTATCCGACAGTGTCACAAGTATAGCAATTCTCCATCCACCCCAGTGTCCTGTCTCCAACAGTGACACAGGCAGAGCAAATTCAGTGCTCCATCCAACCCAGTATCCTGTCTCTGACAGTGTCACATGCAGACTAATGCTCCATTCAACCCCGTGTCCTGTCTCTGACAGTGTCACAGACAGAGCAATGCTCCAACCAACCAACCAACTGTCCTGTCTCTGACAGTGTCACAGGCAGAGCAATGCCTTCAACCCATTCCCCAGTCTCTCCCAGTCTCTTCCCACTCCCCAGTCTCTCTCCCCATCCACCCCTCCCCCCACTCCCCAGTCTCTCCAAGTCTCTTCCCATTCCCTAGTCTCTCTCCCCATTCACACCTCTCCCATTCCCCAGTCTCTCCCAGTCACCAAATCCCTCCCCTCACTGCCCCCAGCCCCATTCCATCCTCAGTCTTCCACCACAATTTATTCACGAGTCCTACACCAGTAAAGTCAGGTTGGACAGCAGCAGGATCATGGCACGCTGTTCACTTCTTCAGAGTGAGTTGAGCATGTGTCACGGAGGAACATAGGGTTACACACATGTAACACTGGCCTACATGTAGACTACAAGTCTAGTAAATATGTAAAGTAAAAGGTTCCACATGTATGTAATGTTACAATTAAGAACTGTAAAACTCAAATCAAGACTGTGACACTTAACCAAGCTCCAGGAAATGGAAAGACAGTTTGTGGATTTGCCCCAGACGGATGGCCAGAGACATTTAAAATGCTAAAGCAGGCAGCCATTGCCTGCGTGCAAGAGACACAGAAAGCTGATAGCAAGAACAAAAGGAATTCTGGAAGCCTTGAGAAGATACGAGGGGTTTCCTCCTGGGGATATAAGGAGTTGTACCCCAGAGGGGAGGAGGACTATTGTGAACTCACTCAACATCTTGCAGCCAGGAGGGCTGAGCCAAACCATGGACTGAGAGGCATGATTTTGCTCTCTACCAACTAAGAAGCCAGTGCCCAGTCATTCTACACCTATGACTGAGGAACCAGAACTTATGGACCTTTGTAGGGTAAGTTTCTTATTTAGGAACTCAACCAGTATAGATCAGGAATGCATTATTTTTACCTTTGATTTCTAGTAACCACTCTGTATCAACAATCTTGCTTATGTAATCAATAAACTTACTTCTTATCTTTATGAAGAAGTGTCTGTGTCTAACATTGGAACACAAGTGAGCAACAAGGGCTCTCAAGCTCTTGTGAACCCCGAGAGTAAAGAGTCTGTAAACGGGAAAGATCGGGCCCTTGGGTGACAAAGGGGTTGTCCCTGCAGCAGGCTTGAATTGTCCAGAGAGAAAAAACTGGTTCAAGTGGGCTGTACGCGAGGGAAACTGAGTCACTCAAACCCGGTAAAGTGGGGGTGCGGACCCCCAACCTGTGACAGCATGCACGCTGGGTTCCTGACTGCCTCAGCAGCCCGCAGCACACACCTGAGCACCTACAATTGGCACCCAGGTGTGATTTTAAATTGAACCGATAGGCCTCTTAAGAAAGCCTGCCCTCGTGGGAAATTCAGTTTCCCAGAAGCGTGCTTGGGCTGTGTGCTTGAACGCCCAAAGCGCATTCACAATAGTTTTGTCCCTTATGGGACTCCAGAGTGGCTAGAGCACAGCCAGTCCCCACCCCGATGGGTGGGGACTGGCTGTTTTCTCACCACTCTCGGGGCAGACTTGGTTTGAGCGAGGAGCAGGAGGAGCCTCTAAGAACCGGCGCGGCGGCAGTAGTTTTGTGTGAATGAGAGGAGCCTGTCAAAGAAGAACAGTTCTTCTTTGACAGGCTCCTCTCATTCACACAACTGGGTAAGGATTCGGTTACGGTGATTTTCTTTTTCTTTTTAAACAGACTGAGAGTTACCGGGCTGCCGCAGCCGGGCAACCCGCAGCGCAGCATGAGATTAGGGCTGGGGGGGACTGGAGGGGCATTGCCCCAGATGTCCTAGGGGGCGCACCACGTCTGCTTTTGCCCACCAAACTCCCAGAAAGCTTCCCGTTCACAGACTCTTTCTCTCTGGGTTCGCAAGAGCTTGCAAGGTCAAGTCACTCAGGTTGTGTTTCCAATGCTAGACCACAGACACTTCTTAGTTAAGAAGAAAGTTTATTAATAACATAAGCCAAGATAGTTTGATACAGAGTGGATAATAAATGAAAGATAAAATAACACATTCCTAATCTATACTGGGTAATTTCCTACATAAGTTCTTACCCCACTGAAAGTCCATAGGCTCGAATTTGTTCTCAGCCCGATGTTGGAAGGGCTGGGCCTTTTGTCTTTACGTTAGTTCGAATCAAAGTCCCTTCTCTCCCCACATGTCTTCCAGCAGCCTTGATTGCTGGCAAGATGCAAGATGTAGATGAGCTCTCGGCTCCAAGAGGTAACAGGAGATGGTGTCTCTCTTTGTCTTGGCTCTTGGCTTAAATAGCTTATCAAGGTCCTTTGTTTGACTTTCCTGCTCAGGGAACTCTGTTTACCTGCAGTAGGCAGACAGGAAGCTTATTTGCATCTCCATGGGATTCTGTCTGGTGTCTCTCTGAAAACACATTCTTTATCTCTCTCCATTTCCTGGAGGGAGCTTCCAGCTCTCAGTTTACATTACATGATTACATGACGTGAGTTTGCAGTTCTTAGTTTTACCATTACATACATGTTTAACTGTTACATTTACATAATTGTTAGATCTGTGGGCTGTGTGTAGCCCAGTATCTCTCATGTGTGACCTTATGTTCCTTCGTGAAACACATTCTTCCCCTCCCTCCTGTCTTGCATCACTAACTTCTCCCCCCCATCTCCTCCATCTTCACTTTGTTTCCAATGATGGTGTTCAAATCAATCCTGTCTTCAAGGCACACAGGGTGAAAACAAACGAACAATATCTACCTACAAGTGGGTGACTATTGGTCCATTTAACAGGTGGACAGGGACCAGGAACTCATGTAACCAGGTCCACACATGGCATGCTCCTCCAAATCAGGGAGGACACTGTGCGGGCTAAGGCAGGAACCCGTGTTGGCCTGGGGGGGACAACACAGTGGGTGTTTTTACACTGACACTAAATCCGGGTTTTGTTTTTATTATCCCGTCCTTAAACGTCTGTTTAAATGAATTTTCAGAGTATAACAAGCCCAGGTTTACAATTAACTCTGTGCTTATAAAACTTCTTTTTCAAGGGTTTATTAGTCCCGGGTTAAAATAAGCCAGGGTTTAAGTCTGTGTAAACAATAAGTCCGGGCTGAGCTTAAAGTGATCACAGAGAGTGCTAGCAAGTTCTGACGTCCACTCTATCCAGGACTGACTCTATGGTCTCATAGGTGCAGGGTGATTGAATTACACCTGTAATGTAACCACAATGCATTGTGCTAGTGTTAAAATGCATCAACTGTTTTCAATCCGAAATAGAAATGTCCGTCTAAACCAATAGCACGGAATAATAATCTCGATCAGTCTGCACGGGATAACATCCATGTAAAAACACCCATATTCCTTCTTTCTAATATGGGATTGCTGCAGGGGGGCATAGCCATGCACTCCCCGGAGCCAGTTTGTTTCAAGCCGGGAAAGTTTGGATACGCTTCCCAGCAGCACCAGGGGATCTTTGCTGGGGAGAGCAGCACTTAACATTGACTGAGGGGATTCTTACCGAGGGAGCGCAGTGCTGATCTCACTGGGAAGGATCCCCCCCGCTGGTCTATTGCAAGTCAGGTCCAGACTTGAAATAGACCAATATGGGGGTGGGGGGGTTACAATCAGCAACGGTCCTCTTCCAACGAGGATCCTTCCAGG
Organism: Sphenodon punctatus; assembly: GCA_003113815.1. Classification (NCBI taxonomy): domain Eukaryota; kingdom Metazoa; phylum Chordata; class Lepidosauria; order Sphenodontia; family Sphenodontidae; genus Sphenodon; species Sphenodon punctatus. The sequence continues at coordinate 389,487 of QEPC01000313.1, forward strand.
AGGAGCCCAATGGGAAGGGGATCAGATGAGGCTCTGTGTGAGGCTTGTGAGTGTGGGTGACATTCACCCGTATCCGTTGTACACATACCAGATGCAGGTGTGTGGCCCATGAAACTCAGGTCACTTTCAGACATCCCCGACCCCCCCCCCCGGCACATATTCTGGCTGCAGGGGGGAATGGGCAGCCAGGATATGCGCAGGGATTGATCGGTCTGAAAGGCCCCACCCCCACCCCCGGCGCGGCTTTGCCGGCAGGTACGCAGGGATGCAGAGCTCGGTTTCCTGCTCTGCCTCCCTGCGCATGTCTGCCGGCAAAGCTGCGCATGTGTGTGTGTGGGGAGGTCTGAAAGTGGCCCAAGAGTCCGCACACGGGGCTGTTGTTTCGTTTGTTGTCACCCCTTGTCTGGGATTCATCTCTGACTCCTCCCTCTCCTTTGCGCCTCATATTCATTCTGCTGCTAAAGCCTGTCACTTCTGTCCCGCACTAAAATCCAGACCACTCTACTCATCTCTTTGAGTGTTCTTACACACACGTTTCTCTTGGATGTTTGCTGTTACATCCTGAACGTTCTGTGTGTCTAAATCACTCACCGAGCTCTTAAACATCTGGCCCTTTGAACTTCTGCGTCAACCTTCTCCCAGATCTTGTAAACTGCTTTGCTCCAGAGAGCTGTGGTCACTTGGTTTCCATGGCAGCCCCTCATGTATACAGCTGCGGCTACTTTAGGCTGCCTCAGGGCAGTGTGTGTGTGAACAATGCATCCGGAACTTACTTGTGGACTTTTAAACCAAGAAGATTGAAAAATCTGGAACTTCAAGGTGTGTGTGAAAATGTCCTCAGTCTGGCACGTGCAACCTCCTTACCGGCCTCTCTCATTTTCACCTTGACCCTTTCACTTCCGCTCAATGGTTCGCTGCCAAGGTCGTCCTCCACATCTGCCACTTTGATTTTGTAAGCAGATGAGGGCGTTGAACACTAATCATGTTTGATGCCTTTCATCTCCTCCCTCGCCTCCAGTGCATCCAGCATAAGGCTACCCAGTGAGCTCATGGCTAGAGCGGGATTAGACCCCCGGTCTCCCAGGACCAAATCCAACTCCTTTCTGTGGGGAGAGGTGGCCATGAATGGATATTGGGGGTTGGGAACCATGGTTGTGTGGGAAGGGAGTGGGGTGGTAGGAGAGATAGGGTGGTGAGGGCTGGGAATCACTCTATCTGCTCTCTCGTAACCCGAAGTTAACCCTTTTCTCTGGGTCACGCCCCATTGTCTCCGCAGTTCTGCTTGCCTTTTCGTTTCTGGTTGGTGCTCCCAGCTGAGCCGGCAGTTTCAATCTGTCTGGGCCTGGCTGTGCTGACTGTGGTTCCTGAATTGTCCCATGCTGACCAGGCAAGTTTAAAAGGAACTAGCAGGCTGGGTGGTTAGTTCCAGGAGTCCAGGACGAAGTTGGAAGGAGCATCTGACTCAGGAGCCATGGGCCTGCTACGTCTCGGCCTCTGCTTGGGTGAGGGGACAAGTGTCTATACAGGGGGAAGCCCTAACCCAGTGGCCCCTCATCGGTACCCACCCCTGCCCCATCTACCCTGCATCCTCCATGACCCCATGCCCTGCCATTGCCTCATGTCACCACATACAGCCCCATGCTGCCCACACCCCGCCCTTGCCAGATTTACCCTGCACCCCATTCTCCCTACACCCCTTCCCAGCCTCATCTCTCTGCACCCCCATGCCCCCATCCCTGCCATATTTATTGACCCTGCCCCCCATCCCCCCTGCCCCATCTGTCTAGCACCCCTAGGCCTCTGCTCCGGGTCCCTTCATCCATGCCCTGGTGTGGGTGAATGGGGGCTCTTGGAGGAGCTGGGGTTGGAGGGAGGTATGGGGGGGGACCATGAACCATCCACCCTTTTGGACTGTCTCCTTCCCACACCTGGGTCCGATCCTTACTCTTACGTTGGATAGGAGCCAAGACCACCGTCCCACGTCTTTTAGCTCCTGCTACTTTACTCTTGGTTTCTCTCCGCAGCCACCTGCTTTGGACTCGCTGTCTCAGGTATGTACGCTTGACCCCCCTCACCCATCCTGTGCCAGGGTCTGACCGGGACCCCGGCTGGCATCTTTCCCTCCTGCTGGTGCCACCTTACTTAAAGGGCCAGCATCCCAATTTGACCGTTCCCTGCTACAGCTGCGATTTGTTGTTTGGAGGTCACACAGCACAGGGTGTGCGATTTGTTTGGGGAAGTGAATTTGGAATGAGAAAAATGAAAAATCAAAAGCAAAGATTAAAATATTGAAAAGGGGAAGAACAAATCCTGAAAATCATAGATGGAAAGATCATACTATCCTGCATGGAGCTACTGAATGATCAAAGTATTGAAAAGAGACACCATGCTTGCAGAAATATAAAAAAAATCAGATATTGGAATTAGAACGCAAATGAATAGTGGATTTTGAAACCTTGCATTATAATCAAAACCACATTAGAATGTGGATGCCTATATCTCAAGTGTTTGGATACGCAGAGCCCTTTGAAGAGGCAGGCAGACAGATTCGCAGTGTGTGATAAAATTCACCCTAGGGAAAAGACACCTCAGGCATGCATGGTTTAAGGGATAGTAACCTATCAGGTCTGTGAATGACAGGGAGAAACTTACTTTGCAGCAGAAACTCCTCCCTACCTGCAGAGTGGCTGTGATGGGTCATTAATTATTCCTTAGACAATGGCCCATTTCACACAGACACTCTAACACTGATAAACTGGGTGTTACATTTTATTATACATGTTGCAGGGCTGCAGGTGTGCTCTATGGGTGCCCTGTAAAATGTATAATAAAATGTAACACCCATTTTATCAGCGTTAGAGTGTCTGTGTGAAAAGGGTCAATGTAAGCCTGATGAGTCTTTTCCTTGAAGGGAAACTTATCACAAACTGCTAATCTGTCTGCCTGTGATCAGTGTTCTTAGATGATTAAAAGAGGTTAATGATGAGGATTGCACCATTTGTGTTTGCAATTTGGGAGTTAATCTTCACACTGTGTTGTAACCAAATTTGTGTTAGAATGAGGGCAATTTGTACACATACAAGCTATTTTTGATGTAACGCATTTGGGAGCCATGCCTCATCTCATTTTATAACTGAATCTGCTATATAAGGACACACATTATAACAAGGTTGTGCTGTGTTGAAGGATCAAAAATGAATACATCAAAATATTGACTATGCAAAGATTGACAGTTGAATAAAAAGAATTGGAATAGCAAAGTACTGACCAGGAAAGCCCCCCGTAGCATGCATTGAGCATCAGTGCGTGCCCCATTTTGAAAAATCCAAATGTTACCAAAAAATAAATAAATGAAATCTAGAAAAACTGAATATGAAATACAAAATATCAGAATATTGTCACCACAAATTCATTGCAATCTCGTTATAATGCACATTGTTATAGCACAAACATGTTTATAATGCAGTGTGAGGCACAACTCTTAGTTAGGGGGTATTTTCAGACGTGACGAGATCACGCTCAACCACAGTGAATTCCCCCATGGGGAGCGTGATCTCGTCACGTCTAGCCAGTGTTATGCCAGATGTTCACCCCTGTGAATCATGGGGGGGGGGAATCAGATTTACCACACCTCCGTGCCTCCTCCGGGGGAGGAGGCACGGAAGCGTGGTAAATCTGTTTCCCCCCCCCCCCAGTGATTCACGGGGGTAACCACCCGGTGTAACACTGGCTAGACGTGACATTGACACACTCAACCACGAGGACTTCTCCGTGGTTGAGCGTGTCAGCGTCACATCTGGCCACTGACCACAGCCCAAAACCGGTGGCCGTGCTGCCGCCAACTCCGGGCCATGGTCACTTTCCTGGGGGTGGGCGGGCGCAGCGGCCGCATTGGCCACAGAGCCCACCCGTCTCTGAGAGGACGGGCTGCTGGGGGAGCGTGGGGGGGTGGGGGGGCTGTGCGGCGTGTATTGCGCCGCGCGACCCCGCCCCCCCCAGATTCCCCTCCGGGATCAGGCGGCATGTCTGTCTGATCCTGGTGGGGAGTCCCCAGGGTGTTTCCGTGACGGGGCGAATTGATCCCCATCACGTCTGAAAATACCCAATGTCATAAAAATGCAGCACCCCATGGTTTTCACCGTGCAACCGTTCAGTGGAACAAAAGACGCAAAATTCAAGCATCTTTGTTCTAGAACAAATTTGGTTCCAATGCTGTGAGGCACTACTCCGAACATTTGGCATTAGAAATGGAGCACTCTCTAGTTTTCAGTTAAATCCACAGAGTGCTGATTCACAGAAAGCATCCATAACTGTAAGATGTAGGCATCCTCGCTTGAAGATGAATCTGGTTATTGTTTATATAGCACCGGCAACATACCTGGCCCAGAACAATGATTAATAAGAGACAGGTCCCTGACCTGAGAAGGAACAGAACTGGGGGAGGCAGAAGGGCGTTGTGAGTCAGGACTGAGGTCCAGTCCTATAGCTTTAACTTCTCACTGCCCAGCTCTGAGACTGCACCTCTCCCTGTCTCTCAGGCCGACAGCGTCTGCGGCTGGCAGATGGCCCTGGTCCATGTTCCGGGTGGGTGGAGATCCAGTTCCTGGGCCAGTGGGGCACGGTGTGTGATGATGACTGTCTAGGTGGCTGCACTGGTCATAATGGATGGGGCAAATGGTGGGTGGGCAGAGCTATGCACAACAAGAGAGAGAGGCATTGATGACACCACCAAATTACTGGCTTATTGGACAGAGGCTGATTGGGTTTAGGGGGCAGGAAATGGAGCACGGGGTGTTTCCCTTCTAGGGGCTGTCAGCTCCGACATGGGACTGTCGGCCTCAGGCAGGTATCAAGGAAGGGGATCCAGGCTCTTTCTCCCCTAAGGGGCAACAGTTCTCATCCTGTCCGAAGGTAAGGGGACTGGCTGGTTCAGGAGGCAGAGAATTAGGATCTGTGGACTTGGTTTTTGTTATATTAATATTGATAACAAAATTCTTTGTTTTCGTTATTGTTACTGCAATAACGATAAGGAAGATAAATAATAAAATCAATAACGATAACGAATGCTGTTAATGATTTCATTATTGCCTGGCAGGTGTTTTTTGGAGGGAAATGTGGAAGGTGGGGGAGGAGGGAGCAGATATCTTGGCGCCAGAAACAGTGCTGAACTCTTGATCTGGGCCTGTGATGAGAGGGGAAGGACCTGATGGATGTAATTGCTGGCCAATAAGCAGCACAAGCAGGTTCCAGGCAGTTGAATGGTTCCCTGTGATTGCTCATGCCTCCTGCCTCCCAGAACCAATCATGGGGGCTCTGTGGAGGGCACGGCAACCCTTTATGTTGCAGGGCCAGGCTGTTTGACTTTTGTTCTGTGTTAGCGCCTGCTGTGTCAGGTTGTGTTTACAGAACTCTGGTGCTTGCACTAAAATCTTCCCCAGTCCTCAGTGTTTTACCTTTCCTTTCCTTAAACCCTTTATTTTATCTTTCCCCTTCCACTGTCTGTCTCCCCCTGTACATAGATAGATCGATAGATTAGATTAGATCCTACACTGAGCCACTTGCTGATTCCTCTAGGCATTGGGAAGCCACTGAAAATAAACTTCTATCTGCTATGTGTTCTAAGTATCTATCTATCCCATTCCTATCCTATAATGCTAATATATATAATACAAAAGTCTAGTATCTAGTAAAATCTATTTAATATCTAAACTCTCCCTTTCTCTCTCGCTAGGATAGAGAGAGTGAGATTAGATATTATATAGATTAGATATTAGTAGATACTATATAGATATTAGTAGACACTAGGCTTTTTAATTATATACATTAGCATTATAGGATACAAATAGGATAGATAGATACCAAGACAGGGCACACAGCAGACAGAAGTTTATTGATATACTTAGGAATATATTGTATATAGTATAGGTTATTAGGTGTAGGTTAGAAATACATATTAGTAATTTTTCATATTGTCATTGTGCACTTATTTCTACTGCATTGTAATGAGAAAGGGAGGAAGGAGTTCTGAGAGGTCTGGGGCAGGTGTCTGATGGCACTTCTGCCACTGGTGGCAGCCCACAATGGAAATGATAACAAAACAAAAATCTCCGTTTTGCTCAAAATCAATACCGACACCGATAACGAAAAACAAAATTTTGTTACTAACAACAGTTAATAACGACAGTTTTTAATGACAACAGTTTATGAAAACAAAAAAACACATGGGACCTTGGCGCACACCCCTACAGAGAAGGGGTTCTGGGGCATTTCCCCTCTAGGGGCACCAGCGCATTATGCTCCAGGGTAAGGGGGGGACTGGCTGGCTTGTGGGGGCACGGGATGGGTGCTTGCTCCCGTGCAGCTGCTGAGAGCTGGAGGCCCCGTACCCACATGGAGTCGTGTGCTCACAAGGATTTCCCCCGCCACGGCCCCAGTGGCTGCCCCTATTTGAGACTCCGACCGGGGCTACTAGGTCTCTGCTGAGCCACTTCCTGATTCCTTCTAGACACCGGGGAGCCGCTGACAATGCCAGAGTCAACCAGCAATTGGAACTACCTGTGGGAAGAAGAAACAGTGACACCCAGTGACCCTGACACTCCTGATACACGTGCATCCACCTCAGACACGGAGACAGAGACGGAGCCGCCTACAGGGGCCAAAGGTTCGGTTTACCTTTCTGTGGCTCCGTCCTGACCCCCAACTGGGGGAAAACTCAGGATGTGAGAGCAGGGATTATGCGTGGGGATTGAGGGGCAGGAGCAGAAGTGTGAGGAACCCATGGCTGATACAGGAGGAGCTGCAGGTGGGGAATGAGAGAGGGAGCAGAACTGGGGGAGGAAGGAAATGGATTTCGATGCATTTCCCCTCTGGGGGCACCAGTTCATTATGCTCCAGGGTAAGGGGCGACTGGCTGGCTCGTGGAGCAGTTGATGGGTCATGGGTCCTTTCTCCTTTCGTGAACATTGTCTCTGATACAGCCGTGGGTCAGGCTGGAAGCAGGGGGGGCGGGGTCATCATCAGGGGGAGCCTTGCACTGGTATTTGGCCCCGGTGGCTTCCCCTATTTGGGACTCAGACCGGGACTGCTAGGCCTTAGCTGAGCTACTCGATGATTCGTCTAGGCGTTGGGGAGCCGCAAACAATGATACCCAGAGCCTCCGACACACCGGATAACTGGACAGAGGAGCGTGAAGGTAAGAGAGATCCACCTGTGGGGGCTGAAAGTTTGGATTAGCCTTTTGTGGCTCCGTCCTGACGCCCAACTGGGAGGAGCTCAGGGATGGGAGAGCAGGGATTTTGGTTGGGGTTTGTGTGGGGAACCCATGGCTGATGCAGCAGGAGCTGGGGATTGAGACGCGGAGCAGAATCAGGGGAGGGAGAAGGGGGTTGTGAGGCAGGACTGAGGTCCTGTAGCTTTAACTCCTCACTGCCCAGCTCTGAGGCTGCCCCTCTCCCTGTCTCTCAGGTCGGCAGCGTGTGCGGCTGGTGGGCGGCCCTGGTCCCTGCGCCGGACGCGTGGAGATCCAGTACCAGGGCTCCTGGGGCACGGTGTGTGATGATGGATGGGACCTGACAGACGTAGCGGTGGTGTGCCGGGAGTTGGACTGTGGGGAACCTCTCGGCGGCCCTGGCAGTGCCCACTACGGGCAAGGATTCGGGCCCATTTGGCTGGATGACGTGAACTGCACGGGGGATGAGGCCTCTCTGAGCCTCTGCCATTTCCGGTTATGGGGGAAACACGACTGTAGCCACCGTGAGGATGCCTCTGCTATATGTATAGGTGAGTGGCCAATCCGCCTTCAGTGCAGTTCCTGATTGGACGAAGCGCTTTCTTGTGTAGAGGGGCTGAGTATCCCCTCAGGGTTGTCTGAGTGGCTGCACTGGTCATCATGGGCGGGGGAAATGGTGAGTGGGCGGAGCTATGCACAACAGGAGAGCAGGGCCGGACCTATGGGCAGGCAACATAGGCAACTTCGTAGGGAGGCAGACCTTTTGGGGGGTGGCAGATTTTGGGGGTTTGGAGCTTCTCTTTTCACCCCGTGCCTTCTTAGTCACAGCGGCCCCTGGTCACAGCGCCCCCTCTCTCCCGCATCTGAAACAGCCGCGCTGCCTCCCCTGCGCCATCTACAGCCTTGAGGGAGGGGGGAACCTCCATCCATCTCCGCAAACGCACTCTGCGATGGTGCTGAGCACGGAGGAAGCGACTCGGCTTCTGTGCTGGCTGCCGCCAGTGTGTTCTTCCCTGCATCAGACACCAGCCTGTGAATGAACGAGAGCTCCAGGGCGTGGGGTCAGTCTGTGTTGCTTAGGGGGCGCTAAAATCATAAGTCTGCTCCTGCAGGAGAGAAGATGCATTGATGACATAGCCAAACTATTGGCTTATTGGAGGCTGATTGGGTTTAGGGGGCAGGAAATGGAGCATGGGGCCTTTCCTCTCTTGGGGCATTTATCAGGGAAGTGGATCCAGGCTCTTTCTCCCTTAGGGGCAACAGTTCTCATCCTGCCCAAAGGAAAGGGGACCGGCTGGTTCAGGAGGCAGAGAATTAGGGTCTGTGCACTTGGTTTTTGTTATATTAATATTGATAACAAAATTATTTGTTTTCGTTATTGTTACTGCAATAATGATAAGGAAGATAAATAATAAAATCAATAACGATAACGAATGCTGTTTATGATTTCGTTATTGCCTGGCAGGTGTTTTTTGGAGGGAAATGTGGAAGGCGGGGGAGGAGGGAGCAGATATCTTGGTGCCAGAAACAGTGCTGAACTCTTGATCTGGGCCTGTGATGAGAGGGGAAGGACCTGATGGATGTAATTGCTGGCCAATAAGCAGCACAAGCAGGTTCCAGGCAGTTGAATGGTTCCCTGTGATTGCTCAGTGCCTCCTGCCTCACAGATCCAATCACAGGGGCTCTGTGGAGGGCACGGCAACCCTTTATGTTGCAGGGCCAGGCTGTTTGACTTTTGTT
>QEPC01000313.1:480492-493411 GCA_003113815.1 Sphenodon punctatus
CCCGATCCTTCCCGTTTACAGACTCTTTACTGTCTGGGTTCGCAAGAGCTTGAGGGCTCTTGTTGCTCACTTGTGTTCCAATGTTAGACACAGACACTTCTTCATAAAGATAAGAAGTAAGTTTATTGATTACATAAGCAAGATAGTTGATACAGAGTGGTTATAGAAATCAAAGGTAAGCATAACGCATTCCTGATCTATAGTGATTGAGTTCCTAAATAAGCATCTTACCCTACCAAGGTCCATACGTTTCTGGTTCCTCTCAGCCCTTAAACGTAAGTGGCTCTGCATTGGGTTCTTAGTTGGAAAAGAGCAAAATCATGTCTCTCTGCTCATGTTTCTCCAGCCTGCTGCTGCCAGGCTTTTCGTATGCAGATCAGCTCTCAAGACTGCTTTGGAAGAGCTTTCTCAGGTGACTTACTGGCTCATTTAAATAGTTTTTCTCCCTCTTTGTCTCTGTTCCCGCCTTTGGGGAATCGTGGGGTCAGTCACGTAGCCAACCCAGGCGCAAACAAAGGCCCATCTAAATCTCTACAGGGTTCCGTCTGGCAAGTGTTCTGAAATACACATTTTGGTATCTCTTTGTATTTCCTGTAGTTGTGTCAGAGCCCTAATTTGAGTTTTGCAGTTCTCCATTGTAACCTTACACCCATGTGGAACCTTTGGCATTACATATTTACTAGACTTGTAGTCTACATGTAGTCCCATGTTACACATGTGTGACCCTATGTTCCTCCGTGACAGAGGGGAGTAGGGCTAGTGGGTTAGAGCATGGGCAGGTATGAGACGGAACTAATTCACACTATTCTTTCTAGCGGAGTAGTTGTTCAAACTTACATTACTCATGCCACATCATGGTCCTTGTTCTCTGCTACCTGATACAAGGGGTGAGTCATTGACATCCAGAGAAATCAACATTTGTGTTAGTGTGTAGCTACCGGCAAAAATGGATTAAGGAATGTGAGCTCACTCATCAACTTCATCCACACAACTCCCCGCCACTTTACGCAAGGGCCGGGCCACTGACATACAGGGAAATCAGCAGCTGTGCAAATGTATTACTACGGAACAAGGGAAATGTGGATTTAGGAACAAGTGATGAGTTTGCAAGAGGGAAGGCTGTTGTGTGAATTTGCTCTCATCTGTAGATCCCCCTGCATTTTATTGGCCCACTGCTTGCATCAGGTGGCAGAGATCAAGAAGCACAGGAAGTGGGAAGGGTTTCACACAACACAACACCCTGTATCTAGGTTTGTGACAGTCCCTGCTCAAAGACAGAATTGAATCATGCAGGCCCATTCACATCACCCTTTCCCCTCTCAAGCTCATCCATCATTCCTTAACTCACATCTTCCTTGCACCATATCAATGCATCCACACAGCTGCTGATTTCCCTGTTTTTCTGTGCCTTTTCTCTTGCAGTAGAGAAAAAAGGAATCATGGGAAACAGCAAGGGTTCCACACGACCTTCCAAATGTGGGTTTGTGCCCACTCGGAAATCATGTTGTGCGAACACGCGGTGAGGCTGGCTGCCGCGGGAGGGCCCGCTAGCTGGGGGCTCCATTGTGCATTGTCACCCTGCTCTAAGGGCACAGCCAGCTGGTTATATAAGTGCTGGCTGACTGGAGAATCGGGGAAGGTGTGAACACAGCTGCTGCTGCTGCTGATGGACACATGTGAGAGGGGGAGATTAATTCACAGTCCCCCAAACTGGAGCCCAGGTGCAGAGTGAGAGGCTGGTCAGGGATGAGCAGTGACAGTTCCTGAGCCTGAGCCTCTTTTTGGAACAACTCATTAGCTGCTAATCCCAGCGTGCGCCCTTGCCACCAGCTGTCATTGCCTGGGGCACCGGGGGCGTAGGCTGGGCCAGGGTTGGCTGGCGAGAGGCCGTGCATCTGGCTGGCAGCGTGGGAGGTGAGTGAGGACACTGGGTGATGTTACCCCACATGGCCATGCTGGAGACCGTTGCCCGTCTGAACGTGGGGTGCGGGGGGGGGGGGGATGCTCCCGTGCCTCACCCCCCCCATGAAGCACTGCCAGGAAATCCAGAGAGCTCCGTGCAGGCAGGTCAAATTGCTCTGTGACAACAGGTGGCCACAGAGCCCCTGGCCCATGTGAACTAGGGAGGCCAGTCACCCCGACAGACCGGTCCCCCGCTCATAAGGTGCTGTGGGCAGGGGACATGGATTTTGCAAGTCACAGGAACTGGCCCGGAGCGCTGGGGGCCCCCGGTTCCCCAATGTTCCTGCCAGGGACATGTCAACTGAAAAGGCCAGTCTGCGGTGCTTCCCCCCCCTCCTCCATGGTCCACGGCAGAGGGATTGCGTGGCAGCTGGCTCTGTGGCTGCGGTAGCCGTAATGGGATCTGCTTGTTTGAATCCCTCCCCACGCCGAGTCAGTGGTCCCAGTGCTCGTTCACATGACAGACTCCCTGCTCTGCGGCAGAGCCACTCAGCCCCCTACCATCCCGGACCCGGACCCCCTACCATCCCGCCCACAGTGTCTGGCTGAGGCGGGCGTTCATTTACACAAAATCCTTCCTCTTTGCAAGCTAACCAATCGTTCCTTAATCCATGCTGGATTTGCTCTGCACAGCTGCGGATAAACCTGCATTTCAATCCCCCCTCCCTCCCCTTGCCTCAGCACTTATTCACACAACACCCTTCCCCCTTGCAAGCGAACCACTCATTCTTCAAACCATGTTTGGCTTGTCTGGATCAGTGTGTTCACACAACTCACTCCTCTGCATTCCAAGCCTCGTCCCCTCCCTTGCATCAGGACTCATTCCTTCTTGCAAACCTACTCCTCATTGCCTTGCTTACGAAGAAAGCAGTCACTCCGCTGCTGATTCCCCTGCAATTCAATGGCCCCTACTCCTTGCATCACCATTCACTTACAGGACACGTTTTCCCCTTGCAATCTCATTATTGCTCACACAGTTGCTGACAGCCCTGCATTTCAATGGCCCAGTGCTTGTATCAGTGACTACGGCTGCTTTCACACATAACACAATGGGCTATTTTAATAACTGGAGATAATACTGGGTATTATAATTCCACAATTTGTACAAAATGTGACTGCACTATCAGTGCTACTGCTACCAATGCTGCATGCAAGGATGCCACAAAAAGAATCCCTTCATACCCACTGCATTGTGGGAAATATCTCAAGGAGACGCTATTGAACTGAAAGGCAATCAGCAGCTGCATTGATGCATCGCTACGAGGCAAGGGAACCCCGACTGAGAAACACGGTGCGTTTGCCAGTGTGGGAGGCTGTCGTGTGAATGAGCAACGGTTACAAGGGTGGGGCCACTGAAATGCAGAGGAATCAGCAGCCGTGTGAATGCGTCACTACGACGGGGCAAGTCTGTGGCCCTTTTTACACAGTGTGGTGATGAGTGGGAGAGAGCGGGTGTGCACACTCCCGCCCAACACGCATCCCAGTGCACCTCCCACTTCTCCCCACACGCGGAGCAACCGGGGGAAACAGCGGTTTCGTGAGGATGAGTGGGGGGGTGCATGTGCGCCCGGATGCCCACCCCGCTCACGCACCGCACCTGCACTGGTGTGCCCACAGACCATGTAAAAAAGGCCTACAACAGGACAAGGGCCAAGCAGAGAGCTTGCAGGAAGGGTGTCGTGTGAACAAGCCGCTTTTCATACAACACTCGGAACGTGGTTGTGCCTGCGTGCCACTGCCCTCTCTAAAGGGCTCATTCACACAACACTCTTTACTAATGGCATAAACCCACATCTGAAGTGTTGTGTGAAAGCCTTATGAGTGGTGGAAAGAGTCCCTTATTCAGGATTCTCTAGCCATAGCTCCGAGGTAGGACATGACAAGTGAGAAATGATTGATCAGAGACAGAAGCTTTCTCTGAGTCTGCATTAAACTGTCCACACAATACTATTGCTTCTTGATAGAGTCACATCAATCAATGCAAATCCTTTGCACTGTACGAGTGGGAGCATGAACTCACCACAAGACGGGCAAGGATTTCACACAACACCCCAAATGTGGGGTTTTGTGCAACTATCCACTTGAAAAGAAGGTTTTCCGAATCAGCAATTTGATGCAAGGGGTGAACATAAGCAGTACCGTACTGGGTCAGTCCAATGGTCCATCAAGCCCAGCATCCTGTCTCCGACAGTGGCCAATCTCTTTCTCCTGGGAGAATTACCCAACTGGTCACAATGAGCAATTCATTCCCTGTTGTTCCAACCCCCAACAGTAAGAGGTTGCGTTCCCAAAACCTACTTGGCTAATACCCGTTAATGGAGCTATCCTCCAGGAACTTATCAGATCCCTTTTTAAAACTAGCTACGTGACTGGCCTTGAGCACTTCCTCTGGCAGTAAATTCCACAAGTTAATTGTGCGCTGAGTGGGGGGGAAAAACAACATACTTTCTCTTATTTGTTTTAAATCTGCTGCCGGTTAATTTCATGCAGCGTCCCCTTGTTCTAGTACTGGTAGAGAGGGTAAAGAACCGCTTCCAATTCCGGGAGGAGCTGGTGTTGCCAGCCCCTCGGTGCCCAATACGCACAAGGGTTGCATGCACGGTGCACGCACTGTAGGCAGGGGACGCGTGGGATGCAGGAAGGGCGGCAAAATTTCTTTTGGCCAGGGTCACCGCAAAGATGATATTATGGGAGACAGGGGGACAAGTTTAGGGTTAGGGCATTTTTTTGGTAACAAAATCACAGCAACACACACAAACAAGAGTGTCCAAGCTGCAAGCGAACTGGAAGGGTAACTTGAGTGGGAGACTGTTCTCTATAAAGAGGTGATGCTAAGTCTAGTCCCACATTACTGTGCTGCAGGGTGCAGAACGGGGGGGGGGCTTAGTAGGGGGTGCTGTCCCCTCACAGTCAGTGCTGGCCCCAGTGTGGCTCTGGGAGCAGAGTGGGGGGGCTCAGTAGGGAGCACTTTCCCTTTGCAATCAGCGTTGACTCCAGTGTGGTGCTGGGGAAGGTGTCCTGGGTCAGGAAGGCAAAGTAAGGGGATCTGTACAGGGAGCAAAGGGAGGACTCATTAGAGGGTGCTGTCTGTGCTGCAGGCAGCAGGATGGGGGTGCAGTAGAGGGCACTATTCTGCAGGGAGCAGGGCAGAGGCTCTGTAGGGGGCGCTGTGCTGCAGGCAGCAGGATAGGAGGTTCAGTAGAGGGCACTCTTCTGCAGGGAGCAGGCAGGGGCTCAGTAGGGGGTGCTGGGCTGCAAGCAGCAGGATGAGGGTGCAGTAGGGGGCACTATTCTGCAGGGAGCAGGGCAGAGGCTCTGTAGGGGGCGCTGTGCTGCAGGCAGCAAGATAGGAGGTTCAGTAGAGGGCACTCTTCTGCAGGGAGCAGGCAGGGGCTCAGTAGGGGGTGCTGGGCTGCAGGCAGCAGGATGGGGGTGCAGTAGAGGCCACTCTTCTGCAGGGAACATTGCAGGGACTCTGTAGGGGGTGCTGCACTGTTGCGGGTGGGATGGGGGGCTCAGTAGAGGGCACTATTCTGCAGGGAGCAGAGTGGAGGGTCTGTAGGGGGCACTGTGCTACAGGGAGCAGGTTGAGCATGCAGTAGGGGTTGCTGTGCTGCAGGGAGCAGGGCGGGGGGCTCAGTATAGGGTGGGCCCCACTTCTGGCATGCGGCAAGCTGTCAACAGTCCTTCAATTGGCACAGCTGCTCTGGGGGCTATTTCGGGCTGCAAGTGTCTATTTATACCTCCCTCCAGCTTCCCTCCCCCTTGCAGCCCCTGGAAATCTCACTAGCCAAAAATCCTCCCCCGTCTCCCAGGGGGGCACAGATATCCACACAGGCCCCCATCTCACCCCCTGCTGATAAGGCTGCTATAGCCTTACATGGGAAGGATTGTGGGGTGCATTCTGGGCCAGAACTCCTGGGTTCTTTAACCCATTAGGCTCCCCGTCCAGATAACCAGAGTCCCAGCTCCCAGCCCTTTTGTCTTAAACCACTATCCCCCACTCCCATACTAGAGAACCTGGCTCCCAGCCCCCTCTGCTCTAACCCACTAGCCCCCACTCCCCTCCCAGAGAACCCAAGAGTCCTGGCTCCCAGCCCCCTCTGCTCTAACCCACTAGCCCCCACTCCCCTCCCAGGGTATCCAGAAGCCCTAGCCCCCAGTTAGAACTAACACAAGTAGTTAATTTATTACTCACAGGGTTACTCACATTTTCCAGTAGCCTTTAAGTTACCCTTATGATAACTGTGACTACGTATTACCTGCATACCTGTTCTGGATTTGAAATGGGGTGGGGTGGGGGGGGGGGTGTTATGTGTGTGTAAACACCTACATATTTTTAGGCCAACTATCAGAAATGTGGCATAGGGGAAGGATTAGAACTCAGAACCTTCTGTATATCTGCTCCAAAGCAGAGCTACTAGCAGAGCCATCTTAAGGCCTTACAGATGGTTCTTTATGTGACTAAGATGCAATGACTGTCTTCATGACTGAAGTAGAAAGGGGCTAGCAGTTACTCGGGTAGTTCTGGGGGTAGAGCTTTGAAAGGAAATGGGCAGACATCGGAGAACCCAACACACAGTACAGAAGCTCTATTGTTAGTGTTATTGTTTGACAAAGAAAACATATGCACAAGTAATTACACCTTTATGTGAGCAATATACTGAAAAGGACATCAAATCATAGAAGGTACATCTAGTCCAACCCCCTGCTCAATGCAGGAAATCCAGCAGCAGCATCTCTGACCGATGGGTCGTCCTGCCTCTGTTTGAAAACTTCCAGCGAAGGAGAGCCCGCCCCCGCCCTAGGCAGTGTCTGGTCCACTATCAAACAACTTTTACTGTTAAGAAGTTCTTCCTAATATTTAACTGAAATCTGCTTTCTTGTAATTTGAGCCCATTATTCAAGTCTTACCTTAAGGGCCAACAGAGAACAGGTCTTTGCCATCCGCTCTGTCACAGCCCTTCGGGTAATGGAAGACCGCTATCACGTCTCCCCTTAGACTTCTCTTCTCCCGGCTAAACACACCCAGCTCCTTCAACTTTTCCTCATAAAAGCCTTGGTTTCCAGACCCCTGATCATCTCTGTCGCTCTCCACTGAACCCATTCCAATTTGTCCTTATCCTTCTTAAAATATGGTGCCCAGAACTGGACACAGTGCTCCAGAGGAGGTCTGACCAGCGCAGAACAGAGTGGAGCTATTACTGCCTGTGACTTGGAAATGATGTTTCTGTTAATGCCGCCTAAAACTACATTAGCCTTTTTAGCAGCTGCATCACACTGCTGACTCATGCTCAGTCTCCAGATCCTTTTCACACCTATTGCTGCTAAGCCAAGTATCCCCCATCTTGGGTTTGTACATTTGAATTTTCTTACCTAATTGCAGAACTTTACATTTATTTCTGTTGAACTTAATTTTGTTAGTTTCAGCCCAGTTTTCCAACTTACCAAGATCATTTTGAACGTTATTTCCGTCTTCTAAGGTGTTAGCTATCCCTCCCAGTTTTGTGTCATCTGCAAATTTAGTAAGAATTCCCTCTACTCCCTCATCTAAGTCATGAATAAAGATGGTGAACAGTACCGGGCCCAGGACAGAGCCCTACGGCATCTCTCTGCACACCTCCCTTCAGATTGATGAGAAGCCATTGATGAGCCCTCTTTGAATACGGTTCTTTAACCAGTTGTAAATCCACCTAATGATATTATTATGTAGCCCACATTTTATCAGCTTGTCAACTGGTATCATGGGGAATTTTGTCAAATACTTTGTTGAAAGCAAAGATATATTACATCCACAGTGTTCCCATGATTCATTAAGCTTGTTACTCGATCAAAAAAGGAGATAAGATTAGTCTGGCTGCATGCCTTATTTCTGACAAATCCATGCTGACTTTTAGTAATCACTGCATTATTTTCTAGATGCTTACAGATTGACTGCTTTATAATCTGTCCTAGTATCTTTCTAGGTATCGATGTCAGGCTATCTGGTCTATAGTTTCCTGTATCCTTCCCACTCCCCCCCCCCCCCAGCCCATTTTGAAGATAGGGACAACATTTGCCCGTCTCCAGTCTTTTGGCACCTCATCCATTCTCCAAGAGTTCTCAAAGATGACAGACAGAGGTTCTGAGAGTACATCAGAAAATTCCTTCAGTACCCTAGGATATAACATCTAGCAGTTGCTCAGGTAGCTCTGGCGGTAGGGTATTGGAAGGTCATACGTTCAAGGCTGCTTCAGGAACAGAATAACAGGTTAACAACATCAAAGAATCTACCACTTATGAGAACGGCACTATACTCTTGTGAGTATTATTGTACATATCTGTGCAAGACATCCCCCCTTCATTCTACCACCAGTTGTACTATCGGAGCAGCAGGCCGATGAGCTGTAACTCAGCCACCAAGAGAAGGACTCTGCATAGTTCCTAGCTACCAAGGTTTAGCTGTCTATGTGATTTATGGCGGTTGTGCCAGGAGTCATAGGGGGGGAGGGATGGCAGTCAGGACTCCTGGGTTCTCTGGGAGGGGAGTGGGTCTAGCTGGTTAACAGTGGGAATGAGAGTCACAGAGCCAGGACTCCTGAATTCTCTGAGAATGGGGTGTGTGTGTCTGGATATCAGGCTGTGACAGCACCCCCTCCCCCTCAACTGGATGGGGGGGTGGGTTTCTCTCCCCAGTTTGGCTCAAGTCCCCAGGCAACCAGGTGGAGTAAGAGATGCCCTGACCCTGACCGCATTTGGGGGGTGGGGGGTAATTAGCACTTGACACCACATTAGCGGCACCCGGCCTGGGAGACTGCAAAGGGCAAACATGCAAACCACTCCCGGCAAAGACTTCCGAGCCGCCCCCACCTCTGCCCAGCCTCTGGGCTGTTTACTTAGTCCTGGGTGATTGATGGCTGGGGGCAGATTGGAAGGGAGAGACCTGGCACTGGGAGTAGAAACTAGGAGTCCTTCCTCCCAACCCCTTGCTCTAACCCACTAGATACGCCTCCTCTCCAAAGAACCCAGGAGCCCTGTCTCCCTTCCCTGCTGCTTTAACATACCAACCTCCCCTCCCTTCCAAGAGAACTCAGCAGTTCTGGATACCAGTCCCAGGCCCTCTGCTCTAACCTACTAGACCTCACTTCCCCTCCCAGAGAACCCAGGTGTCCTGGCTCCCAGCCCCCCCCCTGCTCTCACCCATTAGCCCCCACTCCCCTCACAGAGCACCCAGGAGTCCGGGCTCCCAGCCCCCCCTGCTCTCACCCATTAGCCCCCACTCCCCTCACAGAGAACCCAGGAGTCCTGGCTCACAGCCCCCCCTGCTCTAACACACTATCCCCCACTCCCTCTCAGAGAACCCAGGAGTCCTGGCTCTCATCTCCCCTGGTCCCCTCCCTGAATAGTGCACGTCTATATTTAGGGGCAGCCTCCTGCTTTTACAACTAGACAACTCAATTCCATACAATAACAGCCCGTTGGCAGGACACCCTCCCCTCTGTGTGCTGCCAGTGCGCCCCTCAGAGCCCTTGGCCTCCCGAAATAGCAGCCGAGGACATTCCAACTCCAAGAGGCCCAGATGTGAGCCAAAGCGAGGTGCAGCGGTGAAGCTGGGCCAGCCGATGGCTGGAATAGGAAGGTGGCAGTGGGTGGAGGGGCACTGTCAGAGCTGGGGGTCCAGCTGCTTTCTGCCCCCTTCTGCAGCTGGCTCTGCGGAGTAATCTCCTTTGACTTTGAACTTTTCCAATCCCTCCAGGAGGATGTGACCGGGAAACAGATAGTCCAGTGGGGCCATTCACTTGTGGGAAGGGTGTTGTGGCAGGAGGACGTACGTGGGCAGCTCCTGGTGCCCTTTCCAGCCTCGCCTTGTTGCATAAACCTTCGTGTCAGTGTCTCAATTTAGGCCTGTTCCCAGGGACAGATTAACTGTTCTGGTAGTGACTCCCTGTGCCCTCCAGGGGGCGCTGTGCCTGGCACTCCTGGCTGCAGCCAAGGGATGGAGGAGAAGGGCCACAGACGTGTGCAAAGAAATGTACACACTCACACCGTGTGCAACCATGCACACACGTACACATCCATACCCACATTGTATACACCCACCCATAAACATGTGCACACTCGATGCACAGTAATATGCATACACACACTGTTATGAAACACTGTACACACACTGTACACACACTGTACACACACAGAGTGAGTGAAATCCACCCTGTCAACACACACACTGTACGCACACTGTATAACACACACACACGCAGTGAGTGAAATCCACCCTGTCAACACACACACTGTACGCACACTGTATAACACACACACACGCAGTGAGTGAAATCCACCCTGCTAACACACACACTGTACGCACACTGTATACACACACACACGCAGTGAGTGAAATCCACCCTGTCAACACACAGTCTCCCGCCCACCCCCCTTCCCAGATCCTGTCAGCCCCCAAAGCCCTCAAAGAGCCAGTGCCACAGATGCAAGTAGGGGCCACGGAGCCAGGGGGCTAGCAACACCCCGTGTGTGTGTGTGTGTGTGTGTGTGTGTGTGTTCTATGCATATATGCAAGGTGTGTATACATGGATGGATGTATATGGAGGGGTCTGTATGTTGAATGTAACACGAGTAACTGAATACACAGTGATGTCTCTGTGTGTGTACATAGAAGTGTGTGTGTGTGCAACTGAGTGTACATGGGGTGACTGTGCACTTATGGATGCATATGAATATGTGTAGACAGATGAGTGGGTGTACATGGGGGGGGACTGTGTGTCTGTTCATGGGTGTCTGTATGGAATTGTGTGTATGTTTACTTTGTACACAAATGAGGGGGTGTATATGGAAGTTTGACTTTGTATGTGTGTGTGTGTAGATGTTTGTGTACATGGGGTGTGCTCATGTTAGAAGGGGTGTGTGTGTGTGTGTGTGTGTGTGTGTGTGTGTATATATGCATTTAGGCTGTGAGTACGGGGGTTGTCTGACTAGATCTGCATATATGATCTGCATAGTGTGTACATGCTTGTGCAGGTGTGTGTACTATGTATACAGGTAAGTGGGTATATTAGGGAGTTACTCTGTGCATGTGTACATGTGTGTACGTCAGGGCTCTCTCAGAGTGTGAGCACTGAGGTGTCTGTGTATCTGTATACATGGGGGTATGGGTACTTGGGGGCTGGTTTGTGTGTGTGTGCATGTGGGAGGTGTACATGTACATGCCCTCAGGTTTCTTGAATGCAAATTGTGTACATTTATGTGTGTACATGGATTGTACATGTCTGTGTGTAGGTGCACATGTGGAAAGTGCATGTAGCTTTGTGTGTGTGTGTGTGTGTGTGTGTGTTTAAATTGTTTGAATTTGTTGTATATGGTGTGTGTATCTACATGGTGTGTACATGCCTGTGTATGTGTGTGTATGTGTATATATGGGGAGTTGTAGATGTGTGTGTGTACAAATTTCCTGCATTGTGCATATGATGTGTGCATCTGTTAGGGCAGAAACAAGTAGAACAGTAATTATTCGTGAGTGTTTCTGAGTAGTCAAGGATCGGGCTTGAGTTTCCGGCAGCTCCTCAATTAATCGGTACTTGGTAGAAACCCCAACTCAGCCCAAGACCCACCATACCCCCCTCTCGTCAAGGGGTCCCAGCAAATTCCCCCCTCCCCCCAAGCCAGAACACTTGGGGGCCATAGCCCTCCATCCCACCCAGCCCCACCCCCTAAAATCCCACCCACCAGCCCACTCCCCGTAATCCTCCTACCTAGATCCCCCATTTCAAATATATGTCTCCATGGTGCATACGTGCCTTTGTGTGAGCATGTGTGCGTATGTTGGGGGCTTTGGACTGAATGTCCCCATGGTGTGTCCCCATCCAGAGTAAATGCTTCCTTGAGTAAACGGGGCCTTGGGTGGGAGGGGGTAGCCTGGGAGGGGGTCAGAGACAAGAAAGGTCTTGGCATCTACTGGCCCCTTGGTATCTGCTCCGGCACCTGGTCATCTGGGCTCCACTGCAACATTTGCTGGGCTCCAGGCCATAACTGATTCTTTCACTAAGCCTATCCTCTCAACTTATGGGGCTGTGTCCACTGCTGTCCCATAGCACCAGCTGGGGGTCCATCTCCCTGGGACATTGGACACCCCCTTGTTTCAGACTCCGCAGCTCTATAGAACATCATGGTGCAAATGTTTCAGACCCCCCACAGTCTTTCATTTTATTTATTTTGAAATCCCTACCCCCCACACTATCCCCTTAAGCCTTGGGGGCAGCTTGCAAAAACATAAACAGCGTGCAAATGACAATAAAATACAACTGAAGAAGAAATTCCCCAACAGGATCCTCTACGCATTCATAGCGCCACCTCACCAACAAAAGTCGTATCCAACATAATGTATGCTCCTTACTTCAGAGACCTCGCAACTCCAGGGTGCCCCTTGTGTTTGAAATTGTGATCTGGCAGCTGTAGTTATTCTTTCCCTGTGGCTACAAATTATCCCCATTTCTAAAGTGTCCTTTGTGCCCCTCAACGTGGCCTCTTCTGTCCCAGCTCCATTGCTCTGGTGGGGATAAAGTTTCCGCAACGCTAGGTGTTCTGTGACCGAATCCAATTGATTAGCACAGGGCTCTGGGACTGAGAGTGGCAGATTCACCAGCTGGCCAGACATGGCTGAGGTTGACACAACCAGCCAACCAACACCCCCCACTCCTGCTCCCTAGAGAGAAGGGCTATTCTCCACGGCCACAGAGGATAAGAGGGAATGAGCTCAAACTGCAGCAAGCAAGAGAGATTTCAGGTCAATGATTGGAGACCTGGCCTCACTTTAAGAACAGTCGGACAAGGGAACTGGTTGCCAAGGAAGGCTGAACTTGGCTGGACAAGAATCTGTTGAGGATGCTTGGTCTAGGATCGTCGTGGATAGATGTTCCCTGATGCCCCTTCTTACCCTTCACTTCTTTTATGGGGGGGGGGGGGGGGG
>QEPC01000313.1:493421-505440 GCA_003113815.1 Sphenodon punctatus
GGGGGGGGGGGGGGGGGGACTACAGCTGGTATGGATGTTCAAGTTTAAAACTAGGATTTGTATTGTAATTAGTTATGAAAATTTAATTTATTTATCTATTTATTTTGATTTGATTCCATTGACTAATGGCGCACCATTCATTTTCATAACTAATGTTACAAAAACAGATGACTATGCAAAACAATTGTCATTTGCTTTAATCCATTCTCATTTAATTTATTAAAAATAACACACCAAAATCACTGCACATGTTCAAAATGCCTGCCGGGGTTGTTGAGTCTTTGTAAAGGAAAACAAAGACAAACGTTGGTCCTTCTGCACACCCCTATTTAAAATTTGCAATTTTTGCAAATTCAAAAGTGTCCGTTCCAAGTGCCGTGTTTTTTTAATGAAGTTTTCATTCTGTCTCTGTCTCTCTCTCCACACCATTTATCCATCCATCTGTCCATCATCTATGGGTATTTTCAGACGTTACGAGATCACGCTCAACCACAGTCAATACCCTGTGGTGGGGAAGGGTCCGGTAACGTATGTTGGAGAACAGGAAGTCCCCCCCCCTGATGTTTGCCACGGTCAATCGCGGCTGGGAATCACATTCACCACGCGATCGACAGAACCGGCGAGGTCGGCACCGATCGCATGGTGAATGCGATTCCCAGCCGCGATGAAGGGGCCTGTCTCATCTGGACGGAAACCACGGCCCAAAATCCCCGGCGGGATTCTGGGCCGTGGTCAATTTGGGCGAGCGCTGCGGCCGCATTGGTTGCGGCGCCCGTCCGTCTCCCCAGAGGGCAGGTGGCAGGGGAGTGGGGGGGGAGCAGGACGGAGCAGTCGCACATTGTACCGCGTGGCCCCGCCCCCTCCCCGATTCCCTGCCGGGATCAGCCGGCACGTCTGTTGGATTTGCCGGAGTGATCCCGACGGGGAATCATTTGGGTGATTCCGGCACAGGACAACTGCTGACCCGTCTCATCTGAAATCACCCAATATCTGTCTATTCGTCCTATGCATCTCTCTCTCTCTCTCTCTGTAACTTGGCCTCTTTCATTCGTCATGTAGCATTTGCTGTTTGTTATTTGATTATTTTCTATCAAATCGAAACCAAACCAAAAGGGATTTTTTTGGCTTTGACTTAAGCCAACCTAAAAGGTCTCCCTCATCTCCAAGCAGCTGAATGAGGCAATGATGAGTTCATCAACAACAACAACAATGTCAAAGTCTGACTGCAAGGTGAATCTTTCCCCTGACATGGCTCTGAAACTGAGCATTTAGAAAAGCAGAATAAAACTCGCTTTGATTAGCCAATTCCCCAACGCAAGGTATATGTACACAATACAACTCTGCTGCATACACAACACTGGGTTGTGAATAAAGTGTTATCTACCACTCAGGAAAAGGATCTTGAAGTCATTGCTGACAGTTCATTAAAAACTTCAGTGTGATGCAGCAGCCAAAAAGGCAAAAGGAATGTTGGAAATTATTGGGAAGGGATAGAAAATAAAACGGATGTATCATAATAGAACAGATGACCCTGGATGTCCCCTCCAAATTTGATGTTTTGATAATAATGCTGCTATATAAATCCATGGTGTATCACCCCATCTTAAAAGCAACACAGTAGAATTAGAAAAGGTACAGTGAAGGGCGACAAAGATGATGAAGGTCAAGGGTTTGGGACTGCTTCCATTCGAGGGGAGACTCTATAAGTTAGGGATCTTCCGCTTAGAGAAGAGATCGTTGAGGGGGGGATAGGATGGAGGTTTGTAAAATCGTGAATGCTGCAGAGCAAGTAGATAAGGAGCTGTTATTTATCCCTTCTCAAAATACTAGAAGTATCTGACACCCAATGCCAGCTTGTTTAGAACAAATAAAATAAGAGGATGCATTTTTTTCCAATCAATGTATAGTTAACCTGTGGAACTCATTGCCGGAGGATGTCATGAAGGCCAATAGCATAACTGGGTTCAGAAAAGGACTAAATGCTTAAAGGATACGTTCATCAATTAATGTTGCTCACGTTGGTTGGGGAACTTGACGTCTGACTGTCAGGGTCTGGGAGTGAACAGCAGGGAATAAAGCGCTCCATAATGACATATCGTGCACTTCTTGGAAGCAGCCACAGCCATCGCTGTTGGAGACAGGATACTGGGCTAGATGTACCATTGGTCCAACCTTGGGCTGACACAGTAGCATATTTGCTACCTACAGGGGATACCTGTGAGTGTTCTATTGGCTGCCCAAGGACTGAGTCAGACTCCCAATTACCCGAAAATATCGGGCATGACTGTTACCAAGTGACTGAGCTACCATGTTACCAATTAGTAACATGGTAAACTGGGATGGAAAGTGAAAAACTCGGTACCGGAAGTTGGAAGATCAGGATGAAAAATGGCCAAGTCTCTCAGGTAGCCCGTTGGGCACTAATCGGATCCCGATTCGTAGCTGACGTTTCTGGGTCAAACCCCACCGCTCCGACAAGTATCCCTGGTTTTGCGGAGACTTGTTTCTGGCCCAGTCTGGCAGGGCCTGCACTTAAAGTACATTACAGCTCTAATTATAAACTCGTCAATTGTGGGGATAAAGTATCCGATAGCAGATTCCCCCTGAGTACTGCATTCCCTAGTCGCAAATGGGAAAGTGAGATTTTAGTGACGTGATAATAACCAATGAGCCTGCCGGCTTCATTTGAGCCTAATAAAGGAAAAAATCTTTCATTTTTCCAACATTTCCCCGTCCTTCCAGTTCCTTCTAGGTTGGCAACTCCCTGTCTGGCTCTTGTTTTAATGTACAAGGGTGAGCGATGGTCTCCCGGAAAGTGGGACAAAGGAAGTTGGAGAATACGTTCGGGAGTCTTGATTTTTGGAGTGAGATTTAAAACGAATGAACTGACGGGCAATCGAGTTACATGGAAAATGAGGGCTGGTTTCAGAACAGAAAGGATTTCATCTGTCTATCACCGTGCGTAATCGCTGTGTGTCCCTGCCCTGGGCACTGCTGTCCCCGTCCCGGGAGGACTGTGTGGCACGGTGCCCCTGTGGGCAGCGACCGGGCACTGGAAGCGGGCACCGTGCATTGTTGTCAGGCTGCCACCGGCCCCAGCCGCCCCTGCCTATCTTTGGAAGTCGGCCTGGCTTATCTTTGAGCCAGTGACACATGTTGCCTTCCTCTCACAGAGATTAGAGCCGGGTAGGCAGGTTCGACAGCACACACAGCCCCTCTGCTGGGGGAAACGGTGACTCAGCCTTGCTGCCCGCGGGCGCCCGTTGCCCACCGCCGGCGTCACAGCAGGACAGGCTGGACTGAGCTGAACCAGCAGCAGGAGCAATGACCCCTGGACAGAGGGACACGGCGGCAAAGGACAGACAGACAGTGGAATGGCCGGTGTCTGTGCGCGAACGCCCGGCTCCCTGCCCAGCACCTGCCCAGGGACAGCGCCCTGGCCAAGGTAAGTCTGCTCACCTGCCTGCCCAGCCTCACATTCCCTGCTACCTTCCTGTTCTGCCTAGTAACCGGGACCCCTCAATCTATATATCCCCATACTTACTCTCTCCGTCTCCCCCTCTCTCGTCAAACATTATCTATCTATCTATCTATCTATCTATCTATCTATCTATCTATCTATCTATCTATCTGTCTGTCTGTCTGTCATCATCATCATTATCTATCTATCTATCTATCTATCTATCTATCTATCTATCTATCTATCTATGTCTGCCTGTCATCTTCAAACATACTATCAATCTTCATCATCAATCAATCATCATCATCAAACAAACATACTCTTTAGTCTTTATCTATTTATGTAGACATTTGTCTTCATCCAAACCCGTATTAAATTTAATTTAATTTATCCATCCATCCATCTGTCCATCCCCACATATCTCCTCTGACTTTCCGCATCCCATCTAATCTATTTCTCTCTCCATCCCACGCACTCTCTCCTATCAGCTCTTCTGCCCCTTGTCTCTTTCTCTCCTCTCTGCTGTTGATCTTTGCCGGGGTTTCAGTGCTAATAAGGAGCCCAGCTGTTCCCCTTTTCCTCAGCTGTTCCCAGATGGACAATGGGCAGTGTATTGGTACCCATCCAAATGGTCCTGAATGTGTCAATATCATAGTTTCCCAGCTAGTACATCATGCTTGGAAAGCATCTTATGCAAGGCCTGGTGGATAAAGTGCTAACTAATGAACTCTTGGGGCCAGATTTATTGGGTCAGTAGGTGAGCAGCCCTGACTTTATTCTTGCCAGTGGATGACTCTGGGTTTACTGCAGGGGGAACTGAGATCAGAATCTGGCCCATTAATGTAAAGTAGATCAGTATCACTTTGAGAAAGCTCTCCGTTCTCAGACAAAGCACTCAGTCACTGAGGAGGAGCTGATCTGCACGTGGTTATTCTAGGCTGCAGTGAGTGTCGTCAGGATCCGGCCCACAGCCTCAGAATAGCTGGTCACGGCGGGACACTGTTCAGGCACCCAAAGTGGCTGAGATCAGAGAACTCTTGAGGCTTGGTAACCGTATGTGTTTACCTCCCATCCTCCCCTGCCCGTGGGATTGCACGGTTTGTGTGTGGCTGACTCTGGGGTGGGTGTTAGTAAACTCTGGTGTGCCAAGCGGCAGGAGAAAGGAGGCGCAGGTGGACAGGTTGACAGACTACTCTCGCCTGTCATCTTTGGGTCTTTCCACCCATTCAAACAAAGAGAAGTCAGTTACTTTTTCACTCAATGTGCAATTAGCTTCTAGAACTCATTGCCAGGGGGATGCGGAGAAGGCCAATAGTATAACTGGGTTCTAAGAAAGGGATTGGATACATTCTTAAAGGATAGGTCTATAAATGGCTATTAGTTAAGCTGAATGGCAGATTAAATCACTGACTGTCAGAGGCTGGGAGTGGGTGGCAGAGAATGGATGACTCCATTATGGTGACCTATTGTGCTTTTCTCTGAAGTGACTGAAACTGCCACTGTTGGAGACAGGACACTGGACAGGATGGGCCTTTGGTCCGACCCAGTCTGGTAGCTCATATATTCTTATGGATGTTTCTCCCCATGAAGCAGTAGTGGGTTTCAAACAAAGACAAACAAGTTACTTTTTCGTTGAACACACAATTGGCCTGTGGAACTCATTGCCAGGGGACGTCGTGAATTCCATTAGCATCACCGGGTTCCAGAAAAGCGCGGGTAAGCTTTTAGAGGATAGGTCCCCAGTACTGGGGTTCTTAACCGATGTAAGGTCAGTTTCAGAGAAAATTAAACCCGTGCTGGCGAAAGACTCTTGCGCAGATGTGGCTACTCAATACTCGGAATGATAGGAAGCTGGGCCTCCCAACCCCCTGCCCTAGGGCTGCAGATGGAAGCAGGGTGGAGTTTTGCTGTCTCATATTTGCCACCCAGCACGTTGGTAGAGCTGGCCTCAATGACAGAGCTGGCCCTGCCGCTGCCACTTGCCAAACTCTGCCGCTGCGGTTCCCGGGGACCTGCCTTCGGGGTAAGCCTTGTTTTCCCCCCTGACTGATGTGCCAGGGTGTAACCAGACCCTCACTTCACCCGGGCAGAGCCTCGCCAAGACGCTGCTGCCAGACGTTACAATAGCTGCTCGTAAGAGTCTGCTCAACACAGTTGTCTGTAAGGGAGCCTCAGGTCCCCGTCTGTCAGATGGGAAGAATAACGACCTTACATCGTGGGATTGTCGGGAGGGGGCTAGAGAAATGATAAATAATAATAATTCAAAAATCCCCCCAAAGCCAGCTCATTGCAACTGCCCGAGATGCAACGATGCAGGGGTAGGCCGGTCTGAAAGCCTCCCCCCCCCCAGCCAGAATATGCACAGGGCGGGGGGGGGGGGGGGTGATATCTGAAAGTGGCCTGAATTTGAAGGTGGAAGCCTGTTGTGTGAATCAGCCCTTAACCTGAGGTTGCCTTGACCAGTAGCAGTGCATTCCCACACTCAGCTGCTGATTGCTCTTCGTGTCTGTGACCCACCCCCGAATAAGGGGGTGGAGAACATGGGGCCGTCAAGGAGCACAGGGAGGGGATTTCACACGGCATTCAGAATGTGGGTTTACCTGCTCCAACAAAGGATTTTTAAAAAATGAACAAGGGGATGCGAGGTGTGTGTGTGTGTGTCCGTGACTGCTGAGTGGCACAGCTAGGGAGCACCCACACAGGTGGAGCAAGTGGGGATGGATTCAGATGGGCAGCTCCCAGCATGGCTACCATGGACACAGAGGCAGCGCCACCCACTCCCCCTGACACGGACCATGGGGAAGGGGGAAGCGTGCCAGGCTGGCCGTTGCAAGAGACACGTCCCATGCACGAGCATGGAGGAACCCGGTTCCACACTGCTCCCAGTTAGTTCCTGAAAAAGTACCGGGTTCTTGCTCAGATTTGCGAGAACAAGAACGGGTCAAGCATCGGCTGATTCCTGACCCATTCTCGTGGGAAACTCGCGCGGCCACAAACCGGCACCGTGCATGTGAAAAATGTCCACCACGACAATACTGCGCATGCACGGTGCCCTGGAGACCGTTTTGAGCATGCGCAGAGCATGTTTAGGGCTTTGAGACTCTCGTGAAAGCGTGCTCTGTGCGTGTGCAAAATGGCTTTGGAGGTGTGTGTGTGTGTCAGTGTGTGTGTGTGATACATGCGCAGAATGTCTGTGGTGGCCATTTTGTGCACGCACCGAATGTTTTTGAGAACCTCGAGAGATTCTCGTGAGAACTTTTAAAGTGTTCGTTTCAGCTTTAGCTGCCCATTGGCACGGAGCTATTGGGCCTGCCCTGAGGGCCGCACAGAGCACGACATGTTTCCCGGCAGGGTTCAGTGCGTGAGCGTGAGTGGGGGCTCCATGGCTCAGGGGAGTGTGCATCTGGCCACTCCCCCTTCAGACGGGCAGTCAGCTCCGTGGCTCCTGGGGGGGGTGGGGGTAGCATCTCATCTCAAAATAGTAAACATGCAAAGTGTTTCCATCTCTCCTTCTCCTATTGCCAGGGTGGGTTGCTGCACCCAAAATCTTTGATCGTGGCAGGTTAATCGGTGATAAAAGAGATGATTTAAAGGCATGTAAGCTGCTGGCTGTAAACTCTACACTGGGCTACATGAGAGTCATAAAAGCACCGGGCACCCTATTTAATATGCGAGTTTTAACAAGTGTCCGGTAACGCATATTAAAATCACACCCTTCCCAATGTGTGAAAGGTCCTAAATCCTGGCTTCCAGCTTCCCTGCTCTAAAGCACTATACCCCACTCCCCTCAACTGCCTGGCTCCTAGCGCTCCCGCTCTTAACTCACTGAGTCTCACCCTGCTCCCAGCGAACCCAGGATTCAAGACTCTCAGCCCCCCTGTTCTCACCCACTAGCCCTCACTCCCCTCCCAGAGAACCCAGGAGTCCTGGCTCCCAGCCCCCCTGCTCTAACCCACTAGCCCCCCTTCCCCTCCCCGAGACCCCAGGAGCCCTGGCTCCCAGCCCCCCTGCTCTAACCCACTAGCCCCCCTCCGCTCCCAGAGAACCCAGGATTCATGGCTCCCAGCCCCCCTGTTCTCACCCACTAGCCCCCACTTCCCTCCCAGAGAACCCAGGAGTCCTAGCTCCCAGCCCCCCTGTTCTCAACCACTAGCCCCCTCTCCCCTCCCAGAGAACCCAGGAGTCCTGGCTCCTAGACCCCCTGGTCTAACCCACTAGCCCCCTACTCTCTTCCCAGAGAAGCCAGAAGCCCCAGCTCCCCCTGCTCTCACCCACTAGACCCCACTCCCTTTCCAAAGAACCCAACCCGCTAACCCTACCTCCCCCCACCCCCATGCCCCAGATGGGCAACCCCACCCTTTATTTACCCCACCCACTTACTGTCCCTTTGTGCCAGACTGCGTGGCACCCCTACCATGGTGCCTGCTGGAGTGGGCAGTGCCATGCTTTGCCCCAATGGGCTGGGATTACAACGCCTGACATCATCCTCTGACCCCAAACTTCCCTGCTACCTTGGCAACCAATCCATGGAAACCACAAAGGGATGGAAAGAAATCAGTACTGGGGGAAGAGGGAAATGATGGTTTGCCAGTATTGGGGATCATGGGACCCAGGAGTCCTGGCCACTCCTCCACTCCCAAGAACCCAGGGACCTCGCATCTTTGTGAATGTTACACTCCTTGTCTCTCCCTCTGTTCCCCTTCCTTCATCTCCCCCTCCCTCTCAGATTGTAAGCCCAAGGGCAGGGACCTTATCTATTCCATTACTTTGTAAAGCACCAGGTACATTGCTTGTGCTATATAAATGCTTGCTAATAATAATAATAATAATAGATTTGTGAGACTGGAAAGCTGGACTCCTTGGTTCCATTGCCGCTCTGACAGGTGGGCCACTGACATGCAAGGGAATCAGCAGCTGTGTGAACACACTTCTGTGGGGCAAGGCAAACCCAGATTAAAGAACAGATGATGAGTTAGCAAGGGAGTTGTGTGAACGAGGCCTCAAGTGGCAGAGGGAGTGAAAGGGCTCACCAGGACTCATTCACATAACACCCTTCCCCCTTGCAAACATCCCACTCGTTCCTTTGGACATTTTCAGACACGACACTCTCCACCCACTGCCCCTCCCATACATGTTTCAGGGCTACAGTGTTGCCCTATGGGTGCCCTGGAACATGTATAGTGGGGGGGAGTCTTGTCTGAAAACGCCCTTTGTCTATGTTTGCCTCATGATCCAGTAGCAATGCATTCACACAACTGATGATACACCTTGCATTTCAGTGGCTCACTCTTTGTATCAGGTGGCGAAGAACAAGGGTTTCAGAAGGTGGTACGGTTTTTGCCCAACACCCCTCAAATTATGGGTTTGTGCCTCGACCTTCTCCAAGGGCTTCATTCTTTTGAGTGGGATGATGTGGTACAAACTCACATTCTGAGTGCTGTGTGAAATCCTTACCGCCTTCTGAAATCCTTGTTCTTTACCACCTGGTACAAACACTGAAATGCAAGGTGTATCATCAGCTGTGTGAACACACTGCTACAAGATCACGAGACAAACAGAGGCCTTTTTTATCCGGGCCGTAGGTGCGGGGGGAATCGGGGTGCGCGTGGTCACGTGGGCGGTGCGGGAGGGGCAGTGCCCACGGGTGCCCACTGATCCCGCCCCACGTATCCCCCCACGCATCCCCACTCACAGAGCAATCCCCGTTTTGGCCAATTGGTCCGTGAGTGGGTGATGGGTGGAGGTGGGTGTGCATGTGTGTTTTGTGGGAGCGCACGTGCACACACACTAACCCACCGTGGGATTCACACGGGCAGCACCCATGTCACGGGTTTGGGAGTCCGCACCCCCACTTTACTGGGTTTGAGTGACTCAGTTTCCCTTGCGCACAGTTCTCTTGAATCAGCTTCTCTCTCTGGCTAATTCAAGTCTGCCACAATGAAACTCCTTTGTCACCCAAGGGCTCAATCCTTCCCGTTTACAGACTCTTTACTCTCTGGGTTCGCAAGAGCTTGAGGGCTCTTGTAGCTCACGTGTGTTCCAATGTTAGACAGTTTCCACTTCTTTATAAAGTAAGAAGTATATTTATTGATTACATAAACAAGATAGTTAAACAGAGTGGTAATTAGAAATCACAGGTAAATATAACGCATTTCTAACTTATACTGGTTGAGTTCCTAAATTATTCATCTTACCCCTAGCAAGGTCCATAAGTTCTTCACAGTCCTTGATGTAAGCGACTGGGTTTTGACTTCTTAGTTGGCAAAAAGCAAATCATGTCTCTCAGTTCCTGCTGCCCCAGCCTGATGCTGACAGGCTGGTCATTCATATGTAGATGTCTCTCCAGAAGCTTTGCAAGCAAAAGTCTCTCTCCTCTCCTATCTTCCTCCCATTTAAATAGGAATTCAGCTCCTTTGTCTCGGATTTCCCACCTTGGGGATCATGGTGATCATGGTTCAGGTCACGTACGCAACCCAGGTAAACATGGAAGTTCATTAACATCTCCACAGGCTGTCTAGCAAGCCAGATGTTTTGAATACACTTTCTGTAGACTGGTGACATGTGAGAGCTCTATCTCAAGTTGTGCAATTCTGAGTCCTAATTTGGGTTTTACAGTTCTCAATGTCAACATTACAAACATGTGGAACCTTTGACATTACATAGTGTACATGTATAGTAACATTACATACATGTGAAACCCTTGGCACTACACATTTACCAAACATGTGTGTGACCCCATGTTTCTCCGTGACAACCCACTCAAGTCCTCGCAGAAAATTTGCGTGGGCATGGATGGGCCCGTCTCATGTAAAAAAGGCCATAGACAAAGGAACCATTGGGGTGTTTGCAAGGGGCAACGCTGGTCTATGAATGTTGAGTCCTGATGCAATGCAGGGGAATTGGCAGCTGTATGAATGCATGGCTACAGGGCGAAGCAAACACAGATTAAGCAGCAAGTGGTGGGTTTGCAAGGGAGACAAGTGTGTGGATAAGCCCAGAATTAGCAATGGGAGAACTAAACAGTCAAAGGGTCGGTTCACACTTTTCTGAGCTTGTGTTTCAGGCTGTCGGCAGACTCAGAGAGACATTCCAATCAGGCCTTATTGAGAAGGCTCAGGAGAGACTGACGTGGGAGGAGAACAAAACAGCATCTTTTGCTGCACCCTGAGCTGGCCACCAGGCACCGCCTGTCTCTCCTCCGTGCCAGCGCGTTTCACGGTGCCCGATTTGCGTGGTGACTCAGAGCTGCCGCTGCACCTCACCCTCCCAAGAGAGGCCCTGACTCATGCGCCAGGGATGTGGTGCCATCCCATGCCAGGGTCCGGAAGGGCATTCAGTGCCCCTGTCCTCTTCTCACAAGCGACCACACGGCGGTGCCCGGCTCACGTATCTGTGGGCCTTATGGAGAGAAGAAGCGGGCGGGCGGGTAGCGGTAGGCTCTCTTCCCCCACAATGCCTCACCGGCCCAGCTGAGCCCCTTCCGCTCCCTGCTGTTTCCTAACGAATGGGCCCTTCCGGCCTGCTCTCCTGTGCCCTGGGCTCCAGCTTGCAAGAGTGTCACTAGAATGGGGATGGGGGGGCCAGCTGTACTTGGGACCCATAAACCGGGGGAGGGCGTGTTTCTGGTGTAGCTGCACCGTGTGTGTGCGTGTGCGTGTGCGTGTGCGTGTGTGTGTAGGGACCCTAATTCATCCTCTGCGCCAAGGTCCCATTCCCACCTAGCTACACCCGTTCCATCCTGCTTCAGACCAATGGGCCTGTTCTCCCACCCCAGTGAGACCAATGGGCTCCTCCAGTCTGGAATCCCTCCTGCCCCCTCCATCGAGTTTGGTACCCCCCCCTTCAGATCAATGGGCCCAGCCAGTCTGATATCTCTCCACACACACACACACACCAGAGGAACAGACCCATCTAGAATGGTATCTCCCCCACACCCATCCCAGCTCAGACCCACAGAACCAGTCAGCCTGAGATCCGGCTGCCCCAGAGAAGAGCATGCTATTCCATATCCAAACCCCCTATGGCTCATCTCAGAGAACCTAGGATACCCCCTGTGCTCTGTTCTTGTCACTGTCCCTAGCTGATATGGGGTTTTAAGCAATCGGTATACGTGCCTCAGTTTCCCTGCTGTGAAATGGGCCCAACAGGCCCGGCTGGTATGCATCGGCGGGGGGGGGGAAGGGGTCAGCGAGTGCTCAGATGGTACAATAAGAAACCACAGACATCCTAGCCATGCAACCCTTGATCAATCCCACCCCTCCCCTCATGCAGAGTCTGGTGCGCTCCACTGGGATGCCTGAGCCAAGGACGGAGGTGAAGAGCATTAGGAACAATGGGTGTTGCCTGTTGCTGGAATGTATTGCACAAGTGCAGGTGGGGGAAAGGGAGCAGACGGGGAAAGGACACGGGAGTCGAGGGAGGAATGCTGACATTACGCTCAGTTCCGATTCTGACGGAACTGTCTGGTCATGTGGAACTCGAACCGAACTCAATCCGATCAGACCCATCAGACCAAATGACCTGGGAGCCAGTCCTACAGGAATCCTGGCTCCCCCCCCC
>QEPC01000313.1:509120-524381 GCA_003113815.1 Sphenodon punctatus
CTTACTGCATTGCTGCATGACCAGACCAGTCTGGAAAGAAAAAGGGAATAAAAAACAAACAAACGTGAACAATGGTAATTAAACAGTAATGCTGTAAAGGATAGACAATAAATGGTAATTCAACCACAGGATATTTAAATTTCACAGGCACAGAAGAGGCAGTAATTTCAGGTAGGAAGAAGGAGGGAGGGAGGAGCTGAGTGTGTTGGCACAGGGGTGCAGAGTAGATGCTGTCTCTTATACACATCTAGATGTGTATAAGAGACAGCAGCCCCCCCTGCTCTAATCCACTAGCCCCCACTCCCCTCCAAGAGAAGCCAGGAGTCCTGGCTCCAAGCCCACCCTGCTCTAACCACTAGTCCCCTCTCCCCTCCCAGAGAACCCAGAAGTCCTGTCTCCCAGCCCCCCCTTCTCTAACCCATTATTCTCCCCGCCCTGGTTCCCTGCTCTAACCCGCTAGCCCCTTCTCTGTCCCCACGACTGTGAAGGAGGCAGGTCACCTGTAGGGGGAGCTCTCTATTTAGTGGCAACTCTCCCCTCCCAGGCTCTGGCAGGGATCAGGACCCCATGGCGCTAGAGGACACTGAAGACAATGAGGAGTTCCTGGAGCAGCTGATGGCCCTGACCTCACGCAGCCTGCCTCACCTGGAGGTGGAAGAACAGTACAGCGTGGCCAAAGAGCTGGGCAGCGGCTCCTATGGGCATGTCCTGCTGGCCCAGCACCGGAAGACAGGTGAGGCACGTCTGCTCATTCTGAGGCCTGGTGCAGGTGATGCTGGGAGGGGGGAGAGGGGGCAGGCGGACGGACCCAGTCCGAGTAGGGGGCACTGGGCTGCAGGGAGCATGTGGGGGAGAGGTAGCAGAGGGCGCTGGGTAGAAGGGGAGCATGATGGGGGCTCGGAAGGGGGCACTCCATCGCTGAGTCAGGCGGGCACTAAAGTTTACTGAGCTGTAGGGAGCAGCGTGGGGGCTGAATGTTGGCTCAGCTGGTGCTGCTCCCTGCCCCCTCTGGCTGGCACTGATGGTAATTAATTAGCTCTGCCATCCCAGGCATGCAGGCAGCTGCCAACAAACAGGTGCCAGTCAATGAGACGGGCTGGGAGCACAGCCGCAGCCAGCGCCTGCTCCCCGCCTTCCCCCTGCCACTCACAAGCCAACAGCACAGCTCAGATGTGGGCATTTTTTGCTGCCTGTACACGCTGACACCCCTTCCCTGTTGTTAGCAGGCTCTGGTGCCCCCTGCTGCCCACACACTGACATCCCTTCCCTGTTGTTAGCAGGCTCTCTGGTGCCCCCTGCTGCCCACACACTGACACCCCTTCCCTGCTGTTAACAAGCTCTCTGGTGCCCCCTGCTGCCCACACACTGACACCCCTTCCCTGCTGTTAGCAAGCTCTCTGGTGCCCCCTGCTGCCCACACACTGACACCCCTTCCCTGTTGTTAGCAGGTACCATGGTGGCACTCAAGCTGATGGCCAAGGAGAGGACGGGTCGGCGGGAATTCCTACGTGAATATTGCATCGCTCTCTGCCTTTCCTCACATCATACATTCCTCTGCACCACAGGCATCGCCTTTGAGACACCCACCCACTATGGCTTTGCCCAGGAATTGGCACCTGCTGGGGACCTTTGCGCCATCCTGCACTCTGGGGTAGGGGGCTTGGCTGGTAAATCCATGCTTCGGTGCTCCGAGTCACTCACTGTGCTGCAGGGAGCAGGGGGTAGGCTGAGTAAGGGGTGCTCTCCCCTCGCAGTCAGTGCTGACCCCCCAGTGCAACAGCAGGGGGGCTCTGTACTGCAAGGAGTATGGTGGTGATGCCCCATCTAGCTTTAAGAGGGGATGGGGGGGATTTGGTCACTGGGGGCAATGTAGCTCATAACCCCTTGCTCTTCCTCCTCTCTCCTGCAGGAGGGTCTGCCAGAGGTCCAGGTGAAGCGCTGTGCCACTCAGTTAGCGGAGGCATTGGATTTTATGCACGGCAAAGCCCTGGTCCACCGGGACATCAAGCTAGACAACGTTATGCTCTTCGACCGCGAATGCCGGCGTGTCAAGCTGGGTGACTTTGGCCTGACACGGCTGGAGGGCACCCCGGTAGCCGCCATGTCGGGTACCTTGCCTTTCTCACCTCCCGAGCTCTGCCTTCTTGAGGGCTCCGAGACTCTCGCATTGGACTCCAGTCTTGATGTCTGGGCCTTTGGTGTTTTGCTCTTCTGCCTCTGCACCGGCTGCTTCCCCTGGGACGTGGCCGTCAGTCCTGACCCTCAGTTTGAGGAGTTTGGCATCTGGGAGAACCGCACAGAGCCGGGTGTGGCACCAGGGCTCTGGAAGGGATTCACCGCCGGTGCCTTGGACATGTTTCGGCGCCTCTTGGCTCTTGACCCTGACCGCCGTAGCCCCGCCATTGAGGTGTGCAAATATTTGCTTGTGCCATGGCGGGCTGGTGGTGATGGGGGGACTGAGAAAAGCCATGGGGTATCTCTAGGGGCCACAGACTCCTGTGTCAGTGTTCAGGCCCCCGCTGGAAGCCATACTGACCAGCTTGGTAACCATGCCAACCAGACAGACCTCAGCAATGTCAAACAGACTGAAGCCAGACTGACCGGCCCCAGCCCAGCCCAGACCCAGACTGGGCCAATGACCCCCTCTCTTGGTACAGAAGAGGCCCAGACTGGGGGGACATATCTCTCTCCCAGTACAGAGCAAACCCAGACTGGACAAATGGACCCTTACTCTAATCCCTCTCGAAATACTCAGCAGGCCGAGACTGGGAGGAGGGTCTCTTCTCCCAGTACAGAACAAGCCCAGACTGGGAGGAGGGTCACTACTCCCAGTAGAGAGGAGGCCCAGACTGGGAGGAGAGTATCTTCTCCCAGTACAGAACAGGCCCAGACTGGAAGGAGGGTCTCTTCTCCCAGTACAGAACAGGCCCAGACTGGGAGGAGGGTCACTTCTCCCAGTACAGAGGATGCCTGGACTGGGAGGAGAGTCTCTTCTCCCAGTACAGAGGAGGCCCAGACTGGGAGGAGGGTCTCTTCTCCCAGTATTCAGCAGGCCCAGACTGGGAGAACAGGCCCTTCTTCCAGGGCAGAGCAGATCCAGGCTGAGCAGATGACACCCATTGTCCATCCCCCTCCTCAGAAAAGCTCAGGTAAAATATCTCATCTCCAGCCCTGAAGGAGGCCCAACTTTGGGAAATGGGACCTCAGGGCATTGATCATGGACAAGGATACATAGAACCCCCTGCTTCTCTTAGCTACGACCTTGCCCTGCGCTAGGTGCCAAATCCTAGAAGCTACCTCCAAACTAATTCCCCAAGAATCCTCGCTGCCTCTTTTGTGTGCCCTTGAAGACTCTTTGGAAGCTGAAGTTGGAGTCCTGCCTTCTGTTGGGTACAGGTTGCCGGGAGCACATTATGCCGGTACTCCGGAGTCTGCCCTGGCTGCCAATAGCTTTCCGGGCACAATTCAAGGTGCTGGTTTTAACCCATAAATCTCTAAATGGCCTAGGCCCCAGGTATCTGAAAGACTGCCTCTTCCCTGATGTCCTGTTGCGGCTTCTGAGGTTGGCCGAGGAAGTCCTATCGCGAGTGCCAACTCGCCGTGAAGTTGCTACAACGAAGGCACGGGTGTGTGTGTGTGTGTGTGTTCTCGGCTGCTGCCCCACAATTGTAGAACTCTCTCCTTTCAGAAGTTTGCCTAAACCGAAGCCTGTTTGTCTTCCAGAGACAATGTAAGACCTTTTCGTTCGATCAGGCATTTGGCAGACAGGGGTAGGGGTTTGGTGGGATTGGGGAGAGGGGTTTGGGGAGAAGGATTGGTGGATGTAAAAAGTGAGGTGGGTGGGATTTGGGGGGTTTAAGGGATTTTAATGTATTATTGTATTTTATATTTTGATTTTTACATTTTGATCTTGTGAAGTGTCCTGAATCTTCAGGAAAGAGGTGGGTAAATGCAAAAATAAATAAATAAAACAACGGATATGCATTTATACTCTGTTGAGTATCCATTTTGGTTATTTTGGGGTTGAGTTGGGTTCCCCCCCCCCCATATTTTGGGGGGAGTTTCGGTTCAGCTATTTTGGCAATTTGGTTATGCCATTTTGGCAGTATGAGCACCGCTGCATATGTGCAATTGCTGAAAATGATGGAACCAAAATACAAAAATGGCCAAAGAAAATGAAAAAAGTACAATTGTTAAACCAAAATAATAGGGGGGGAAATAAATCTAAATGGAATATCCGAGAAAACCACTATGCGTGTATTGGTGTTGGTCACATATATGATTCAGGTAGTCGAAGGACTATTGAAAGACCAAATGATACCAGAAATGACTCGTTTCTGCTCTGAAATTCACAAATCAAATCTAAAGAATCATAATTTCCTTTGAAGTATCCTTGAATTCAAATTTGCACCATTGCACAAAGTTCTGCTTGATTTAATTAGCTTTGGTTGCTTGTTTAACGAAGTCAAAATTGGTTGAGTTAAAGTGTGATTCGACATTGTTTAATTCACTTAGCTCCATTGTTTATCCAAATTACAGGGAGCTAAGCAAATGAAACAAAGTGAAAGCAAATGAACTCAATGAATGTTAATCTTATTATGCAAGTGAGCTAAACAGAAGTCTGAGCAGACTCTTTGTACCTGCTCTTGTTTGGCACGGTCAGCTAATCATCGAGTTCCTGACAAGTTCCGGAGAACAGTCTCCTGACGCGGTTCCAACCCCAAGTAGACCCTCCAGTCCTAGTGTTCTCAAGTTCCCTTATCAGAATACTGCACGCGAGAGCTAGAACAGGTAGTGGGTTTGTTAACCCTGGGTATTCCCATTTTCAGGAACCTCTTCAGCACTTAACAACTGAAATAACTAAACTGAAATTCCCAATAACTGGACAAACCAAAGCAGAGACCTGGTTGCTTGTAAATAGACAGTGGTTATTGACCGGCCTGTGAGTTTTGGATCAGGTAGGACATATTCAACAGGCTTACCTAGTGTTTGGGGTGCCCATTTTAGTTCAACTGTAGAGTTTAGGACAGAAATCTAATCCAGGTACTGTGCAGAACACACAGAGGCCAGAGCCAGGTTTCAGATGATACTGAACTGATAAAGAATTCATATGCAGTGGTCAAAGACCACGCAATAAATTGATTGATTGATTGATTGATTGATTGATAAAGAATTCAGGCTTCTGATTCTTGTGCACTTATTTATTTCAATTTATCTGCTGCCCTTCCCAGAAAGGCTCAGGGTGACTCAACTCACAACCAAACAACAATAATATTTAACCAATAAAACCTCCCACCATCCCCGTAACCCTACCCACACACCCATCCGGCGTTATGTGCGCATATCACTGAACATCTTGTTTTATTGATTTTGACATTTATTTATTTTATTTTAAACATTTGTTAGTCACCCCCCCTCCCCATGCCTACGGCATCCCGGGGCAACGTACAATTCAATAAAACATTCATTAAAATAACAACTTAAAAACCCTTAAAAACACAACAATATAACCCAAAACAGGGTTGGGAAAAATAAAATAAAAATAAAAGGAAGGGAAGTGTTAGAACTCTAACCCACCCACCCCAAAGGCCTGGGCGAACAGCCAGGTTTTACAAGCCCGCCAGAATGTCAAAAGGCTCGGGGCCAGGCGAGCTTCCTCCAGGAGGGAATTCCAAAGACGCGGCCCAACCACCGAGAATGCCCTCTCCATTGTGGCCCCCCGCTTAACACATGGGACCTCCAAGAAGGCAGCCCCGGCAGACCGAAGGCGCCGCTCCGGGACGCGGAGGACGAGGCGGTCCCTGAGGTACAAGGGACCCAGACCGTGAAGGGTCTTATAGATCTTAGACTCTGTTTACTTGACTCCAAGGAATAAACAGATTCAACGTTCAGACTCAAGTGTTCTCTTTTAAGAAGCTGACTGGTTAAACCCATTGGAAAAGTTTCAATGGCCATGATGAGTTGACCAATGGTAGGGGTGACATCAAAGGTGAAGCTAGAGGAGTTTGGCTAAGGGAACTTGGGAAGTCTTATCTCAAGAAAGGCAGTTAGAATATAACGAATAATAATGATTAATAATAATTAATAATAAATAAACAAACAAGTAAGGGTCCTAGCCAGCATCCAGCTGTCTGTCCAGGGAGCCCATGGTTCAGCATCTAGCTGATGAATCTTGCACCATTTCCAGGGAACAAATACTGAATTCAACAATGGAACAACTTGCCTGGGGAGTGCTGGAGGTTCTCAAACAGAGGCTGGAGAGCCATCGGTGGGGGATGTTGTAGCTGTGGTCTTCCTGCATCAAAATAGAGGGTTGGACGAGATCTTTCCGGTCTCTTCCAACTTGATGATAATACGATTCTATGAATGAATGCATATTGAATAGTTTGTGAGGAATGCAAGGTTAATATTGGGAGTAAGGGAGCCAGACACGGGACCAGGGCGTGAGAGCAGGCAAGTGATGAGGAAAGCTGGCATCAGGAGCAGACACAGGGTGTTTTCATAAGTGATGGCGCCATGCATCCGCCATGCATTGATCCTGCCCACGATGAGAGCCCTCAACCCGGGCAGGATCTGGCCTGGTCACTGAGCAGACGTGCCGGTAGCCTGGGCAGGGGAGGGGGCATGGAATGGGCCGGGTGACAGGCAGACATGGTCCGCACTGCTGATGCTGAGCACGGCCCGCCCTTCTCCCAGATGGGCAGGTGCAGGGGTCTAAGAGGCTGCCGCGCCCACCCAGAAAAGCTCCAGTTCTGGCCTGGAGGCTCGGTAGAATGGGCCATCACACGTGGTGACCCACCCTGCCTCAGATCGCGGCCGGGCTTAGCTCGCTTTGCAACTTGGCAGGGAGCCCAAGTCACAGCGCGGGCTAAATCTTGGCACGGTTCGGGGAGTGTCCTGATCCCACCTGGGGTAACATCTGGAGGGCGGGATCAAACAATGTGACGGCACCGCCGGTGGCTGCGCCGCCGAGTAAAGCATGGGCACCCGTGGGGCGGGGTGGGATGGGGGCGTCACATTTGAAAATACCCACGGGCTGTATCTACCAGTTTCCCAGGACTGAGGCATCTACAGCAGAGATGTGTAGAGCTACAGAGCTGTGGCCAAGAGGGAGAGAAAGAGAAAGCAAGTAACCGGATTGGCACTGAGAGGTCAGAGGTGCTAAACAGCAGCAAATCCTATGGCGGCTGGAACGTAAATAGGGGGTTTGGCCAATCAGGGATGGTTTCCTGCTTGGCCAGTAAGAAGAGGCAAGCAGGAGCAGTGAGGAAACGCTAACAGGTTGCCTTGGGCCTATTTTAACCAGGACGGAGCTGCAGTAGGGCGATTAGGGTGCGGCAGACCAGGGTTCTAATTCCAAAGGGGCTTTGCTAGAGTTCATATTTTCAGCAAATACATGAAGAGTTTGCCTACATTGATTCGAGTCGGACAAGGTAGATACAAACCACTATTCATTCTTGCTGTGTCGGGTAGCCAATTTGGCTATTTGGGTTGGTCAGTCCAGTATTTTGGTTACTTTTTCTTCGCATGCAATGTGCGCATTAGTCAGGACCCCATGTAGTCTGAGCTATTTTTATTTTCATTTTGAAATTCCGCAACCGCAAAACCCAAATTCTGTGAGCAGAAAAATCCAGATACTATGAAGAAAATAAATGATGACAATTATCAAAATCCTTCAAACTATGCAAATTTGGAATGAGAATTAGTTTCCCAGCATGCCATTGCATCAGTTTTGGACACCTCACATCTTAACACAGACTTCTCGTGGTAGGGGCTCTTCTCTCCAACCTTGGGTTTTGGGCTGCTCCTCTTTGGTAGTTGTGGCAGGAGGCCCCGTTGCCCCCAAATATATCCTGGCAGCTGACAGCACCAGTGTCCCAGTGGTTGGGTTGTATCACCAGCATCCCATTGATTATTTCACCGAGCTCCCTACTCGGGCTGCAATTCTGCAATGCCAGAGGCAATTTCTGTGCCAGTTTGGAGAAGTGTCAAATTCCATTAAAATGGCTGCGATTGCATCAGCACAGAATTCCAGGGGGGTCTTCACAACAGCTGAAATGAAGTGACCGAAATACTAAAATGTGTTTATTTATACATGCCACACACCCCACCCCCGGATCTACCCCTGCTCATTACACTGCTTCCGGAAGATGCTCAAACTACGACTCAGTTGAATAAGTAGATATGTGGATATCCAGGTTGGGCATGAATATTGCTCAGAAGGCAACCTGAAAGTCTGAATAATATTCAAAAATATCAAATCCGCACTTTGAGTTCATTTCAGTTATCCTCCTAACAAATCTCTTCTTTTCCTTACTAGCATTAGAGTGTCTGTTTCTGCAGTGGTGGCAATCCCACAGTTTGAGAAGCATCGAGCTAAACCGTTCCTGACAGATGTTTCACAGAATGGGCTTTGGGCTTAGAACAGTCTAACCTACACAGGTGATGCTATGCAACTGAATCTGTAGTCCGTACCAACGGCTCTTTCGAGGAGTTTGTACAGCTAACATTAATAAAACCACAGTGTTACCGGCGTGAACCTATTTCTTTTCGGTTCCTGTTTTATGGGACAAAAAAGTTCAGTCAAGTTCCAGGCGGGCAGAAACAGGGACAGCAACAGAAACGTTGACTGTCATTTGGGCTGAAGGAGACTCCAGTTGCATCGAGTCTCATAAGTAGAGATGAAACTAATAGGGGTGAAAATTATCTGCAGTTAATATCTGGTGTTCCGGAGAGCGTGGAGGTTGTCTTTCTGGCAATGATCTAAAAATTGTGGAGGTTGGCTGTCAAAGCAAAATACCGGATATTACATTTACCACTTCCCAAATTACCACTTACTGCATTGCTGCATGACCAGACCAGTCTGGAAAGAAAAAGGGAATAAAAAACAAACAAACGTGAACAATGGTAATTAAACAGTAATGCTGTAAAGGATAGACAATAAATGGTAATTCAACCACAGGATATTTAAATTTCACAGGCACAGAAGAGGCAGTAATTTCAGGTAGGAAGAAGGAGGGAGGGAGGAGCTGAGTGTGTTGGCACAGGGGTGCAGAGTAGATTTGTTCAGGGGAATGAGGCTGCAGAGTACTTGGGGTAGGCACTCGATGTGGAGCATGAAGTTATAGGATAGAGGAGGTAAAGACTTTCGCGTTCCAATTTCCACATATCAGCAATTTTGCTGTCTCTCTCATTCTCTTAATAGGGTTATGCATTTGGGTTCCTATCTCCCTAGGCTAACAACCTCCTCATCAAGCCAGCCATATTGTCCACACTCCCCCAAACCACTGTCCCCCCTTTTAAATTGGTAGCAGACTTAGCAGCAATTTTAACCACAATTCCTTTCCTTATAGGTGTGTCAAACTGGCAGAGCCTTACTGCACTTCTGCGTCAAATTAACCCATATGCAGGGCCCCATGTTCATTGTGTTTCCCAAATTCCCACATTGGTGGCGATGGGGAAAATGCAGCAAACACAGGTAAAGATACAACCACAAATACAAATAAACATGAACACTAAAACCCTACAGATGCAAATACAAATACTTGACCCTTGCACAGCTCTATTTATTAGCCCTCTAAGCCCATTTTTACACGTGCCTAATGCTAGCAGACTTTTTAAATCCACTTTTAGAGACCTCGCACTTGTGGCATTAGATGTGCCTCCCCGCACTGGAAGTCGCCTGCCCGGGGTTTTACAACTCCGGTTTTATAAAGAATGCATGAGTCTTGATCCCACGCAGCCTGGTTTTCGCCCAGGTTACAACACGGAGACGGCGCTTGTGGTCTTGGTCGACGACCTCTGAGTCCTCACAGAATTGGACAAGGGTCATATGACCCTGTTGGTCCTATAGATCTATCAGTGGCTTTTGATACCATTAACCATGAGTTGCTGGTGACACTCCTGCGGGACCTGGTGGGGGTGGGTGGGACTGTTTTACAATGGTTCCATTCCTACCTCCCAGAAAGATCTCAGTGGGTGGTCCTAGGGGACTGTACATCATCCCCTGGTGGCCTCCCGTGTGAGGTCCGGCAGGGTTCTATTCTTTCCCCTCTCTTGTTTAACATGTATATGAGGCTGCTTGGGGAGGTCGTGCGCAGCTGGGGGGGTTCTTTGTCATCAGTATGCTGATGACACCCAGCTGTATCTGTCAATGTCATCCAACCCAGGCCCCGTTGTCTTGTTGCTGTCCTGGTGCTTGGCTGCTGTGGGGGATTGGATGAGGTCAAGCTGATTGAAGCTCAGTCCTGATAAGACCGAGGTGATGTTAGTAGGCACCGCAGGACCGGTGATCTGAGTGAGGAATTCCCCCCCCACCCCATTATTGGGGGTACCCTTTGGTTCCATCTGTGCGGAGCCTGGGGTTGCTCCTGGATTTGCAGCTACGCCTTGACTCTCAGCTGTTG
This sequence comes from Sphenodon punctatus, assembly GCA_003113815.1. Taxonomy (NCBI): domain Eukaryota; kingdom Metazoa; phylum Chordata; class Lepidosauria; order Sphenodontia; family Sphenodontidae; genus Sphenodon; species Sphenodon punctatus. The sequence goes on from QEPC01000313.1 coordinate 519,527, forward strand.
GCTGTGGCCTGGGGCACCTTTCGCCAATTACATCTGGTGAAGAGGCTCCGCCCATAGGTCACTCGCCACTGTCATCCATGCATTTGTCACCTCGAGGCTAGATTATTGCAATGCGCTCTATGTGAGGCTGCCCTAGATGACGGTTCGGAAGCTACAGCTGGTGCAGAATGTGGCGGCCCGTCTCCTTACTGTCTGGGACGGGCTGCAGGAGCACATTACACCAGTGCTCCAAGCACTGCACTAGCTGCCTATTGTCTTCCGGGCCCAATTCAAGGTGCTAGCGTGGACCTTTAAAGCCCTTCACGGTCTGCGCCCGCCTATCTGAGTGATCACCTCACCCACCTGGGTGGCAACCGTGGTTGTCCGGTGGCGCCTTCCTGGAAGTCCCGCATTATTGGTGAGTTCGGATAGACAGGAGGGCAGCTCTGGAATTCCCTCCCGCTGGGGGTTCATCTCAGCCCGAATCGTCTCGCCTTCCAACGAAATTGTAAGATCTGGCTCTTCCGCCAGGCATTTGGCGAGGGAGGAGGGGGATGGGTTAGAGGGGTTGGGGGAGAGGGAATTTTTTATGCACAAGCCAGAGTTTCCGCTTAGTTTTATACTGTTCTTTATTTTATACGTGTTATATCTATTTTTATATTGTAATTGTTGTTTTTATGGCTGTAAGCCGCCCCGAGTTGCTTTTGTGAGAGAAGCAGGGTAGAAATAGAATAAATAAATAAATAAATAAGGCGGTGACACTAATGCCACCGTTTTACTCAAGGCCTGGCAGCCATTTTGTCCACGCGTAGTGATTTATTTATTTTTCTCTCCAAGAAGTTGGGGAATCAATCCTGCTTCTTTGTTTGTCTGGGGAAAGAACCAAGAACCGGGATAAGGCTTTGGAGGCGGAGGTTCGCTTTCGCAAGCTCTCCTTTCAGTCCTAGTTAGAACTCTTCCTATTGCCCTTGTCATGGAGTTTTCCCACTGGAGTTTAATTGCCTCCGCGACACTTTCTCCTTTTCTTTACAGACGTTGTGGAAAGAAATCCAGAAATACTGTTCATGGTAACCACATCATCACTCACAACTCCTACGTCTTCATGGCACCGTTTCTTCTTGCCTCATTCCCCTTTGCTCCAATCTGCTATTCTCCTTGTCTGTTCCTGTCTCCCTTCTCTTTTTCATTCCACCTCCTCTTTCTCCCAAATCGAATCTCCCGGTTATCTCTCCCCACTCCTAGTGTGGCTACTGCGATGCTCTTGAAGAGAGGCAGCCTGAGAAAAAGTGTCAGGAGAGGGGGGAGAAGGAAAGAGGCGGCTGTCAGTGGATTGGGGTGCAGGGCTTAGGTAAGAAGGGATCAACCTAATGAGGAGGAAACCAGGGAAAGGGGAAACAAAGTGGGGGTTCAGCAAAACCAGTGCGGAATGGAACTCTACCCCCTGTTTTGCTGGCTGCCTTCCTTCCAGTGCTCTTTGCAAGATGTCCCCCTGGTCATAGTACGCAGACCTGCGGTTCTCCAAGGCAAGCAGGGCTTTGTCACATTTTCGCACTCCTGCTGGATGGGAGATTGTGCCATATGCAAGTCCCTATTCCTACAAGGAATGTAACCAAGTCAAGCACGTGCACCTGGGACCTCACATCCTGGTGAATGTTACACCCCTTGTCTCTCCCTCTGTTCCCCTTCCTTCATGTCCCCCCCTCACCCCGGTCTCTCAGCCTGGGAGGAAGATGAAGGGGAGTTCTGCTAGTTGTCCCCCCACCCCCGTCTTTCAATTCTGTGGCTGTGTGCAGTGGGCTGGGCCTCACCTCGCCCCCCCCCCCCACCCGGCAGAGCCTAGACCCGCCCCCAAGGGGCTCTAGTTGCAGATTATTAATATCCCACACCCACACCGGGAGGTGACTCGAGCCTTGTAAACAAGCCTCTCTGGCCTGTGCCCCTTCGCACCAATGGCCTGAACACAACGGGACAGGCCCAGGCCTGCGGTGACCGTCAGAGCCTAAACAAGAGTGACCGGATTTCTCTCGTCCTGCAGGAGCTACAACAATCAGCCCCAATCTCTTCAGACTCTGCAACATCCAGGTACAGAGGCAGCCAGCCCCAATGGATCTGCAACAACGTTCCCACTAGCTCACCTGTTCTAACCCACTAGCCCCTGCTCCCCTTCCGGAGAGCCCAGCACTCCCATTCTCTATCCCACTAGCCCTCCCTCCCCTCCCAGAGAACCCAGGAGTCCTAGCTCCAGGCCTCTTGCTATAACCCACTAGATCCCACTCTCCTCCAAGAGCTGGGGATAAATTTCTAGGACTCCTGGCTCCTTAGTTACATCAGGCAGATGAGTTCACTTGTTTGCTAGTCAAGTCAAGTTTTATTATTAATGGCATGTCCAAAGGACTTAACCTCAAATCCTACAATACACATGAATATTTCCTAAATATACAAAAATTAAAACTGTTAAACAAACTTAAAAAAACCAACTAGCTAACAAATCCCTAATTAAAACATATTTCCCAATTAAGACCCGAACTCAACAGATGTGTATTCATACAATATATACAAGGTCCACAGTACCAGATTACAAAGCCTTGAAATTCAGAAACTTATTTCTAATAATGGTTGAATGCAACAGAAATTTGGCCCCAGCTTTGGTGACATCCGAGTGTTGGTCTGTCAGAAGAATTATAGTCAGTTCCTGAGAGGAACTTCCAGGAAATCTACCCAGAATTGAATCCAAAAATAATTGCCATACTTCCCGGTATAATAAACATTCCAGCAAAATGTGTGTCACCGTTTCGACCTGCTGTGAATCAAAAGGACACAGCCGATCTCTAAATGGAATTTCAGCGTGGCGACCCTCCAAAAGCATGGCGGGAAAAACGTTCAACCGAGCCTGAAGAAATTTACCGCCCAACACCGGGGAGAGCTTGTATTGCCAGTAATTAGCCATCTAGCCAACCTTTGGGATCAGGAAAGAGTATATCTTCAGAATAGGTGAGACATTTATCGCCGCCACATCTTCCTCGCCAGCGATATCCATGACTTTGCTCTGAATTTCTATGCGAGCAGCCCTAAAACACCTGCTCTGAAGATAATTTACTGAAAACCCTAAGCTGTTCAAAACCTTAACCATGGTAATCATCCATTTAGATTTATAATCATCTTTGGCCAGAAAAGGGAACAAACCTACAACTGGAAAAGCCACTACACCCAGCCAACAGACAAGGGCGAGTTTTAAAACCATCCAATTCCAGCTGATTTGCCCTGATTCCACCCTTACTGCGGCGGTTCTTATTCCCGGAGGGAGATGGAACCGTTTCCTCAAAAAAGGGGTTTGGACCTTATCCAGCCTAAAAGGGTGCGAAGTAGCCCAAGCAGAAGCCCCGTAAAGTAATTGAGCCTCAACTTTGGTGTTGAAGACTTTAACAGCCATTTGCTCTCTTCCACGGCCTTTCCTCACAAAATAGGTCAAAATAACAGGCACCGTACCTGAGGCCACTTGTTTGCATTTATCCCAGTGAACGTTTGCCTTTTAAAAGATCTCTGTCAGTCACTCTTCTGCATAGCTCAAAATAAATTGAATCAACGCGGTCAGGCAAGGGAATCGTTTACCAAGGAAGTGAATGTCCGTGATGCTGTAGGGCATCCTGCCTTGGAGCAAGGGGTTGGATTAAGGGTGTCCATACCTCTCTTTTCACAGAGGACACTTATGCATCATGTATTTTTTATAAGTGTCCTCTTTCGAAGGGGAGGTATGGCCATTGGCCACTCTTCCTTGAGGCCCCTTCCAATCCTCTGGTTCTATGACCCCCCTGTGGTCTTTCCATCATTGCATCCATCCAGCTCTCTGTCCACCCATCAGTCCCAACTGCTGCTCATCCTTCCCCATTCATCCACCCGCCCAGCCGTCCCTCCATTTCCTCACTTGTCTCTACCAGTAGCTGCAGCTCAGTTTGAATCTCCCCCCCCCCTCACTCTCCAGTTGGATTTCACTCTCTCCTTCTTGCTTTCCCTGCTTTTGTGACCTGAGGCTAATGCAGGTGAAATCTCTCTTCTTTGCTTGCCCTGTCATTGGCGGTGACTCACTCCTATGTATGTCATGTTGCACAACGGAAGTCTATTCTCATGTTGCGAAGGCTGGAGGAGGAAGTTGCAGCATCGGTCTTCCTGAGATTTCACTTCTGCTGAGCAGGGTGGCGTCTCTCTTCTCTTTTTCCCTACAAATAATGGAACAGACTCCCACTGTCAAGTCTGCTTAATATAGCTGCTTCCTCAGAGGCTGCACACAACAATCTAAACCTGGTGGCAAAACGAAAGGAAACTCTAGTGTCTCATCACCACTTCACCCCTGATGGCCTTTCACTGAGCATCTCCATCTGCACCAAGGAGGCTTGCGGCTGTGTCTGCTCTCCCCTGGAACCCTCTCGCTCACAAGAAGAGGCTTTCAAGGCCACACGGTAAGTAGGATGAGTGGACTGATTATAACAGTTTGGGCTGTGGAACAAATGAGCTAGGGAGGTCGTTGAATCTTGTTCGCTGGAAGTTTTCAAGAAAAGACTGGTTGGGCCTTTGTCAGTGATGCTTTAGGTAGCTGGAATGCTGCCTCATAGCGGGGCGCTGGCTAGGTGACCCATGGGATACCTCCCAGCTCTATGGTTCTATTATTCAAATGCTTGTTGTCTGTCTCAGAAGGTGGGCCCATAAATAGTTGATCAGTGGATGAGACCTCTCACTGGTGGAGCCGGTGAACAGTACATAGTGGGCCATTATTATTATTAACAAACATTTATATAGCGCCAGCAGTGTACCTGGCACTTTACAAAGTAATAAAATAGACACGGTCCCTGCCCCTAGGGCTTACAATCTGAGAGACAGGAGC
>QEPC01000313.1:535129-553292 GCA_003113815.1 Sphenodon punctatus
GCAACAAGCTCCGCAGGATTATTGTGTGCTTTCTGAAGAAATAACTTCCTATTGTTTCTTTTAAATCTGCTGATACTGCTTTGAGACTTCAGCTGTGCAAACAAAGGGCTCTGCTTTTACGGTGGTGACACAGCCACTTTCAATCATTTTGTCCAAAGAGGCCACTGCCCCCCCCCGCCCCCATGGCCCTGCTGTTGCCCCACTGAACCCCTCCAGCCCTGTGCCGCTGCTAAGCTCTTCAAACGGTGGAATTGGTTGGGAAATGCACAATTGCCATTCCATTGGAAAACGCACAGGGTAGCGGTGAGCTGAGCAGGAGAATAGCTACTCATGGTTTTGGGGGGTTCAATTTGGAGCAGGTTGTAATCAACTCAAGCATTTGCCAAAATGTTCAAGCAATCGACATTTCACAATTTTGGCTCATTCCATTCATTTATTTTGTTTTGTCCGCTGCCAGTTTTCCATTCATTTCCTCCAGGAACACCAAAAATTAGTGGTGAAAAAATGAATGGTAATATCTGGGAAATGGCTGAAAGGAATGAACGAAATGAACCGAACAAAGTGAAATTGCAGAACTGGATCATAGACCGAGCACAGGACCGGTAGTGTTGTTCGTTACTCAGCTTTCCCATTTTGGGTTGGTTCATTTGGATTCGATGGGTTTGCTCGTTTTGGCTGGAACATGGCTCAGCTTTAGTAGTGGGAACCTAACACAAAGGGTGCACGTTCCCTACCAGTACCACTAGCATGACCAAAGACAGGGTTTTTAAAGTACATTGCAAAGAGAAAGCTGGCGGCTACTCTAGATTGTCAGTCAGACCAGTAAACCATCAAAGGGTGAAAGGGGCACTCAAGGAAGACAAGGCCATTGTAGGAAAGCTTGATGCTTTATTTATTTTTGCATCAGTCTTCACTGGAGAAGATGTTGGGGAGATGCCAACATTGGAATGATTCTTTTTAGTGGATGAATCTGAAGAACTCTCACAAGCGACTATGGCATTAGAAGAGGTTTTAAATAGGGCTGAAACCTGGTCCTCGGTTTCCCCCGAAAACCCCCAAGTTTCACAGTACTTGACTTGTTTTTCTGACGCCAAAGTTTCAAGGAATAGCCTCCGAAACGTCGGAACTCAGAAAGTCCTCAGCCGAGTCTAGGGAAGAGGGCCAAGGCCAACACTAGGCTCCTGCTCCCCTTCCCTGTCCCCTGCTAGCCAGGGAGAGAATAGGCCAGTGGGAGCCGGGGGAGGGCTGGGGCCTAGGTGGGGTCTCAGGGATAGAGTACTCACCCTCTGGAGGGGCTCTGACAATGCGTGGCTTCTTCGGGACCTGGTTTGGGGGGAGGAAAGCTGGGCATGCTCAAAAGGGCCAAATGGCCCCTTCTGAACATGTTCAGACCTTTCCAAGATGGCGCTGGTAGTGTCGGCACACTGAGGGCACCATGTTAGAAAGGTCTGAGCATGCTCAGAAGGGACTATTTGGCTCTTCTGAGCATGCCCAGCTTTTTTCTTTTCTTTTTAAACTTACCATGTCTGGAAGGCGTACACGGATGGAGTCCTTCCGGTGGGTGAATACTCTACCCCCTCAGCCTCTGCTAGGCCCACCCTCCCCTCTTTCCTGGTCCCTTAACTCCCCCTCCCCTCTAGTCTCTGTCCCCCTCCTCGGCCCCCACCCTCAGAATTTCCGAGTATTCTCCGAGGTCCAAGTTCCGAGGTCCAAGTCCTCAGAAAAAGTTCCGAGCGACGGTCGAGGATTCAGTCATGGTATTCGGAACCTCAAAATCCTCATGAGTACTTGGACCATCTGTTTGGTGCAGTCCTAGTTTTAAAGTTAGGACTGCGATATGGGTATACTAAACATAAAAAACAGCAAATCGCCTGGACCAGACGGTGTTGACTCAAGGGTTCTGAAGGAACTCCAATATGAAATAGGAGAACCACTACCCGTAATATGTAACCTAGGGCGTTTTTAGACAAGCAGGAAAATGTGTGGGTTCAAAAGACTCCCGCAATCCCCGGGATGCTCAAGGTAGTTGGAGAGCCTTCACACAAACAGCCAGCTCACGTGACAATGATTGGGGGTGGGGGGCATGGAGGAGTGCACGTGCTTTCCCCAGGTGCCCCGACAAACAGCTGATGGGGGGTGGAGGGGCTGGAGCAGCGTTCCTCTGGGACCCCTCCCCAATCAGCTCAGCGTCGGGGCAGCTGGTTCGAGTGCAGCCAGTATGACAGTGACCTTGTGCAACTTGGCATTCAGACGTGAATAATGTGACAGTTGCGCGAGTCTTGTGGGAGATTTAAAATGCAGATTAGTGAAACCTCAATATCAAGGTTTGACTAATCCAGGAGTTTTCTCGGACAGCTCCCGTGAGAGGCATTTACATAAACAAGTAAACTAATTACCATATTTACCAGAAAAATCGCAGGTCTGCATCTCATGTAAAAATGCGCCTAGTGCTAAATTCAGACTCTGAGGACTGGAAGGTATCAAATGTAACACCATTTAAAAAAAAAGCCTCCAGCGGTGACTCTGGAAACTGCAGACTTGTGAGTTGAATGTCAGTTGAATGCCGTGCTGACGGCAGCGACCCGGAGCCCGCACCAGCAGGTACTAGGGTGATCCCTGGGATGGGGGGTGGTTTAACACACACCCTACCCCAGGGATCACCCCCCCACCCAGGGATCACCCTACCCCCCCACCCAGACATGGCCTAACTTTTGCGCTCCGGGCGGCGGCAGCTGCAGCATGGCGGTCCAGCGGCTTCAGCACTGGGTGGACCCAGCCCTGTCTCTTATACACATCTAGATGTGTATAAGAGACAGGTTTAACACCCCCCCATCCCAGGGATCACCCTACCCCCCCACCCAGACATGGCCTAACTTTTGCGCTCCGGGCGGCGGCGGCTGCACGGCGGTCCAGTGGCTTCAGCGCTGTCTGGCTTCAGCGCTTGACTAGACCTTCCGAGTTTTACCAGAAAATTTACCTTTGAGTCTGAGGTAAATTACTGTTTGAGGGATAATTAAAAGGGAAACCAATCAGACAAACTACAAATCCTATAGTTTTCGGAAGCACCCAGTATCAGTCATGGTTGGAAACAGGACACTGGGATGGATGGACCACTGGTCTGATTAAGGCTGGCAATGATTCTTATTGGGTTAACAGGATGCCGGTGGAATTTTGCCCATCACACTGCAGTGGTGTATCTACTAGGGCAATCATTCTGGGCAGGGATTCCCCTCGATCCCGGCCTTGTCTTGTTTTCAATTGTCCCTTGGCCATGGATTTTAGTTGCTGCTCTTGCTGTTTGAGCCCAGTGTAGAGTTTAGATGGTTTCCTTGACTGCTCACGGTGTTTATTGATGATGTGTAGGAGTAGGTCGATGGTGTTCATCATAGTGAGGGCTCAGCTTTTTCTACAGCAGAGGGAGCACTGATCTCAGGAATTGAGTGGTCCGTTCCCTGACTTCTCCCCCTCACTCTTCTTTCCTTTCTGTTTCAGAGTTGGGTGTCCCTTACACTCTCATCTTTGTGGATCCCTGTTGGCCAGTTTTTCTGGGAGGAAACATCACTATCTGCTGTGAGTTCTTTACACTCAAACGTGGTGATCCACCTGGAGAGAAACAAAGTCAGTCAAGTTCATGAAGGCAGATGGTCGCGAGGCCGTGTTCCTCATCTCCCACATTTTTTTTTTTAAAAAAAAAGCACGGAGGAAACTACACCTGCAGATATGACATCTCGTTAGGGATCCAGCATAGGCAAAGACTCTGAGTGCGCCCCCGTGGAGCTGGTGGTAGGAGGTGAAGGTGTCAGGGACTCGCAACTTCAACTCCGTACCTAGACACAACCTAGGTGGAAGCTTACAAAAGCCTTCTGGAAAAGCATCGGTCTGTGATTCTGTAGGTACCACCGGGTATCGTGCTATGGTGCAGGGGGTTGACCTAGATTGCCCCCCCTTTACAATTTTATGAGTTATGGGGCAGGGATGGAGAACCTCCCCCTAGACTGTTCTTTATTTGGCCCATTTCCCATTCCCGCATCTGGCCAACCGATCCAGTCTCTATGTTCAAGCACTGAGAGAATGAGCTCCAGGGGAAGCCCATGTCCCCTCTACCAAAGCTCAGGACTGACTCTTGCTGGGACTGTTTTTGGCCAATTGGACCTTTTTCTAACTTTCAAAGTGGCCCCCAGGATGGAAAAGGTTCCCCCAACCCTGGCATACAGTGATGCACCTACTTGGGGAGTGGGGAATGAAAGCTCCAATGCAGGAGGTGCACTGTCTGGGTTGAATTACGGGATCTGGACCTGTTACAGATCCTGATTTATTTATTTTTTTACATAATTTTGTACGGATCCATATTAAAAAATAATATAAATACATAAAAAGAATGACTGAGCAGGACAAAATGGCAGCTGGGCTGTTCTGCACGTTCACAGACTTTTCCCAAAATGGCAGCAGCAGGGCCCCTGCCATTTTGGAAAAGGGAAGCCATTCTGCAAAATGGCCACTGCCCATGCACAGACTGACTGCCCTTTTCCAAAATGGCGGGGAGGCCGCCACCGTCTTTTCGGAAAAGGCTTTGCACGCACGGAATGGCCCCACAGCCACCCTGCACATGCACCAAAATGTCTTACTATTGTTTTAGTAAGGTAACATGGTGGACCCACTGGGGGTCACCCCTGCTCCAAAACAGCTACACTAAGATATAAGGCCACCTCCGCACCCCTACCCCAACTCTCCTATTTGCAGAGCACTGAGTTCTTCCCAAAGGTCACGGGAATGCACTGGAATTGCTAAGGGAATGGGAAGGCAGGGGGATTCGTATGCATTTGTAGTGGGAATTATTCTAAATAGGTCCTGGTGGCGGTTGGGTTGGGGGGGAGCCCTTCTATGTGGTCCAAACACTATCTGTCTTTAAAATGGTTTCATGCATCCCTATTTATTTTGTATGTATTTATGCCTATTAGTCATTATTCAGAAGGACTCAATACATTCCTAGAGCCATTTGGAAAGAGTCAATGCAGTGCTATGGTCATTTGGTGTCCTTTCGAACATCGCCCTTTTGAATATCACCCCTTTGAATGCCTGTCAAAGATGGGGTCCGCCCCCCTTGGTCATTCAGGTTTGCAGCCTTGGGGGCGCTCTTGGATCCATCGCTGTGCTTGGAATGTCAGGTTGCAGAGGTGACCAGGGGCGCTTTTCACCAACTCATTCTAGTGAGACGGCTGTGACCTTTTAAAAATCCAATTTAGACCTCGCCGCTGTCCTCCATGCCTTTGTAAAATTGAGGCTAGATTACTGCGGTGCGCTCTATGTTGGCTGCCCTTGACAACTGGTTGGAAGCTACAGCTGGTGGAGAATATGGTGGCCGACCTTCAGTCCGGGTGGGTCACTGGGTCTGCACTGGCTATTGGTAGCTTTATGGGCACCATTCAAGGCGCTGCTTTTGACCTCTAAAGCCCTGAACAGCCTTGACTCCAAATATCTGAAAGACCGCTTCTCCGCTCATGTCCCGTCGTGGCCTCTGTGGTTATTTCTATAGCTCTGCTAGGCGTAGTATTTACAATTACAGATTTTTGTCAGAGACAGGTCCTTGCCCAGCGGGCTTACAATCTAAGATGGAGACTGGTGAGTGGAACACAGGGACGGACACACACACAGACACAGACACACACACACACAGACACAGACACAGACACAGACACACACACACACACACACACAAACAGACACACACACATCCATCCATCTGCCCTTCCAGTTTCCACAACAGAAAAGTGTTCTCGGCGGCTGCCCCAAAATTATGGAACTCCCTCCCTTTTGGAGGTTTGTCTAAGCCCAAGTCTTCTCATCTTCCAGAGGCAAGGCAAGACCTGTTTTGTTTTGCCAAGCAGTTGGCAAAGGGTAGGGGAGATATGAGTTGGGGATTTGTATGTGTTTTTATTTGGGTGTTTTAAATTGGTTTTGTGTATTTTTGATTACGTTTTTATGTGTTGCAACCCACCCTGAGCCTTAGTGGGAAGGGTGGGATAAAATGTGAATAATAAATAAGTTGGACAGGGAACGAGGCCTCTGACTATTAGGAGATGGGAGTGAATGGACGGCAGGGAACAGATCATTCCATTATGTCCTGCTGTTCACGTCTCCAAAGCAACCAGAGGTGGCCACTCTCAGAGACAGGATGTTGGGCTGGATGGCCCATTGTGTGGCACTCTTAATCTTCTCATGGGGTAGGTGTCTAACTGCTTGTCATCTTCTGTCCATAGATCCCAGACTCACCATCTCTCTGAACCCCAGTGGAGTGGCTTCCCTGGGAGAAAATGTCACCCTTGGGTGTCATGGCTGGGGCTGGGACAGGATTTTCTATCTCCATAAAGTTGAAGACTGGTCGCTGCCATGATTTGTCATGAATCCAGACAGGGATGTGGCTGAGTTCTCCATCAGCAACGTAAGCCAGGAGCATGCAGGGAGCTACAGCTACTGCCTCCAGTGAAAACCGTTTGTATCCTCGGTGCCTTTCTATCTCTATATGTCTCTGGACCAGACACAACCACCAACCTTGCAGAGTGCTTGATATGAGAGAGAACTCACCTGAGAATTCAGCGAGAGAATGATCGCTCTAGGAGGAAATGTCACTGTCTGCTGCCAGGGCAGGGGTGAGGATTTGTGGTTCTCTCTGTATAAGGCTGGGAATCAGCCAACATGGCAGTCTACATGTCCAGATGGGGACATGGCCAAGTTCCCCATCGACCATGTGAGCTGGGAGCATGCAGGGAGCTACAGCTGCAGCTACCACTCCAGGGTAAAACGTCTTGCCTCCTCCGAGCCCAGCGACCCTGCGGAGCTGTTGGTGTCAGGTAAGGGACCTGGCTTGTCATCCTCCCTGTCTCCCAATCTCACCCCTAGCCAGTTACATCGAGGTTCTTTGCAGACTTGCCCTGCCCTGAGCCTGGCAACGGGGACTGGGACCAAGGGAACTTTTAGAAAGGACACTTTTAATGTGGATTTAAACAACGTGTATTTTTAAAAACCAGTTTTGGCATCCCTCGATCATCAAAGGGACTTAAAACTGGTTTGGAATCAGACAAAACCACATTCAAAACGGTTTTGGCTCTTAGGGCGCTTTTAAACGAGACGGAAATGGCAGCTGAGTCCTTTAACAGCCGTCATTGAGACCGTCCGTTTAAATGCCCGACATGGATCACCGATGTGCCGGCTTTAACCCGCCCTTCCGGGTTCCCGAGCAGAGTGCGCATGCGCGAAGGACGCGCAGGCGCAGAAGGATGCACAGGCGCAGAAGGACGCGCATGCGCAGAAGGACGTGCAGGCGCAGAAGGACGCGCATGCAAACATACTCTCTGCGACGTGTCTGATGCTCTTGGGAACATCAGACACATTGTAGAGAGGAACGCGGGGTTTAGACGCCGGGTTGAGCCCTCTCCCGCTTGGGAGAGGGCTCGTTTAAAAGCGCCCTTAGACAATCATGGCAAATGTACATTTAAAACGGTTTAGGTGTTTAAATGAGCATTAAAACATGCACGTTTTCCACCAATCATGCACAAAATTTGTCTCGTCCAAAAACGGCCCAATTAAATGGGGAAACGGAGGGAGGCAGCTCCTTGCCGCCGGGAGGAACTCTATGACAGGGAGTGGTGGCGTTTTGGCAGACAGGGTTGTAGGACCCAGGAAGGTTGTCCCCATCCTTCCCAGGGCTCTCAGGATAGGTTCTGGGGTGCGTGTCTCACAGCCCACCCCCTTCTGTGAACCAATCCAGACTGACCCAGACCCAGAATCTCTCTGAATCACAGTGGGGTGATCGCTTGAGGGGGAAACGTCGTGATCTGGTGCCAGGACCTGGGCCATGGAAGGACGTTCTATCTCCATAAGGCTGGAGCTGGGATGCCGCCATGACCCATGGAGCCAGATGGGGGAGTGGCTGAGTTTAATAGCAATGTGGGTCTAGAGCATTCAGGGAACTACAGCTGCAGTTACCGACCCTGATCAGAACCATTCATCTCCTCGGAACCCAGTGACCGCGTGGAGCTGCTAGCGTCAGGTAAGAGGTCCAGATTGTCATCCTCTTGTCCCCCCAGCCCCACTCTTGGGAAGACCCATTTGGGATCATCACAGGCTGTCTATCTTCAGACCCTTCTGTGAGACCTGGCAGAAGGAACGGGGACTGAGTTACTGGGGACAGCAGAGCTGGACAGAAGGTGAGGGAGCCTTGTCCCCAAAGGGAGAACAGAGTGGTCTCCATCATGGGCAGGCTGTCACGGAGAAACATAGGGTCACACACGTGTAACACAGGCCCACATGTAGACTACAGGTCTGATAAATATGTAATGCAAAACGTTCCACATGCATGCAATGTTGCAATACGTGTAGACTACAAGTCTGACAAATATGTAATACAAAAGGTTCCATATGTCTCTAATGTTACAATGGAGAACTGTAAAACCCAAATCAGAGATGTAACACGTGACCAAGTTACAGGAAATGCAAAGAGATACCAAAATGTGTCTTTGGGGACTCTGGCCAGACAGACTCCTGTGGAGATGCAAAACAACCTTTATGTTTGCCTGGGTTGCCTACGTGTCACATTTCAAGTCTCCCCAAAGGTGGGAACAGAGACAAAGAAAGAGGAAGACTATTTAAAGAGGCCAGAGAGTTCTCTCCCAGAGCCATCTTGAACATCTGCATACGAAAAGCCTGCCAGCAGCAAGACTGGATAAACCATGAGCAGAGAGGCATGATTTTGCTCTCTACCAACTAAGAAGCCAGTGCCCAGTCATTCTACATCTATGACTGAGAAACCAGCACTTTTGGACCTTTGTGGGGTAAGATGCTTATTTAGGAACTCAACCAGTATAGATCAGGAATGCGTTATTTTTACCTTTGATTTCTAGTAACCACTCTGTATCAACTATCTTGCTTATGTAATCAATAAACTTACTTCTTATCTTTATGAAGAAGTGTCTGTGTCTAACATTGGAACACAAGTGAGCAACAAGAGTCCTCAAGCTCTTGCGAACCCTGATAGTAAAGAGTCTGTAAACGGGAAGGATCGGGCCCTTGGGTGACAAAGGAGTTTCCCTGAGGCAGACTTGAATTAGCCAGAGAGAGAAACTAATTCAAGTGGACTGCGCACAAGGGAAACTGAGTTACTCAAACCCGGTAAAGTGGGGGTGCGGACCTCCAGCCCGTGACAGTGGCCCTGGAGCCTTGGGGGGGGATGCACACAGAACTAGGCCACTGAATGTTTCATCAGAAGAACAGAAGTGGGTGGGTTTCTGTTCAGGATGGAGCCTGACTGAAGCCCTCTCCTTTCCAGCCTCCAGAGACCCCAGATTATACCAAGACCAATGTCATAGGCTTGGCCATGGCTTGTGCCATCCTGCTCCTCCTGGTACTGATCGTGGTCAAGGATCAGCACAGTCAGAGGCAGGGAGCACTCCGGGAGAATAATGTCAGAGAGGGTGAGATTGAGCTACAGGTGGTTCCTCAGGGCTAACGGGATGATCTCGATCCCATCAGAATCCAAGCTGAAGAATCCTAATTTTTCGACTCTCCTCATGAAGAAGCCATTTCACACCTCCATCCACCCATCATTTTAAAAACAGTACCTGCTTCTTTTCTATTGCCGTGGCCCCTCTTTTAAAGTTACATTGGGCTTTCCCCTCACCACCCTCAACTTTTCTTTCTTTGTTTTTTGGAATGTGTGGGGTGGTTTTCGGGTCGGGTATGGGAAATGGGGAAATGATATTGGAAGGGTTGGGTTTTTTAAAATTGGCTTTATTGTTTTAATGACTTGTGAGCCGCTCTGATCTATTTGATCAAACAAAGAGTCATTCCTAAACTAAAAGAGGAGTAATTCCCCAACCCTCTCAAACCAGTAGTATTTTCACTTGGTCCCGATAGAATTTAAAAGAGAAATCTGCCTCACCAGGGTGCAGAAAGGCAGAGGACCCCTTTTATTTTATTTTCAATAGGAAGAGCATCCCCTTCTCAGACTTGGGACATATTTCTGTAATGCCTTCTCTTAGTTGTAAAATTTCCTGTGGGGGAAAAAGCAATTGTATTGCAGTTATCTTTTTAAGCATGTTCCTTCCCCGGTATTAATGTTACTTCCTTGCTTTGAATTTTGACTCGGGTGTTGCCGCTTCCACTGCTAGGAATCCCAGGGAGCTCTGTAGGAGGCTGGCAGACTAAAAGTGGGAAGTGTCCCTTCCCACGTTACCAGAAATTCACAAGAGGAAAATAACTCAATAGTTAAACCTAGGTTTACCTTCTCATGCTTGTGGGTCATTTGATGAGGCATCCTGCAGTCTAATCTTTTTACATGGTGGGGGAAAAAAACCCACCAGGGATTGCAATCTTTTGTGTTGTAAGAATTCAGCTTTAGGCTGCTTTTAGACATGCGTGGGGCACTCACAGCGTGAAATCACGCAGCATGTATAAATCCCATGGGTGGGGTTCAGATGAGACTTCTTGTGCATTATAGGCGGTCGTACAGTCTTTTAAAACTGCAGACGAAATACCTTGGTATGCGTCACCGGCTATAATGCACAAGAAGTCTCATCTAAATGCAGCCTGGGATCTCGGCGACATTGCCAATGTTAGAGCAGCTTCAGTAGAGCGGTTGGCAACATTTCAAAACAAAGGAGGGAAGGGCACCCACCGGCTAAGCGTGAGGAGTGAACGCAATCACTTGGGAGGGTTCAGAGAGGAAAAGGGTCAAGCATTTATAAACCGGGAAATTAAGAACAAAAAGAAATTTAAGAATAAAAAATGAACAACATTACAAGTGAAACAGGTGACCGGTATGCACTTTTCTAGTGGGTTCTTTCTTCTGTTTTCAGTCCTTTTGTTTTGTTAGTCAAAGTAATATGTGAACAAAACTAGCTTAAAAAAAGTAGGGGCATTGACAAAAATCCAATTATTATTATTATTATTGTATTACTATATTAGCATTTATATAGCACCAGCAATGTACCTGGTGCATTACAAAGAATAAGATAGACACGGTCCCTGCCCAAGAGCTTACAATCTAAAGACAGGGGGAGGGGAGACAGAGAGGAGGGGACAGAGGGAGAGACAAGGGATGCGACATTCAAGAGGATGAGAGAGCTCAGGTACACGTTTTGGCTTGGTTGCAGTAAGTTGGGAGTTTGCAGATAACAGGTGGGGGATAATCCTGGGTGGGGATGGTTAGCAGGAGTTAGGAAGGGCGGAGCGGAAGAGGTGGGTTTTGAGGAGGGACTTGAAGGTGTGGAGGGTAGGGGCCAGGCGGACGAGGGCAGGGAGGGAGTTCCAGGTGTGCACGGCAGCGAGGGAGAAGGGACAAAGGCGGTTGGGGGAGCAGGGGAGGCGTGGGAGGGTGAGGGAGGGAGGGGATGGAGGAGGAGCGGAGTGCTCGAGCAGGGGTTCATTTTTGTGTGAATATTCATTTGGATATTTGGAATGCTATTTGAAAACGTGAATAGTATTTTTGACTATGGACTGTGCAATTCGTTCCAGCAGCTCTAAGTTTGATCTAGGGGGCTGATCCATGATCTGGATTCTCCCTTCGAGGGTTGTCAGATAAAAAAATTCCAAAATAATAAGGGACCGTACTGAGCCAAGGGACACGGAAATAAGGGATGCCCACTGTGTTCCATGGAGCTGTAGGGTTCGGAATAAGGGATGTGTGTTGGGTAAATAAGGGGTGTCCATTATCTTCTATGGTTCTGTAATGCTATGAGAGAAGTCATTTTAAAATCAACACTTGGCAACTCTACCCTGTTTCCCTGTCCCAAGCCCCCACCCAATCATGCATTCTCTCAGCCTACCTTTCCTACCTCTCTTTACCTCACCCATTATCTTTCTGCAACCTACCCCTTGCTGCAGCCCCTTCCACCCTGTAGCAAAACCCCAATGCCAGTCCCAGAACTATTCATCCTAGCTCCCCTCATCTCCCTCTGCTTGAGGGAGCTCTTTGCCCCTTCCCGCTTTTTCTTCTGGGCCTCGCTACCTCATCCCAGGTGGTGCCCAAGGCCTCGGCTATCTCGGGAGACAAGCCAGCGCATTCCGGAGCGATGGCATCGCAGGGAATGACCTCAGAGTGCAAGTGGCTCGTGTCAGCTGGCGGCGACAGCTGGCGGCGCCCTGGAGCTGGAGATTAGTGAACGGTCCCCGAGGGCAGCGGCCCGCCCGCCCGCCCCCGCAGAACCTTTCATCCTCTTGTCCACCTGCTGGGAGAGCAAGCGAGAGTGCCCGAGGGGCTGGCCTGTCAGAGGGTGATTTATTGGCAGCAGGAGGTGGGAGAGGCTGGGCTGGGGAAGGCAGGTCACGCTGGTGGGCCCCAAAAGCATGGTGGCAGGGTAGACGTTGGCACCAGATGGAACACAGGCTCAGCGCAGGGATGCCAGGTGTCCTTTATTTGAAGGGATGCCCCTTATTTTACAGGAGAATCCTTTATTTTGGAACTGTGCGGCCCTAGGGAATATATTCTGAATCCCACAGCTGGGCCTCAGGTACGTAATGGGTGTCCTTTATTCCAGTATCCCTCCGCTCTGGGACGTCCCTTAATGATGAGATTTCAATCTGGAAATCCTACTCCCAGCTCCAGGTGTGACTGCATGCAAGCCGTCCAGTAGCTAATTGGAAACGTTAGCGATGACCTCAGCTGCTCCTGCGGCAACGGACCGGCGCATCTGACGGTCACGCATTCCGCCCATTTGGGAAGCTAATCCGACGGAGCGGAGGCGAGAGGGTTCGATGGACGAACGGGGGGGAGGGGAGGGGGCCTGCGACAGACAGCACCAAGAGCCACGGGGGGAGTCGTAGGACACGTCCTCACCAGCACTGCCAGGAGGGAAAGGAGCAAGGCACACAGAAGCCTAAAGGCCGACTGTTATTATTGAATGATCTAGGCATGGGAGTTAAGGCATCTAGCGCTCTCCATTATAATGAACAAACCTTCTGTTTATTAAAATATTTATATAGCACCAACAATGTGCCTGGTGCTGAACAGTTGTGATTAAGGACAGAGCCCTGCCCCGAGGGGCTTCCAATATAGGATAAACAAGGGAGAGGAGACACGAAGGGGAGGCATCTTTTACATTTTGGAACAACATGGCAATCATCACACTCTCTCCTGACTACAAAGGAGGAGGGGAGAGGCAGAGACACAATAAATGGAGGAGTTGCTGGTGCACATATTTAACTTAGTTATAAGGGAGGAAGGGGGATCCTGAAGGATAAGATAATAGAGTGCAGGGACCCGTCTTCACTGTGCTCTCCTCATTGGCGACAATGAGGAAGACACAAGGAACATGGGTGCCTGAGACTAGGGAGAAGCATAAGTGAGCTGGCGTCTCTGGGGTTGAGGACGTAGGAGCTAGGGGTATAGACTGGTGGAAGAGGCTGGTTTTTAGGAAGGATTTGAAGGGCGAGAGCAGAGCGTGTATGCTCAGGGCAGGAGTTCCAGGCCTAGGGGGCAGTCTGGGAAAAGGGATGAAGGTGATTTAGGGATCAGGAGACTCAGGGGGTGGGGGTGGAAGCGGTGGCAGAGGAGGAGCCAATGACCCTGGTGGGAACATGGCGGGAAATGAGGGCAGAAAGATAGGGAGGGGCGAGGCCGTGAAGAGCCTTGAAGGGGAGAAGAAGGTGTTGGTGATGGGTATGAAGGGGGAGATGCTGGGAGCCAGTGGAGGGGTTGGACGTGATCAGAGTGGTGCAGAGGCGACACGTGGGGAGGGGGGGGTCTGTCACGGAGGAACATAGGGTCACACACGTGTAAACTCCCCTAAGCGCCTTCGTCTCCCCTAAGCGCCTTCGTCCCTTCTCACTTGCTGCCCCCCATGCCTGGAATTCCCTCCATGTCCACATCCGCCTTGCCCCCACCCTTCATACCTTCAAATCTCTCCTTAAAACTCACCTCTTCCGCTCTGCTCTGTCTGACTCTTTATCCTGCTGAGCCACTATTCCTATACCTATGATCTGTTTGCCCTTATCCTTGCCACATGGACCTGCCTGCTGTCATTCTCATCGTAACCATGCCAAGTACGTGCACTTGAGACCTCGCATCTTCATGAATGTTAGACCCCTTGTCTCTCCCTCTGTTCCCCTTCCTATGTCTCTCCCCCAGCTCCTGTCGCTCAGATTGTAAGCCCTAGGGGCAGGGACCGTGTCTATTTTATTACTTTGTAAAGTGCCATGTACACTGCTTGCGCTATATAAATGTTTGTTATTAATAATAATAATAATAATAACATGGTCCTACATGTACACTACAAGCCTGGTAAATATGTAAAGCAAAAGGTTCCACATGTATGTAATGTTATAATTGAGAACTGTAAAACTAAAATTACACATGTGACACGTGACCAAGCTACAGGAAATGCAAATAAATACAAACAATGCGTATTTGGGGTCACCCTCCCCTCCCCCTATTTTTGCAGTGGGGCTCGGAAGCCCTGAGGAACTCCAGAGTCCCAGAGGAGGGGGGATTATAGGGATGCTTCTTTCACCTTGGTGCCCTTTCTGCTGGCAGAGCATCCAGTCCCTAAGTGCCCTCTGTTCCAGGACATTCCAGGTGCTCTGGGGACAGCAGCCTCTGCTGAAGAGGAGACTGAGATGGGGGCGGGGGTCGCTGGAGGGAGGGGGCGAGGGATGCTGGGGGGTGATTACCAGGGGACAAAGGGGAATCAGTTTGGGGAAGGTCATGCCTCCCATTTCCCTGTGGGGACTTTCTACCCTCCACCCAAGCCCTGGAGATGGGGGGAGTCCAGGGGAGGAGGTGCCCGCGCTGCCTTTCCACCAACATTCCCAGGCTAAATGTGTCTAAAATGGTTTTCTTGTGCTCTGCTCTCCCAGAGCTGGCGATTAGCTCAACATCGGGGGGAGACTAGCAAACAGCTGCAGCTACTGAAGGGAGAGAGATCAGCCCAGTGCCTGACAGCTGGGATCCCTTCCCCACCTCCCCAACCTGAGCCAGGGAGGGGAGGGTTGTCTGGTCACACTTGGACATGGCTCCCAGCCACAGAGCCCCGTGGATCCAGCCAGCACTCACCTTAGACTCCCAGCCACCCCCCCACTCAAGCAGGTAGGCTAGATCCCCAGCCCACCCACCCCCCACCCCCAAAGGAGCAGCAGTGTGGTGGAGCAGGAACGTGTGGGAGTAGACATCCCTCACTCTGGGGCCAGCTTCCTTGCAGGACATCCCCAAGCCCCCTGCTTAAAGCAGCATCTTCACAACACGAGCCACTCAGTTCTGGATGGGGGAGACCTCCTCTCTTCCTAGTAGGGATGGGACTGGATTAAAATGATAATGCCGATAATTGGCGATATCAGATTAATCCGATAATACCGATAATCGGCATATCAGTTTTTTAACATTGCCGATTTTCCAGATCTTTAACATTGCGGCCATTTTAACAATGGTGCTGGCCAGGCAGTCTATGGGGTTTGGGACTGTCATCCTCAGTCAGCCTGGATCATCTCTGCTTCCGAAGGTGGAGAACAGGAGCGGCAGCAGCTCCAGGTTGCTCGGGATTTCCCTGTCTCACGCCTTCGAGGAAATAGATCCCGTGGGAACGGGCCCTGCCCCAGGCAGGAAATACTCCCAGCAGGTGGAAGAGGAGGAGAAGCTGGCTAACAATACGCTGGTGAAGGCTTCATGGACTGTCATTTTTAAAAAAAATTAGCAGCTTGCAATGTGGTCGATAAAATTGTGTGAACTCATCAGCATTTATGGGTCACCTACGGAGTGGTGGGTGAGGTGGATGCCCTTGGCTGCGGACACTTCAAGCTCTGCCGCCCTGCCTCACACCCCATCTAATCTTTGCCCCATTCAATTCCTGGCCTTTGATCTCCTGGGTTCCCCTTTCAGCCCCGGCATTCGGGATTACCCCGTGCGTGGCCCCTCGATTGGGCTGATCTCTGGGATCCACCACGTGGGCCATATTCTGATCTGATCCTCCTGGTCTGTCCGTGCCTGGTCCTGGTGTCACTGGCCCTGGTCACCAGTTTCTGCGGCTCAGATCCTGATCCCCAATCCTGTCAGCCGCTCATGGTGACTCAGTCCTGGCACAAAGGGCAAGCAGGATGCAACACCGAGATTCAGGGCCAGGGATCAGAGCTGGGAGTCGAACCAGATAAAGAAGCCCAAGGGCTAATCGTTGGTAATCAGCAGCGTCTAGACTCTGGCCAGGGGTCAGACACAGTTGAAGCTGTTTTTAGGAAACTCAGGGTCTTGGGGAGGCATAAGCTGATACGGCCAAGATACAACAGGGAGGCTTGGAAAGAGAGGCAGGATAAGAAGTCTAGGAGAACCATGGATATGAGGAAACAATTCAAGGAGAGTCTGCTGTATTTTTCTTTCTTTCTTCACACATACCACACCCTTCCCCATAGGCTCAGAAAGGCTTTCAAAATAAGAGCTATATGAAAAGTATATAAAATATATCTTAAAATATCTCCTAAAACCTACCATAACCTTGAAGTCCCTCACCCAGCCTCTATCCCTGCCTGAGAAATATTTGGCCTAAAAGAAAGGTATTACGTTGCCTCTGGAAAATACTCAGGCTGGGACTGGAATGAGCCTCAAGTGGAAAAGAGTTCCACAGCACTGGCTGTTTTTACGCATACATTTCTCCTGCGTGTTTGCTGTTACATCCCGAACTTTCTGTGTGTCTAAATTACTCACTCAGATCTTAAACATCCGGATCTCTGAACTTCTGCATAGAACTTCTCCCAGAACCTTTCTGTGTAAAAGGTTCCCCTGGTACACTTCTTTGCTCCAGGAAGCTGGGGGGGGGCCACTCATGACACTACCAGGAAGAATTTCTATCTCGACATCCAAAGGGGGTTCCATCCGGGCCCTGGCCCCGGGGTCACAGTTTTCCTTGGAATATGAAAAATTCGGTCCTGTCCAAGAGATTAAAAAAACTGCACCATGGCACTTCTTGGACCTTGCCTAACAACATGACACTAACGGGAAGAATTTCTGTCTCAACATCCAAAGGGAGTTCCATCCGGGCCCTTACCCCAGGGTCACAGTTCTCCTGGGAATATGTAAAAATTTGGTCGCTCTCCAAGAGATGAAAAAAATGGACCACGGCACTTGTTGGACCTTGCCTAACAACATGAAACTACCGGGAAGAATTTCTGTCTCGCCATCCAAAGGGGGTTCCATCCGGGCCCCTACCCTGGGATCAAAGTTTCCTGGAAAAATGGACCACTGTAGTGTCATGTTGTCGTTAACGGGATCACAGTTTTCCTGGAAAAATGGAAAAATCCGGACACATTCCGAGTTAGGAAATAAATGCACCGTGGCACTTGTTGGACCTTGCCTAACAAAATGACACTACCAGGAAGAATTTCTGTCTCTACATCCAAAGGAGGTTCCATATGGTCCCTCACCCCAGGGTCACAGTTTTCCTGGGAATATGTAAAAATTCGGTTGCTGTCCAAGAGATGAAAAAATGGACCACGGCACTTGTTGGACCTTGCCTAACAACATGACACTACCAGGAAGAATTTCTGTCTCCACAGCCAAAGGGGGTTTCTACCGTGCCCTGACCCCGGGTTTCTGTCTCGACATCCGAAGGGGGGTCCATCCGGGTAACAGATTTCTTGGAAAAATGAAAAGATCCTGACACATTCCAAGTTAGGAAACAAATGCACCATGGCATTTACTGGACCTTGCCTAACAACATAACACAACCGGGAAGAATTTCTGTTTCGACATCTAAAGGGATTTCCTACTGGGCCCATACCCGGGGTCACAGTTTTCCTGGAAAAATGAAAATATCCGCTCACACTCGAAATTAGGAAAAAAATTCACCGTGGCACTTCTTGGACCTTGCCTAACAACATGACACTACCAGCAAGAATGTCTGTCTCGACATCCAAAGGGGGTTTCTACCGTGCCCTGACCCCGGGTTCAGAGTTTTCCTGGAAAAACAGAGAGATCTGGATATACTCCAAGTTAGGAAAAAAATGCACCGTGGCACTTGTTGGACCTTGCCTAAAAACATGACACTACCGGGAAGAATTTCTGTCTCAACATGCAAAGGGGGTTCCATTTGCGCCTCACTTCAAGTTAGGAAAAAAATGCAGCAAGGCACTCGTTGGACCTTGCCTAACAACATGACACTACCGGGAAGAATTTCTGTCTCGACATCCAAAG
>QEPC01000317.1:0-45285 GCA_003113815.1 Sphenodon punctatus
ACAAACAACATAGAGAGGGGTACAAAACTGAAATGAAACCTAAATCAATCTAATGCTACTCTAAATGAGTCAAAAACAGGGGAAGGGAATCAGGGATGGAATATATATATAGAGAGGGGAAGGATTCAATGGAGGGGGGAGGGAGGAAGGAAGATTGAACACAGGGAACACAGGGAGGGGTACAAACAAAAAATAACTCCTAAATCAATCTAATCTAAACTAAATAAATGAATCTAGATAGGTAAATATGTGGGAATAGGTGAAACAGGAGGAGGATGGCAATGAATTGGGCAGGAACACAAACTGCTGGGAGAGAGACACTTCTGAAAACGCTGCTGAAATGATCAGTGACTAGCTCAGAAGGATTTGGAAGGGGGTAGGGCAATTAGTTTGTTTCTTTGCTGCGCCCATCTTTCCACGAGCTCCATTGGCTCCATGCAGGCTAGCCTGTGGCCAATGGCAGCCTGCCAACCAGTGGTATGAGGTAAAGAGAGCTTGTGAGTGGTCAGGCAGGCTGGTATTCCAAGCCTCGCCACCCCTGGTGCCAGAAAGTCTACTTATCCGAACTTTTCAGAACTGTCGGAAGTTCAGACGTTCGGTTTGGACGTTCAGTTCGATCGACCGAACATGCCAAGTTCGGCCTGAACACCGAACATTCAAATTGTGTTTGCACATCCCTACAAATGGCTCTCAGAGCACTTCACAACATAAAAAAATATGATAAAACAATATAAAATCTAGGGATGGGAATTCAGATCGATTTACAAGTTTGGATTTCACTGGGTGTTTTTACACATACATTTCTCCTGCATGTTTGCTGTAACCTCCTGAACTTTCTGTGTGTCTAAATCACTCAAACAGCCAGGTCTTTGAACTTCTGCGTAGAACTTCTCCCAGGACCTTTGTGTGTAAAAAGTTCTCCGGGTAAACTGCTTTGCTCCAGGCAGCTGTGGTCATTTGGTTTCCATGGCAGCCTGTCATGTCTACAATTATGGCTACTTTAGGCTGCCTTAGGGCAGTGTTTGTGTGAAGAATGCATCCAGGAACTGTCTCAGGGCAGTGTGTGTGAGTGAAAAATGCAACTGGAAATTACTTGTGGACTTGTAAACCCAGAAGACTGAAAAATCCAGAACTTTAAGGTGTGTGTAAAAATGCCCAGTGTCTCTACTAACTAATAATTTCTGGAGTTGAACCAGAATTTTGTGATGGCAAGGGGGGCATGTCCTCTAAAACTCCACACCCAGACAGACATGGAGAGAGCTATGCCCCTTTCCTGGCTTTTACCCCTGCCTTGCTCCCCCACCTTCCAATTTCAGGCTCTGGCTCTCTTTGTGGGAGCAACAGTGGTGGCAAAGGTGATGGAGGAGAAGTCACAAGCCAGAGTATCTCTGCTTCCCTCACCACCTTGTCCCTGAATAAAGAAGAGACCAATCAATACAGCTAGGAATGATAAAAGATCAAATGAAGGGGTGCAAGGGTATATTTCTGAAATGGTAAATGGTGGATTGGGAGCTGCATGTGGCTCCCAGGCACCTGGATTCTGGTTCTTGCCAGGAGTGGCTACCTGGGGGCATGTCCAGTTGGCTCCCTTGGGAAAAAGGGAAATTCTGCCACTGCTACCACAGAGTGTCTTAGGGCTCATTGGAACAGAGACATTGTGCCACGAACCACCATTGCTGCTGTCTGAACCCACTGGAACATCTGGGAGCTGGAGCTTCAGTAAGAGGAAATGGGTTTTATTTATTTATTTATTTTAAAATTTGATATCCCACCCCTCCTGCAAAAGGCAGCTCAGGGCGACTGAGAATGTGTAAAAAATAAAACTACACATATAAAAAATACACAAGCAACATAAACATAAAACATCTAAAAAGAGGGGAGAAGGGGGGAAAAAAGGGAGAAAACACGCCCCCCCCCGGGAAAAAGAGGAAGGAGGAAATCAATATGCCAATCCCCCTAAAATTAAAAACCCACTCTCACCCTGCCATCTCCCTTGGCAAAGGCTTGGTGAAACAGTCACGTCTTGCATTGATGTCGAAAAGAGGAGAGGTCCAGGGCCACCCGGGCCTCTGCTGAGAAGGAGTTCCACAGCCTCAGTGGTCACCGATAACACCTTCTCCATAGTCTCCCCTGTGATACCCGGGGGTCTTTGAGAAGGACGTTCCCAATCAACCATCCAGAGCACAGGGAGTGAGGTGATCCCACAGATATATGGGACCCAAGCCATATAGGACTTTATAGGTAAGTACCAGCACCTTGAATTGGGCCCGGAAGACTATAGACAGCCAATGCAGAGAATGGAGCACCAGTGTAATATGCTCCCAGTGGCCCATTTCCATAAGGAAACGAGCTGCCACATTCTGCACCAGCTGCAGTCTCTGAACCATTGCCATGGGTAGAGCGCTTTATAATAGTCCAGTCTTGAAGTGATGAAAGCATGGATGATAGTGACCAGGTCGGAGTCTGAGATGTATGGCCAAAGTCATTGCACCAGGTGTAATTGGCGGAATGTGCTCCTCGCCACAGTTCCAACCTAGACATCTAGATGAAGCTGCGCATCAAGGAGCACGCCCAGACTCCAAACCTGGGGAACCAGTGGGGGGTAAAACCTGTCAATGATGGGGGACACCACACCCACCGCCTTCCCCACTAGCATCACCTCCGTCTTGTTGGGATTCAACTTCTGTTGGCTCACCCTCATCCAGTCCCCCACAGCTGCCAGACATCATGTAAGCACTGAGACTGTGGAGTCTGGTCGGATGAAAAAGAGAGAGAGTTGAGTGTCATCAGCATACTGATGACAACGAACTCCAGAACCCGTTACGACCTTGCACAGTGGCTGCATATACATGTTGAACAAGAGGGAGGACAGAATGGAACCCTGTGGGACTCCACATGAGAGGTCCCGGAGAAATGAAATATGGTCCCTGAGCACCACTCGGGGGTGTGCACCAGGCCCCCATGTCATTTTTGTTTTTTGTTATCATTTTCGTTATTAAAAATGTCATTTTCATTATTGTTATTAACGACATTGTCGTTTTTGTTGTCATTATTGGTATAGCTTCATATAAAACAGACTATACCTATATAATATCTAATCTCTCTCTATATGTACACAAGTAATATTCATTTAAATCTAAGTGAGACGAAGGGAAAAGGAAAACTATCTATTATCTAATCAATTATCTATATAACTATTCTAATCTAGTCTATATGTCTGTAATATATATCTATATCTAATCTATACTACCTATCTATCTATATAATGTACAGGGGTGGGAAGGGCAGGGAAAGGGAGAAGGTAAAATTTAGGGTATGAGGAAGGAAAGGAATTGATGGTGATACAATGAGGGCTAGGGCGGATTTTTTTGTGTGCAAGCACCACAGTTCTGTAAATGCAATCTGAGAAGCAGAGCTCTCACAGAACACAGAGAAAAAGCCTGACCCTCCCATTATAAAGGTTTTCAGTGCCCTCCCCCAGAGGGGTTGTGGAAGGCAGCAGACATTGAGCAATCACAGAGTGTCATTAGACTGTTCGGTCCAGCTTGCGCTGCTCATTGGCCAGTGATACATGCATCAGATACTGCTAAGCTGCTCGCCTCTTCCAACACAGGCACAGTTCAAGAGTTCAACCCTCTTTAGGGCTCTGAGATGTCTACTCTCTCCTCCCCTCTCCCCATTTCCCCTCCAAAACCCAACTGCCACAGCACTAATAATAACAACGATAATGACATTGTTGTTTTTGTTATTGTTGTCATTATTCTTGGTTGTTGTTTTTGTTATTGCTATAATGATAGCGAAAGCAATTGTCGTTATTATTATTGTAATAACAAAAACGACATGCACACCTCTACCACTCACTGAGTTCTTCTAGTCATGAATGAGTGGAACCCTCCCCAGGGGAGGGAGAGGGAGAAAAGGGGGGAGGGGGAGGGTATGTTCCTGGGGGTCCGGCAGAATGGCCACTGGGGGGGGGGCTGGGGAATGGGCCGGTGGGGCTTACACAGCCATTGGGGTGATGATGGGCCAGGGTAATTATGGTCTCTTAGGGAGGCAAAGGACAGCTGTGAGGAAGGACAGATCCTGTCCCTCACACAGACCCATACAGGCAGGTGATACAGGGATCTGGATCAGAGGAGCCCCTGGTCTGGAATTGCTGCTGTTAAATGCGAAGTTGGTCTGCAATAAGTAACTACAATCTGGGAGTTGATTCTGGATCAAGCAGCTGACCTTGTATGTATTACAGAGACCTGGCTGGACAATGAGTCGGGACCTATACTGGCTGACCTTGTTAGAGCTGGGTACTCTGTACAGCACCAACCCAGGTCAGAGGGACAGGGAGGCGGTGTAGACATTGTTTTTAAGGATACCTGGACTGTGAGGAGGTATCTGGTGCAGACCATTTCGGGTATGGAGGGGGTCCACCTTGTGGTCGATTTGGCAGGAGACAGATATGGGCTGCTTTTGGTATACCATGCACCTACCTGTATCACAGCATCTTTACACGCTCTAGCAGAACAGGTATTGGAGGTGGTCTTGTGATCCTTGAAGACCGTGGTCTTGGGGGATTTCAATATCCACACCGATGCTGGGTTATGGGGAGCAGAGTGTGAGTTCATGGTACGGACACCATGACAACCATGGGACTGTCTCAGAGGGTAAAGGGCCCAAAGCATGAGGGGGGACATACCCTTGACCTGATGTTCTGCACCAGCCTTGAGGTGAGGGATCCAGTGGTGGGTGATGTAACGGTTTTACTCCTGTCGTGGATGGATCATTACCACCTCTGGACCAGTCTCTTGGTGCATGTCAGCCCCTGGAAGGGTGCAGGACCAATTGTTGGGTCTGCCCCCAGAGACTTATGGAACCAGAGAGGTTCCGGAATGCTCTAGGAGAAATAGCTTCTGATCTTGATGATTGTTCACTCAATGACCTCGTTGCCTTCTGGGATAACTTGTTGGTTGAGGCTACCGATCGAACGGCTCCCAAGCATCTGCTTCCAGAAAGTCGATGGCAGGGGGCACAGTGGTTCATGGAGGACCTTCGCTTAATGAAGCAGGATGGACGGCAGTTGGAGCGACTGTGGTGTCGAACTCATGCTGAAACTGATCGATTGCAGCATACAGCCAGTTTAAGGGCATATGCTGTTGCAATACGGGTAGCACAGAAATAATTATTTGCTACCCTTATTGTGTTTGCGAAGTCACATCCAGCGGAGCTTTTCCGGGTGGTGCAGTGGCTGGTCAGTCCGGCCTCACTCCGCCTGGAACTGGAATTTTCCAGTGCCTGCTGTGACATGTTTGCTGACTTTTTCACAGATAAAATAGCTCAGATTCACCACGATTTTGATGCTGCATTAATGAGAATGGATGAATTAGAGGTACAGAAAACCCCACCCTGTTGGTGGTTGTGGGATCAGTTTCAGTGGGTGTCACCCGCTTATGCAGCAGATGCTCTTGAGACAGTCCGGGCCACCTGTTGTGAATTAGATCCATACCCATCCTGGGCTGGTGAAGGCCATCTGGGAGACATTAGGGCCATTGCTGGCGGTGGTGATCAATGCCTCCCTTAGGGAGGGAAGGGTGCTGAGCCGTCTTAAAGAGGTGTTGGTACAGTCTCTACTCAAAAAGCCATCTTTGAGCATTGATTCCCTGGCCAGCTATTGGCCAGTCTCTAACCTTCCATTTTAAGGAAAGGTTATTGAATGGGTGGTGGCCTGGTAGTTACAGGAGCACCTGAACCGGGTCAGTTTTCTTGATCCCTCACAGTCTGACTTTTGCCCTGGGTTTGGCATAGAGACTGCACTTGTGGCCTTGGTTGATGACCAGCGCCATGAATTAGATCAGGGCAGATCCACAATTTTGATCTTATTGGATCTGTCGGCGGCGTTTAATACCGTTGATCATGAGTTGTTGGTGGCGCGGCTGTTGAACCGAGCCAGGGTGAATGGAACTGTTCTTGAATGTTTTCTCTCATTTCTGGCAGGGAGAATGCAGTGGGTGGTTCTCGGGGAATGCACATCATCTCCCCGGAATCTCACGTGTGGAGTCCCTCAGGGTTCTATTCTGTCCCCTCTCCTGTTCAACGTGTATATGCAGTCTTTGGGTAAGGTCATGAGAGGTTTCAACGTGCAATGTCATCAATATGCCGATGATATGCAGCTTTACCTCTCATTTTCGAGTGATCCAGGTCCGGCAGTCTCGGTGCTTACCCGGTGCTTGGCAGCTGTGGGGGACTGGATGAGGGTGAGCCGTCTGAAACTGAATCCTGACAAGATGGAGGTGATGTTGGTGGAGAGGGCTGAGGGGGTGGTGGCTCCCATCATTGGCGGGGTCTGCCCCCCTTTGGCCACTTATGTTCGTAGTCTGGGGTTGCTCCTTGACCCAGAGCTTCGCCTGGATTGTCAGGTGGAAGCTGTGGCGAAGGGAACATTTTGCCAACTACATCTGGTGTGACGGTTGTGGCCGTATGTCTCGGACTTGGATCTGGCCACCATCATTCATGCTTTCGTTACCTCTCGACTGGACTACTGCAACACACTCTTCGTGGGACTGCCCTTGATGATGGTCCAGAGGTTGCAGCTAGTGAAGAGTGTGGCGACCCATCTCCTCATGGGTGGGCCACCGTGAGCACATTACCCCTATGCTCCACACTCTGCACTGGCTGCCTATTATCTTCCGGGCCCAATTCAAGGGGCTGGTTATGACCTACAAAGCCCTAAATGGCTTGGGTCCTGGTTACCTGTGAGACCGCCTCAAACCTCGGGTTCCTTCGCGGCCCTTGCGGTCAGCCGGGGATGCCCAGCTTGAAGTCCTCCTGGTATGCCGGGTGGTGACAGCACAAAGGGTGTTCTCAGTGGCCATGCCTCAGCTGTGGAACTCCCTCCCGTTGGAGGCCCGTGTATCCCCAGACCTCCCCTCTTTCCGTAGATGTTGTAAGACCTGGCTGTTCCACTGGGCCTTTGGGGAGCGGTGGGGGGGGGGGAGGGGTAGGTGGGGTGGGAGGGTTTTTTATTGTTTTATTGCTTGAAAGCTGTGTTCATTTTATATTTTACATTGTATTTAATTGTTTGGTAGTTTTTTAGCTGATTTTATTGTTATGGGTATGATTCTTCAGGTATGCCGCCCGAGCTGCCGCTGTGCAGGAGGGAGTAGGTTAAAAATAATCAAATCAATCAATCAATCAATCAATCAATCAATCAATAAAGAACAGTCCCGACCACCCTGGCATGGTCCCACAGGCAAGTCACCAACATCTCATGGTCAGCGGTATCAAAAGCAGCCGACAAATCTAATAGAATCAGCAGGGTCGAGCGTCCCCAGTCTAATTCATGGTGAAGTTCGTCGACCAAAGTCACAAGCACTGTCTCAGTGCAATAGCCTGGTCGAAAGCCGGACTGTGAGGGATCTAGAAAACTGAGTCGGTCCAGATGCTCCTGCAACTGCTGAGTCACTACCCTTTCAATAACATTCCCTAAAAAGGGAAGGTTAGAGACAGATTGATAACTGGTGAGGGAGTCAATGTCCAAAAATGGCTTTTTGAGCAGTGGCCGCACCATCACCTCTGGCAGCTCAGCACCCTGTCCTCCCAAAGGGAGCCATTGATCACTCCCACCAGCAATGACTCCAGCATCTCCCGACTGGCATTAAACAACCAGGACAGGCATGGGTTCAGTTCACAAGAGGTGGCTCTGACCATCCCCAAAACATCCTCCACATCAGCGGGTGAAACCCACTGAAACTGACCACACAAAGTCGAACAAGGTGGGGCTTCCATAATCTCTGGTTCTCCTATTGTAATAAGTGCAGTGTCGAAGTCATGGTGAATGTGAGCAATTTTATAAGCGAAGTAATGAACAAACATGTCACAGTGGGCACTGGAAAGTTCCAGTTCCAGGCGGTGGGAGGCCAGACTGACCAGCCCCCTCACCACCTGGAAAAGCTCCACTGGATGAGACTTTGCTGATGCTATGAGGGCAGCAAAGAACTCTTTCTTTGCTGCCCACACAGTCATGGCACAGGCTCACAAACTGGCTCTATGTCACAATCTGTCAGCTTCAGCATAAGAACGGCACCACTGTTGCTCTAACCGCCACCTTTGCTTGAGTTGAGGAAAGCCACCCCACCCCACCCATCCTCAGTATTAGGGGAAGCTAACAATCTGTGTAAAAAGTCTAATGGCTCTTGTCAAAATGAAAATGTTGGTATGAGGCTCTTGGGCTTCAGAACTTTGCCCATTCCTGCTATATATGTACTTCATTTATTGATTTTGAGTGAGTCTTGAGAATATCCTGAGATTATACAGAACATAAAGACAGCTCTTTATCTTGTAGAGCCCATATATTAGATAGAACTGGGTCCAAAAAACCATGTTCACTAAGCATAAACAATATGCAAGTCTTAATTATGCATAAACTGCTACTCTAACTAGCTTCTGGCAGTCTGTGAATACAAACCACAGGAAGTCCCTCTAGAAAGAGAGCACTCAATACAAACATGGCAACCGTACTTTCTCCACATAAGTATTTAAGGGGATACTATTCCATACTTATAGGCACCAACTTACTTACAGTGGAAGTACACAAACAGTACAAGACACCAAAAGGAAATTATATGGTCCTATCATATGCAGGCAGAAACATGGGAAAATTAGGTACAATATGAGAGAATACAAAAGTATTCTGAAAAGCATTTTACCATTGGCCCTTGGCCACCTATGACCATTGATTTCAGAGGGATCAGCTAAGGCAAGATTGAATTTTGATTCTCATTCATATATGCATTGCTACAGTTTTTGTTTTGCTGCACCGCTTTACATAAAATACATGTCAACATTTGTCCAAGGATAATGCTATTTTAAATTATATTTAAATATATATATTTAAATATGTAATTATACACAGTCTCATAACTATTTGATGAGTAAGAAGACACTGCAGTTTTTATCCAAGCTTTGTAGATATTTAAAGAAGAATTGTTATATTTGAGTAAACACACTGTTCTTGTTTTTTGAGAACAGGCCTAAGTGTGATCCTAAGCACACTGGTGGATTCAAGAGAAACTTTCTGAAGTCGAGGGAGTTACACGGGGGGGAGGGGGGGATATTAATATGGTAAAAATTATTATTATTATTATTATTATTATTAACAAACATTTATATAGCGCCAGCAGTGTACCTGGCACTTTACAAAGTAATAAAATAGACACGGTCCCTGCCCCTAGGGCTTACAATCTGAGAGACAGGAGCTGGGGGAGAGACTTAGGAAGGGGAACAGAGGGAGAGACAAGGGGTCTAACATTCATGAAGATGCGAGGTCTCAAGTGCACGTACTTGGCTTGGTTACGATGAGAATGACAGCAGGCAGGTCCATGTTGCAAGGATAAGGGTAAACCGATCGTAGGTATAGGAATAGTGGCTCAGCAGGATAAAGAGTCAGACAGAGCAGAGCGAAAGAGGTGAGTTTTAAGGAGAGATTTGAAGGTATGAAGGGAGGGGGCAAGGCGGATGTGGACAGGGAGGGAGTTCCAGGCATGGGGGGCAGCAAGTGAGAAGGGACGAAGGCGCTTAGGGGAGCAGGGAAGGCGTGGAAGGGTGAGAGAAGGGACAGAGGAGGAGCGAAGTGCACGGGCTGGAGTATGGAGGGCGATAAGTGCAGAGAGGTAGGGGGGAGCAAGGTTGTGAAGAGCTTTATAGGTGAAGACTAGGAGCTTGTGCAGGATTCGTTCAGGAAGGGGAAGCCAGTGAAGCGAAGAGAGGAGGGGCTGCACATGGTCGAAGCGACTGGCGAGGTAGATGACCCTGGCAGCAGAGTTTTGGACAGAGATGAGGGGAGAAAGGTGAGACCGGGGAAGGCCAGTGAGAAGGAGGTTACAGTAATCGAGGCGAGAGATGACCAGAGCATGAACAAGAGTTTTGGCAGACGAGACAGAGAGAAAAGGGCGAATCTTAGCAATGTTATGGAGGGAGAAGCGACAGGATTTAGCAACAGAGTCAATGTAGGGTTTAAAAGAAAGGGGTGAGTCAAAGATGAAGCCTAGGCTACGGGCTTGGGGGACAGGCAGGATGGTGACTCCATCAATAGTTATTGACAGTGAGGAAGGAGAGGAAGGATGAGGGGGGAAGATAAGGAGTTCAGTTTTAGCCATGTTGAGTTTGAGTTGACGTTGAGACATCCAGGTAGAGATGTCAGAGAGACAGTTGATGAGACGAGCTTGAACAGAGGGAGAGAGAGAGGGAGTAGAGAGATAGAGTTGAGTGTCATCAGCATAGAGGTGGTATTGGAAGCCATGGGAGGCAATGAGTTTGCCTAAGGATGAGGTATAGATCGAGAAGAGGAGAGGGCCAAGAACAGAGCCTTGAGGAACACCAACTGAGAGGGGGAAGGAGGAGGAGGCGGAGTTGGAGAGAGACACATTAAAGGAGCGGTCAGAGAGGTAGGAGGAGAACCAGTTATGGACAGAGCCACAAAAGCCAAGGGAGTGAAGGGAATCCAGCAAGAGTGAGTGGTCAACAGTATCGAAGGCAGCAGAGAGATCAAGGAGGACAAGAATGGAATAGAGACGTTTAGATTTAGCCACCAGAAGATCGTTGGTGATCTTAGCGAGAGCAGTTTCAGTAGAATGAAGGGGGCGGAAGCCAGATTGGAGGGGGTCAAGGGAGGAGTTGGAGGATAGGAAGTCAAGGCAGCGGGAGTAGACAACACGTTCAAGCAGCTTGGAAGCAAAAGGAAGGAGTGAGACAGGACGATAGCTAGAAGGGTCAGAGGGGTCAAGAGTGGACTTTTTGAGAATAGGAGAGACTGTGGCATGTGGCACAACACATCAGAAAAATGAGGCACAACTGCTAAAATGTACCCTCTGCGAGCTATCAGGATTGGGAAAACCTCACAGTAGATTTATATAGGGGGCTTGCTTTCATCTTCTGTAAAGTGGAAAGTGGGCTTCTTGCCAGTTTTTAACAAGCTATCATGGGCACAGGAGCAGGGGTGGGCGGAGAGTAAGGGGGGCAATGTTTTGGGGACAGGCCCGTGTAGCCATGGTCATGCAACTCAAGTGCCTGAAGAGCATGCTTTGGTGATACAGAGAGGTAGCAGCTGCTGTTCCAGCTCATGGACTGAAGAAGCAACCACAGAAATGAGGCTACATGAGACAGGGAGTGGAAGCTACCACGTCTTGGGTAGCCTTACCCATACCTGAGCAGCTGGACCATGTGATGCAATGCATTGTGTGGCCAGTGGCAGCCAGATGTTTCCTCCATCCTGAGGCAGGGTGAACAACTGCAAAATTCTGAGGATGTGTTGCAGAGCAGCCTCACATCACATGGGGTAAAGCTGCCCAGGGTGGGACAATCCATGTGTCCGGGCCCCTTCAGACCACCCCGTGGTGAGCTCAGTGATGGGGCTGTGAGCAACAGACACTGACACCTGTTGCACACAGCCATGTCCAGGTAAGGGGTGGACTCTCAAACTGGCTGGGTTGATTGGGGGAAGCAGAAGCCCAGAGGAGCACATAAACCCTCTCTCCACCCCAACAAACAGTTGATTGGGAGAGGGATCACATGCAGGTGCTCTTCTGGGCCCCTCCTCTCCCAATCAGCTGTTTGTCAGGGTGTTGCGAGGGGTGTGTACACATTCCTCTGGGCTCCCCCTTCCCCATATCAGCTGTGTTTCAGGTGGATTGGGGGGAGGGGAGGCTGCACTCTTTCCAGGTCCATCCAAATGACAGCTGATCGTCGGAGGGCCTGGGAAAAGGGTGCACTCTCTTTCCAGGCTCCTCTTCCTCATCAGCTGTCAGGGGAGGTGAGAGCGTGCACCCTACATCTCTCAACAGTGAAGTGGACAGTGGGCCCAATCCTACACAATGTGGCCGGCTCCCGGTGCTTGCCCCACGGTTTGGTGGTTATGATTGCTTGCCACAGGGCTGCGTGGGGATCGGGCACTCAGCTCTTGTGTTGCCTCACCCAGAGTGACTCTACAACATCCTCCCAGCCTGCTCCAGGGCTTCTTTTCCTCCAGCCTCTATTCAGGACACCCCCACAAAACTAATTATATTGGATAAAAGGGCAGTGTAGTTTCAGCACAACGTTGTTTTGATTTCTGTCTTTTCTTGTGGGTTACGTTACAACAGAAAGGAACTGAACATTTAAGCTGTGCTACTTTTTCAGTTAAACAGCCTTAAAATGTATAGATATATTAGTTATTACCACCACCACCAGCAGTCCTTTTGTAACTCAAAATTGGCTTGGCTTATTAAAACAAACTATTGGAAATCATTAGTAGAAATATTAGTGGAACAGGCCATTTCTTTTGGTAATTGGAATAAATTGGTGTACAACATTGAAAAGCAGCAACTGCACCTGTGGAGTAATTTTTAATGCCATTTAAAATACCCTGACTTAACTACAACATAACCCTTCCAGGATTATACAGTAAGATAAAGAGCAATGGCTCTGAAATCTTACTAACTAATAATCGCTCAGTAGGAATTTTCATTTTGTGCGCATTCATTACTGACTTTTTTTCTTCTTTACAATCCTATTAAAGATAAGGAGAGGTTATAAAGCCATTTATCTGTTGTTGTTGTTGTTGTTGTTGTCTTGTTCTGTTTTAACCAAAGCAAGCAAGCTATCCATTACCTGACAGGTTATCCGATGGCTAGCAAATCCATAGTTTCAGCTCTCATTCTTTTACAAATAATCAGAGGAAGAAGAGACATTGAACAGTAAGAAATCAACAATTTTGCTTCAGGACCCTATTTGATAGATGTATAGGGAATCACCCTCTCTTCCTGCCTCTAGGAAGGATCAGTGGTACTGCAAAATTACAGCTTGCTTAGTGTTGTCTTAGAATACCTGAAGAGGAGTTCAGATTCTCCGGTGGAAAAGCATAGCAGACATGATCAGTCAGAAACAGCTGTGGTAACTTTTTATGACTTCTGTGGAAAAAAGGATGCCCTGACTCTGTACACCAGCATTCAGGAAAGACTTCATCACTTTTAGATTACAGTGGGTTTTACTAACATATCCCCTTAATCTTATGATGAATTTAATCAGACAATTCTCTGTCTGTGTAAAGCAGAAGGCTTGCAATGTACGTGTGCATTCAACACCCCTTTGCTATCCTCTGGGGTTGGTAGTCAAGGGTTATGAATGAGGATAGTTTACCTGCTGTTGATTCCATTTCAATCTGCTAGGGATTATGCCTAGATTTCAACTCCAATGAGATGTTCACATGAGAATAAATGGCTTTAGTCCAAAAAAATAAAAATTAAACTGCCGTATCGCATTTCTCCCAGTTGTAATTTTCATGGGATTTAAAATTAATCCTTGCTGCTTGACTCACAGGAGATATTTTCATTTTTACTTGGCTATAGGTGTTACAGAGCAAAGTTCCTTTTTCAGCACCAGTAAATATGTTGATAAAGTGATTTTAAAAGTGAATGCAGTATTTCACTTTCAAACATATTAGTTAATCTTCTCTTCCTCCTCCTCCTTGTTTCTCTCCTTCCTCCCATAAAGCAAAAGGATGGAATGAAAGACACAAGCAGCCGCTGCTTACAGGTATGGACTACAAATTCTCTGAGAGAATGAACACTATCATAGATAATATCATGACATTCAGATCAATTACATAGCAGTGGGCTTTTTCCTTTTCTATTATGCTTTAAATCCCCTTATGAATGAGAAGAAAATTTAACATTTTTATATTTCTGTCTAGAGCAGAAGTGACTTCCATACACCAAACAGTTATTATCTATCTGGGACAGTTATAGGTTTTATCCAGAGTTTGACAAATTAAATACGATCTAATGGCTGGAAGTAGGGATGTGCGAACACATCGTGGTTCGGTCGTTTGGTCTTGGAGCCAAGTTTGTGTTGGGTCGTTCGGTCTGGGGACCGAGTTTGTGTTGGGTTGTTCGGTTCAGTAGAGTTTGGTTCGGTCATTCGGAAATTGGTCCAGGTATTGTGTGATCCCATGATTGCGTCGGAAACCGGAAATTCGAGGGCGTGCGGAGCTTGTGTGGAGAGAGAGTGTGTGTGTTGTGGCTTGCTGGCTGTTTGGTTTCGTTTGGTGTGTTTTGGCTGTGTTGGACTGTGTGTTGGTTTGGCTGTGTTGGTTTGGCTGGTTAGTGAGTGTAGTTGGGTGTGTTTTGTTTGGCTGTTTGTGTGGGTTGGTTCTTTGTGTGGGACTTTGAAAAAAAAATGAAGAGGTTCAGGCTTAATAGAGGGATCTGTGCCAAGATGCCGGAGCCGGTGGAGGAGGAAGAGGTTGCCGCTGAACCTTCGGTGGTGGAGGTCGGCTCCTCAGAGGAGCAAGAACCAGGTACAGGAGGTGCTGCCAGGTTTGTAAACTTTATTTTTACTTTGAGGACAAGAAGAATACTATCCTTTAGAGCAAGCTCACTGGTGTACGGGTGGGTGCCTGGGTGGTGGGCAGTCAGGCACAAACAGTGGGCATCAGCGGGTGGCAGCAGATGTCTGCCACAGAGAGAGAGGGTACTGTGGGGGGCTCTCCCAGCAGTTAGGCACGAGCCGAAGGAAGAAGCACCCACCCAAACATGTGCCACCCATCTAGCAAGGGTCTCCCATTGCCATTCTGAGCACCCTAAGAAGGGCAGGATTTGCATTTGCCAGCCAAGTTCTCTCCATTGCCATCCCTCCCTAACACCCAAAGAAGGGCAGAATTTGCATGTGCCATCCAGGGTCTTTCCAGTTGCCATTGCTACTAGCACCCCAAAGAGGGCAGGATTTGCACATGCCAACCAGTGTCTTTCCAGTTGCCATCCCTAGCATACAAAGAAGGGCAGGATTTTCATGTGCCAGTCAGGGTCTTTTGGATTTGCACGTGCCAGCCAGGGTCACCATCTCCCATTTCCATCCCTAGCACCCCAAGGAGGGAGGACTAGAGGCATCATCATAAATGCATGCTGATATTATAATATTATTTACTAGGTGTTGTTTATGTGTTCCTGTTTCAGAGAGGGTGATGATGCCACCCCTGGCACTGGTGCAGGACACCATCGAGGCGGAGGTCACCACTGCCAGACAGCGGGTGTACGAGGTCCAATGTCTGGCAGTGGTATGATAAGCATACTGGATTCACCATCTGTAAGGTAAGGCACAGGGACTGGAACGACAGGGAATGGAATGACCTATGACCTGTTCGGAAGTCCCCTGAAGAGAAAGATTGGCCACCCACCCACCCACTTGTGGAGAGAGAATGCAGACAGGGCTTGACAGACCATTGGGGGAGGTCGTGAGAGGGTTCGGGGTGCGATGTCACCAGTATGCTGATGATACTCAGCTGTACCTCTCCTTTTCAACTGACCCAGACCCGGCTGTCTCGTTGCTATCCCAATGTTTGGAGGCTGTGGCAGAGTGGATGCGGCAGAGCAGACTGAAGCTCAACCCCGATAAGACGGAGGTGATGTTGGTGGGGAGAGCGAGGGAGGTAGTGGCCCCCTTGATTGGGGGAGTTCGCCGTCCTATAGCTCAGCAGGTCCGGAGTCTGGGGGTGATATTGGATGCGGACCTGCGCCTGGAGTGGCAGGTGGAGGCAGTCGCTAAGGCTGCCTTCCGCCAGTTGTATCTGGTGCGTAGGCTGCGTCCGTTCGTCTCCGGTCTGGACCTGGCCTCCCTCATCCATGCCTTCGTCACCTCGAGGCTGGACTACTGTAACACGCTCTACGTGGGGCTTCCCTTGTTCCTGGTTCGGAGGCTGCAGCTAGTGCAGAATGCGGCGGCCCATCTCCTTACGGGGATGAGTTGTCGGGAGCACATTACACCTGTGCTCAGACTCTGCACTGGCTGCCGATAGCATGCTGAGCTAGGTAAAAGGTTTTGGTGTTGATCTATAAAGCCCTTCATGGTCTGGGCCCCTCGTACCTCAGGGACCGCCTCACCCGCCGCGCCCCAGAGCGGCTCCTGCGGTCGGCCGGGGGTGCCTTCCTGGAGGTTCCCCGCGTAAAGCGGGGGGCCACAATGGGGAGGGCATTTTCAGTGGCCGGGCCGCGCCTTTGGAACTCCCTTCTGGATGAAGCTCGCCTGGCCCCAAGCCTGTTGTCATTCCGGTGGTGTTGTAAGACCTGGCTGTTCACCCAGGCCTTTGGGGTGGGGGGGAGGGTGGGTTAGGGTTATGTTTTTCTCCCCTACCCTGCTTACTGTTTTAATTCCCGGGGCCCTGTTTTAAACATTTAAACTGTTGATTATTTGAAATTGTTTTATATTTGTTTTTATGTATTTTTATATTGTTGGAAGCCACCCCGAGATGTGTTCAGAAGGGCCGGGGTACAAATTGTAGAAATAAAATAAATGTAGAAATAAATAAATACTTATGTTCCTATCTTTTTATGTTCTTTAGGTATGCGGCAAAAGATTAAAAAGGGCCAGCCAGGGGACAACATCAGGGCTCATCGTCCAAGGCAAGACGGTGAGGTGGCAGGTCTCTGGCTTGACCATGGAGTGTCATGGCCAGAAGAAGGGGGGGAAGGCATGCCAGCTATGCCATCAAAGCCCTTCCCTCTCCTCCAGTTCCACTGAGGACTCCCCCCAGGAGGAGTCTTCAGCGGCAAGGGCCTTTCGGGCTGAAGTGGAGAGAGGCCTACCCGGGACTTCATGGATGGCCTACAGCTGCAAGCAGCCCCCATGGAGAACCGGATGGTGGAAAAGTTCCAGGAGCTGGTGGTCAGAGGGGCTTTTTTTTCAGCAGCTTCAGCGGGCATCCGTGGGTGGGTGCTGAGGAGTAGGCTGGTGGAGGGGGAGGGCAGGCTGGCATGTGGGCACCGGGCTTTTGAATGCAGTGGAATGGAATTATAGCCCGCAGTGACCAATGATGGTCCCAGAATCTCGTTGATGGTTCCTGGGACGGGCGGTCATGACTGATTCAGGTACAGTGGAATGACAGCCTATGGGAGTTGAATGATGTCCCTAGAATTAGTGCATGGTTGGGCACACTTCATTCAGTCATGCGATAGGTGGTAGCAGGTACAGGAACTCACACAGGCAGGCAGGCACATATAATATGTTGTGTGTTATTTCCATCTCATTCTGGAAGGTTTGCTGGTGGATGTGGGCACAGATGAGAGCTCTCACTGGTTCTGGCAGGCAGCTTGAGCTGGATACACCTCTCCCCCTCCACCCCCATCTCTCTTGTTCTAGCTGGGAGCTCCCCCCACCCTCTCTCTTTGGCCATATAGTGCAGATGACAGCATGTGTAGGATCATGTCTGTTTCTCCTTCTAGCAGTGGGGACACACACACACACACACACACACACACACACACACACACACGAGAACACCCACTCGCTGGGGACACTGGTTGGTGGGCAGGACAGGATACCCTTGGCCACTTTTGACAGGACTGGCCACATGTTGGCCTTGCCACCCTAGTAGGCCAGGGATCGCTGCTGGTATCAATGCATGGGTCCTCCTCCAGGTAGGTCTCCACGGCTGTTTAGGTGTCATCATACTCCCTCTAGTAGCTTTGCCTGGGCGCCACCTCCACCACTGCCCTCAGCCACGCTGCTTTCCCTATAGTGGAGGACGCCATGCTCCCCAGAGCGAGCTGCTGCTGCTGGCAATAGGGGTGCTGCTGCTTCTGGTGGTGCTGCTACCACTAGGGCTGGCAGCAGGGATAGACCCAGCTGGATGAAAGGTGTGGCTGCTCCCACTCCCACCATTCCCAGGGGCGTCCTGCTGCATAGCCCGCTCTGCCCACTCGACCCTGTCCACCAGCATACCCTTCCAGTGGCCAATAGAGCACTGTCTGGCATGCCATGCTGCCCTTGACCCTGGGGTCCAGCATTGATGCCAGGACATATTCCTCCCGCTGCAGGAGCTCCTCAAAAAGCACCCTCAGCCCTGCCATCAGCTTCTGCGCCAGGTCAAGCACCTCATCAGCCAGCTTCCTGCCCCGAGGGCCACAATCCCACCCCCCGAAAATCTCATCCAGCCTCCTGTGGAGACTCTGGACCAGAGGGGTCACCTGGCTGAGGGTGGCGGTGGAGCTGCTCACAGTCTCCATCACGGCCAGGAACGGTCTGAGTACGAAGACCATGTGAGCCAGGGTCTCCCATTCCACCCCATTGTACCCTGGAGGTGCCCCGCTGTCCGTCACCAGTTAAACCTGATGCAAGGCAGAGTTATGCTCAAGAAGCCGCTCAAGCATCAGGGAGGTGGAATTTCACCGTGTGGAGACATCCTGGATGAGCTGGTGCACTGGGAGTGGGGACCCTTGCTCAGCCTGCTTCTCCCAGAGGAGCTTGCTGGCCTCCATGCTCCAGTTAAAGAAACCGGCCAGCTTCCTCCCCTGCTCAATCAGGGAGCATTTCCTGCTTCTCAGCTCAAAGTGCAATCTTCTATCCATTAAAGCTGAGCTTTCCTTTTTTAATTTTTTGTTTTTTAAAAAAGAAGCAAACAAGGAGGAGCCATGGTAGTACAGGGCACACTAAACGTTTTCTAACACTTGCTTTTCTACTTTTCTATTAATATCCACATTATTTGTAGGCTTGCTTAGCATTTATCTTTTTGTTCTTGCTCATTCATCAACTAAATTCTACATGTCCTTGGTAATCCATTCTTTCCACCCTGTCTTCACACACCCAATAATTTGTTCCACTGCATTTTGAATGTTGTTTTTAAAAGCTTTGCATTGTTCCTTAGCTTTCCTTTCTTTTTCTTCAAGTCCTTCAAATCTGTCTTGCAATTCTACTGTGCATGCATCTTATATATATTTTTCCCCTGTTTAGGTCTGTTAATATTTGTTAATGCGTATTTTGACTATGACCAGGTAATTCCCAATATACCACAGTGCTGAGGCTCACATAGGGCACTGAAAAGTTTACAGAATCATAAAACAATACTCATATGAATAGTCCTTATATTGTAGAGAAACATAGAATCATAGGACTGTCTGGGAAGGGACCTCAAAAGGTCATACAGTCTTGTAGCCCTTTCCACCTTCCTTCCCCAGCAGGACTTAGATTTATTTTACCTAAAACCATAATTCATGGATGTTTGCCCAACCTAATTTTGAAAACCTCCAATGATGAACCCCACCCCACAGCCT
Source organism: Sphenodon punctatus (assembly GCA_003113815.1). Lineage (NCBI taxonomy): Eukaryota > Metazoa > Chordata > Lepidosauria > Sphenodontia > Sphenodontidae > Sphenodon > Sphenodon punctatus. The sequence goes on from QEPC01000317.1 coordinate 19,065, forward strand.
CTGCTTGTAACTTGTTCTACTATTTCACTGTTGTGAAAGTTTTGGTTTTTGGTTTTTAAAAAAAAATCTAGCTTTCTGCAAGTTTAAATCTATAACTCTTCTCCTACCCTCAGTGGCCATGGAGACCAATTGATTTCTATCTTCCTTATAATAGCCTTTCACATTTTTGAAAAGTGTTCTGTCAAGTAGCATAATTGGAGTACTTGTACAGCAAACTATTCCTTGGTAGGGAGAAGGGTGGTAGAATCAGGTCTGTAGCTGTCAGAGGTTCTCACTTAGCTCAAGACAACAGGAGTCTGTGCTTTTAAAGCTAAAGGTCTTGAGTTCTCTCTGTATCTGGCAAATTGAAGCTCATGAAATCTGATGTTTCCATAATAGCATCTAATAAACAAGATGTTCTGAGCAGCTATGGAACTACAAAATGGCCAACGAGTAAAGGCAAATATTACAACAGGGAAAGGACAAGTGGACATTGCAGCAGGCAGCTGGTAGTTCCAGCAACAGGCATCTAGTAAAGGAGGACTGTGCCTAAAACAACACAGGTGCTGACCCCTGGAAGCTGGGTGCCTGGGGGACTATGTGGCACCAGCTGGGCTGGGTGCAGCCAGATTATCCTGGGATCACAAAAGAAGCTTGGAAGCTCAGTTTAGGAGAGTCTGAGGAGAAGCAGGAGGCAGGGAGGGGGGTCTACCTCATAGCTGCTGCAGGAGGAGGGATTGTGCCTGGCCTGAGGGACCTGGAGAGCATGTGCCCACCTAATGGGAATATCTACTTGGCTACAGGAGTGGCTGTGCTTGGCCAGAGGGCCTGAGTTAAAGGAGGAGGGCTTGTGTGTATCCAGAATATACCCAGAGAAGCTAGGGATGAGGACTGTGGAAGCACCCAGACAGGGACCTGTGAGTACTGTATGTATGCATCATGATGGACTGAGAATACTGTAACTAAAGGACACTGTGGTGAATATCCTATGTGGACTTAGGTTCTTGGGCTTGTGGATTCTGGAAATACTTACTCCCATGACCTGACCCTTTTACAGACCTGAACATACAATTTAATTAGAATAAGAAATAAAATTTGTAAACTCAACTGACCTAGTATATTAATAACCTAGGAATATACAGGAAAACCTGGTGTGTGGAGAGCGGAAGGTTTTGAGCTGGTATTAGACCGACTTAACTCACTTCTTTCTCATGGAAGGCCGGTCCGGTCCTGCCCTAAGAGAACCTTTGATGGTGCCTGTTATTCTCAACGATGAATTTTGAGGGAAAAAGTGAAGTGTTTAAGGAATCACCCGTCAGAAACTGCTAGGGAAGCTTTGATGGAAAACAGTTCCCAATATCACCATTTGATTTCTATGAAGAGGCTTTTGTTCCAGAAACAGCAATGGGTCCGGTTACAAAAGGCTGCAGGAAGTGGCAATTCTAAACGGTTTTGGGGTCTTATCAGACAGTTAAGACTGGGGGATGAGTCCAGGGGCCTTGCGGAAATTTCGCCAGGGATGTGGGAAAAGTTTTATGAGGGTGTCTTTTCAGATTTATCCTCACCTTTCCCCCACCTTTTGTTAGAGGAACCGGATACATTCCCACAGTGGCCGCCGGTTCAAGTAGAGGAAGTTAGGGACTTGATTTTACATCTCAAAAGCGGGAAGGCCCTGATCTGGTAACGGCTGAAATTTTAAAAGAAGCCCCAGATTGGTGGGCTAAGCTGCTGGCACCAGTTTTTACCTCAATAAACGACACAGGTCAGATGCCTAAATCTTGGGCTAATAGCATTATAGCACCTATATACAAAAAAGGAGATCAAAGGGCCCCTGAGAACTATCACCCAATAAGTCTCCTTAGTATTGTGGGGAAGCTTTATTCAAAGCTGCTACTGATGAGGTTACAAAGCTGGTTGGACAAGAACCAAATAATTAGACCGGAGCAGGTAGAATTTCAAAAAACCCGTACTACAGTGGACCACGTGATGGTGCTTGCCCATCTGATAGAAAAGATTTTGAGTCAGGGCTTAAAGGCATATTTATGTTTTATTGACCTGAGGATGGCCTTTGACTCGATCAGTAGAGATCGGTTGTGGGCAAAGTTGAAGGCTATCAAGATGGAACCAAGACTGCTTTTTTTGCTGATGAAGCTGCACGAAAATAATACCCTTCAGGTTAGGTGCTCTAGAGAGGGGGTGTTGTCTCAGAAGGTGAAGGTAGGTAAAGGAGTAAGGCAGGGTTGCCTTTTGGCGCCTGCCTTATTCAATATTTATCTGAATGATCTCCCAGCCTATTTAGCCGAAGTAGCCCATTCACCTTGTATTAGTGGTAGGCAGATAACATCATTATTATATGCTGATGACACGGTTCTTATTTCACGTTCCTTGGTGGGTTTGCACCGTGCAATGCTTAGGGTCAGAGACTACTGTTGCAGGGAAGGTCTTACCATTAACTATGAGAAGACCAAGGTACTGATTGTTAGCTGTGGGAGGCCAAAAAAGCCCCATAAGTGGCAGATTAAAGACCACCAGATTGCCCAGGTTTCCAGTTTCAAGTACCTTGGTGTTGTCTTCTCTAGTGCCCCTACATGAAGGGCCCAGTGGTCTCAGGCCAAAATTCAAACTAAGCAGTCGGCATGTGCCATCCGAGGGTTCTATTTTGGGAAGGGAGGTAAATGCTGTTGCCAGCACTTAGGCTGTTTCGTGCAAAGGTGATAGGCCAAATCCTATACACCTTCCCTGTGTGGTGTGTAGAATATCTAGATCAGTTGGAGTCGCTTCAAAATGGGTTCCTGAGGGCTATCTTGGGAGTCCCGTGTGGAACCCCAAAGATTTTTCTTCGGTTGGAGACACAGTGCCCTCCTGTTAGGATTTTTGCACTTCAGGCTCTTATAAAGTTCTGGATAAGGATTGTAACTCTTCCCCATAGAGACAACTCCTTGTTGAGCAGAACCCAAACTGAAGGAATGCTGCCTTCCTGGCAGAAACGTGTGGGAAACATCTTGGGGAAATTGGGATTCTCTCCCAACTACCTGGCTGCATTAGGGTCAAAATGAGCCATGATATTTGTAAAGCAGAGACTGGCTGACCAGCAGTTTCAGGTAGATGCTGAAATGCTCCGGTGCCAGAGGGATAATTCCTTTTATAAACCCCCTACTGGACACTCTTTGGAGACGAGTTATTTGGTAGCTTGGTCTAGTTTCCAACTAAGACTGGTTTTTGCTCGCCTTCGATTTGGTGTATTTCCAACAGCGGTCCTGGAGGGGCATTATCTGGGTGTGCCCTGGCAGGAAAGAAGATGTCAGTCCTGCCTTTTGCAGGAACTAGACTCCAACAATCATATTCTGTTTGTATGCTCCCGATATGGGAAACTTAGGGGTGAATTTCTTTTAGCTCTTGGGGAGGTCCAGGCCACCATTTTGATAGATACAATCTCTGTATGAATTATAGGACATCGGATTTAACGTTGAAGGTTGCAATATTTGGTAACCAAGTTATGCGCTTAAGAACTAGATGATAACAAAAGAGAACCAAGTTCCAGGACTCACCATCCTATAATTTAGGGCAGTTTGAGACGACGTTTTCTTTAAAGTAAAGTTGGTTAGGGAAAGGCATGGGAATAGGTTGTTGTGTTATTGTATAAATTGCAACTTTTTTATGATGTTGGTTGTATGTAATTTTTCCCTAAAGTAAGGATTGTTAGGGAAATGGAACGGGAATACGTTGTTAAGTTATTGATTAAATTGTGGTTTTTTATATGGTGTTGGTGACATGTAACTGTAATTGTATCATTGGATGCAGACGCGTTGCCAATGACTAGATGTCACAGCAAATAAAGATTTTAATTTTTTTTAACAGGAAAACCTATGCAATATAAAATGGGTCAAATCAGGGATTACAAGGAATTTTAGTAATAATAATGTCTTCTGATGGCTTTCATGCTAAGCAATACAATAGTCCTGCCTTCTATGTCCTCTCACAATAGCAATTACTCAAAGGAATGGATTTGCAGTTGCTCAGCAGAGAGCTTCAAAGGAGCTGAACTCTCAGCACCTCTTAACTACCAGTCAGCTCCAACTCTTATCTAGGCCATAGAGCTTGCATTGATTTTCAAAGTGGTCCATGCAAAAGAAATAGGGTTGCCACTTCTTGTGATTTGATGCTGAGAGACTACCATTTTAGCCTATGGCAGTTTTAGCATTAAACCAGGAGAGATGACAACCCTAGAGAGACAAGGCTTCCCCAACCCCTGGTTTACTGCTTCAGGTGAATAGACAGCAGATTAACAAACATTATGTATGCAAAATTCTAAAGGCCTATATTGAAAACAAGGGAAAGCACCATTCTTTCTCTAAAGGGGTTAAATATAGCAGTTTTCATCTCAAACATCACCTCTCCAACCTTTATGCTACGGAGACTACATGAAAGAAACAGACCACAAATGTGGTGATTGACTTGAAATACCAAATCTCTAAATTTACTGCCCCCACCCCACCCCAATGGGTTGCCTTTGATGTCTGTTTCTACATGCAGGTGCAAGACCCAGAGTGACCCAAAACATGATATAGAATTACTTGCATTACAACTTAATGTTCTGGCAATGGGGATGGGTTTTGCAGGCAGAGATTATGTGAATTTATGCACCTAAATGCCTCCCATCTTTAGTGAATAAATGTTCTGAGGCTTTGCACAGATGGTCACACATCTAAACACATCTGATCCTTTCTCACTGCTCAGCATGGGTGAGATTCAGATTCATTGACCAAGGCATGGTGGGGAAAGGAAGATTCTAACATGAATAGAAACCAGATATTTCTTTGGGATTTTTTCTCCTTTAGAAGAAATTGCATCATTGTGTGATCTAGCTTTACACTGAGCTAATTTTTGCAGGATGGTTTGCATTAGTAGTTAGGGCTATACTGGGCCTGAATGTTAAGCACTGCGAGCTGCGACTTCACTTTGGCCAAATACATTCTGAAAACCTGCACTTTGGGAATCTAGTTCTAGTAAATAAATATCCAAAGAAATTTCACATTAGCTTAGTTCCTTGGAAAAGATCTCAGTTAATTTAAAAAAAAAAAATTATTTCACGTCTCTTCCATCCCTTAGCAAATCCTCTTCAGAGGACTTAATCTCCTTCATTCAGGATGTTCCATCAACTGGGATTAGCTGGAATATGCAGTATTTATTATCCATATAAATCATATATGATAATGTGACTGGGCTTCACAAATATAATTGTTCAAGACAAACAAGAATAGATTTTTGTCCATTAGAGTAAAAAAATAAGTAAAATGGTGCCGGGATCTCTGTATTTCACACTGAAAATTGCTTTTCCTTTCTTTGTTCATGGAGGGTAGTAACATAAGGAGATTTACATGGTAGGAAGAAGATTGATGCTAGCTAATTTAATACATTCTTAATACAAAAATCAACTTATTTGGCTTTTGGCATATTTAACGTATATTAGCAAATTTAATTTAAAATAGAAGATAACACACAGATTTAGGATTTCAGTAATGGACCCAGTGGTGAGTAGAATTTATTAACATAAATGGTCTCACTGAAGTCTATGGGGCTGCTCATGCTATTAGGGGTGTGCAGAAGGCACATCATTCATTTTTGTTTTCATTTACAAAAATCCCTTAGTTTTCAGGGATTTTTGTAAACAACTATTACCATTTTCAGGGAGGGGGTTCATTTTATTTTATTAAAAATACTAATGAAAAATAATTGTGCATGTGCAAAATGGCCACTGGGGCCATTTTTCACACGTGTGGCCTTTTCCAAAATGGCTCTGGCAGCGTCGGTGACCATTGGCGCATACGCAGTGATTTTTTAAGTTTTTTAAATTATTTTTAATAAATGAAAAATTAAAAACAAAAATGAATAAAATCAAATGAATGTCACTTGCTTATTCATTCATTTTTGTTTCCTTAGTTACAAAAATGAACGGAGCTCCATTTGTTTTTGTAACTAATTAAAACGATACAAATTGCACACCCCTGCTATTAGTTGCTTCTGGATAGACTATGGAATTGGGTGTGACTCTACTTGTTATTTACTAGTAATGATAGCAATACATACCATAAAATACTACTATCTAGTATTGTTAGTACTTTTGTTAAACTAATAATAATTGCAAACATTATACTCTTTCCACATTCCGCAATTATCTACATTTTGTTACAAATGGGTCATTATGCATTTATTATTATTATTATTTATTAGCATTTGTATAGCACCAGCTGTGTACCTGGCACTTTACAGAACAATGAGATAGACGCGGTCCCTGCCTATGTCTTACAATCTAATAGGCATGGAGGGGGAAGACAGGGATAGCGGACATAGGGAGAGACAAGGAATAAAAACATTCAAGTGGATGCGAAGTCTCAGGTGCATGTGCTTGGCTTGGTTGAAGTTAGGCAGGAGTCTGTGGGGAGGGCAGACAGTAAGTATGAGTGGGAAGTTCTAACAGGCGTCGGGAAAGGCAGTGAGGAAGAGGTGGGTTTTGAGGAAGGATTTGAATGTGCGGCGGGAGGGGGCGAGGCAAATGTGGGCAAGGACAGAGTTCCAGGCATCGGAGGCAGCAAGGGAGAAGGGATGAAGGTGGTTAGGTGAGCAGGAGAGATGAGGGAGAGCAAGGGAGGGGACAGAGGAGGAACAGAGAGTGCGTGCAGGAGTGTGTAAGGAGATAAGGGCTGACAAGTAAGGGGGAGCCAGGTTGTAAAGAGTTTTGTAAGTAAGTACCAGGAGTTTGTGAAGGATGTATGCGGGAAGGGGGAGCCAGGGAAGTGAGGAGAGGCTGCACGTGGTCGAAGCGACGGGCTGAGTGGATGATCCTAGCAGTGGAGTTTTGCATGGAAATAAGGGGGGACAGATGAGAGTGGGGAAGGCCATTAAGGAGGAGGTTGCAGTAGTCAAGGTGACAGATGACCATGGCGTGAACAAGGATTTTGGCAATGTAATGGAGGGCAGAGTGACAGGATCTGGCAACAGAGTCGATGTAAGGTTTAAAGGAAAGGTGAGTGTCAAAGACAAAGCCCAAGCTATGGACTTGGGGGACAGGATGGATGGTAACCCCATCCATAAGGATGAAGAGGGGGGAGGAAGGGTAGGGAGGAAAGATAAGGAGTTCAGTCTTAGCCATGTTGAGCTTGAGCTGATGTCGGGACATCCAGGCAGAGATATCAGAGAGACAGTTGATGAGGCAAGCTTGGACAGAAGGGGAGAGAGAGAGGGTGGAGAGAGAGAGCTGAGTGTCATCAGCATAAAGGTGATATTGGAAGTCATGGGAGACAATGAGTCTGCCAAGGGACAGGGTGTAGATAGAGAAGAGGAGAGGGCACAGGACAGAGCCTTGGGGAACCCCAACCGAGAGGGGGAGGGAGGAGGAGCTGGAATTGGGAAGAGACACATTAAAGGAGCAGTCAGAGAGGTAGGAGGAGAACCAGTAAAGGACAGACAAGAAGCCTAGGGAGTGAAGAGAATCCAGTAGGAGTGAGTGGTCAACAGTGTCAAAGGCAGATGGGTCAAGGAGGACAAGAATGGAGTAGAGGTGGTTAGATTTAGCGACCAGTAGATCATTGGTGATCTTGGCAAAGGCTGTTTCCGTGGAGTGAAGGGGAAAGAAGCCAGATTGGAGAGGATCCAGGGATGAGTTGGCAGAGAGGAGATCCAGGCAACAGGAGTAGACAACACGTTCTAGAAGTTTAGAGGCAAAGGGTAGGAGGGAGACCGGCCAGTAACTAGAGGGGTCAAGGGTTCGAGGGTGGAATTTTTGAGGATGGTAGAGACAGTGGCATGTTTGAAGGTGGAGGGGAAAGAGCCAGTGGAGAGGGAGAGATTAATTATATGTAGGGGGGGGGAGGCAACAGTGGGAGCAATGGAGGTCAGGAGGTGGGAGGGGATTGGGTCTAGAGGGCAGGTGGAGGGCTTGGTGGAACAGAGCAGAGAGGAGACTTCCTCAAGGGAGGCAGGAGGAGAGGAGAGTGGCGGGAGAGGACGGTGAGGGAACGGGGAGAGGAGATGGGTGGGAAGCAATGTCCTGGTGGATCTTGTCAATCTTTGAGGTGAAGAATGACATGAGGTCCTGAACAAAGAGGGTGGAGGGTGGCAGGGTGGCTTGAGCAGGGAGTCAAAAGTGGAGGAGAGGCGGCGAGGGTCACGAGAGTAGGATTCAACCCGGGAGGCATAGTAGTGTTGCCTCGCCAGGGAGTAGCGGAAGAGAGGGAGGAGAGGGAGAATTTATAGTGGAGGAAGTCAGGGTGGGAGTGGGATTTGCACCAGAGGCATTCAGCAGCCCGGGTGCAGGAGCAGAGGTAGCGGATAGTAGGGGTGAGCCAAGGATGGGGGTTTTGGAGTCGAACGCAGTGGGAGAAGAGGGGGGCAAGAGAGTCAAGGGTCAAGGTGAGAGAGGCATTAAGAGAAGAGATGGCAGCGTCAGGAGTGGAGGAGGAGAAGACGGGGGGGGGGAATAAACTGGGGAAATAAAAGATTCTGCTTCCCATAAGAACAATATGTAAATCCTTTAAAAATTTGTCAGTGAAGTAGTAGCTGTCATCGGTGGCAATATTAGGTCCCTTCCAACTCTTAAGATTTTATTATTCTAATACTGGTTCTGTGTAGCTTTGTGGAGCCTGATGATAAGAACAGTCATAGTGCTTACTATCATGAATAATCCCACTGATGTCAGTAAGTAATATCAGGATCAGGATAATAGGCTAAACCTATTTGTACTCCTGAAGAACTCATGTCTTTTTCTCTTTTAAAATATTTTTCTTAAATACAGCCTATGATGGTAAATCAGTGTCACAGGGGTAGGGTAGAAGAGGGAGGAAGGGAAGGGAAAAGGGGTAGCGGAGCCCACGTAGATCTCCCTCACCAATAAATCTATACAAATATACAAGGGGCGACTTCCTCTCTGTGTTAACTTCCCCGTGTAGGGTAAAGTGTCCCTCAGGCTAGAGTGTGGGCTTTCTCTCAGGTTCAGAGAGCAACCCGTATCATCATTGGGACTGTTTAGAGAGATGAAGCCTATTGCCCCTAAGGACAGGGACAATACAACACTTCCAAACACACACTCGGGGAGCTCCACAGGTCCCAGGACACAACGTGAGTGGGGGATGGTGAGGGAAAAAAGGGAGGAGGGGAGAGGGACTTCCCAGGGTATGGGGGAAGGAATGGGGTAGGAAGGGGTCAGGGATATCACAAGCGGGTGAAGGGTAGGACTTGTACACCAAGGCGAGGGTTTGCAATAGGGAACACAGAACCTAGACTTTAAGGGCAGGAGGAACAGGGATACCCACACACCAGAAACCCACTCTACTATCGCTCTAATACACACAGGACAGGACTAACATAAACCAGCCACTCACCACTGACTCCAGGGACAAGGGGGGAATAACACAGGGAAAACGCAGGCTCACAAAACTTTCAATCCACAGGGATGCAACACGATGCTCCAGATAAACAAGGGGGCCAGTCTCTCAGAAATGATTACCGGCAGGGGCTCATGGCCCCGCCGGTTCTATTTGTAGCCCTCTGCTTGATTTACATCAGGTGGACTCTGGGCGGGGCCCCTCACCTGCCTCAGAGTCAGTCATTATGCTTTACTTGCCAGAGAGAGGGGCGGGGTCAGGAGAGCACACCAGCGTGAGGGGCAGCTCCACCCCCCTAACACTGCTAACAGCGGTGCCCCCAGCCTATGGGGAATCCCATTGTTAATGGCTACGAGCCGAGCGGACCCTGACAATCAGGGTATGGCCATCCCCATGTTCCTGAGAGTGTATTGTATTCTGTCCTCAATCCTGCAGGAGTGCACAGCAGCAGACTCTGCTGCACATTTGTTTGTTATATTTAGTATCCTGCAACCCATCCTGCCTCAGGTGGCTCAGGGCAGTGAACAAAAATCATAAAAGCACATAAACATATAAATATAAACAAATATAAAATCTGTAAAAACAGAGCATCATAAAACTGCTGGAGAGTAACACAAAAACCCCAAGGCTTTTGGTGGGGGAGATGGCCAAAACCTGTCTTTCCCACCAATACCCTGGTGGAACAGCCAGGTCTTGCAAAGTCGGTGGAAGGAGGAAGATCCAGGGATAAATGGGCCTCCAGCTGGAAGGAGTTCCATAGCTTCTGTGTGGCCACCAAGAACACCCTCTCCATGGTCGCCACCTGCGACACTTTTGGCACTTCTGAGAGGATGCCCCCAGCAGACTGCAGGGGCCAATCTAGGACCCAGGGCGTGAGGCAATTCTGCAGGTAAGCGAGACTCAGATCATGTAGGGGTTTAAAGGTTAAAACCAACATCCTGAATCAGGCCCGGAAGAATATAGGCAGCCAGTTTAATGAACAGAGCACCAGTGTTATATGCTCCCAGCGGGCCGTCCCAATAAGGAGGCGGGTCTCCGTGTTCTGCACCAGCTGCAGTCTTCAAACCATCACAAGGGTAGAACCCTGGGCATGACAAAAATATAACTGGTGCTGTCACAGCCAATTCTGAGCCTCTGTGTGGAGAAAGGAACTACATGACCCTCTCTCTATCACCGGACATAAGGTCAGGAAGGTGAGGGTTAAGTTCTCCCCAAGTGCACTAAGCTTGAATCAGGAAGTTGAAAGGGGCATAGCTCCATTCATGCAATAATATATTCTTGCTCCATTCTGGCACAAAAACTCTTCTAAAGTGCTCTACGTTGAGCGTTACCAGGGCTGCAGCTTCAATGCATTCACCGCCATATTCATTACTACACTCACCCAACAGACCTGGCTCTTCCACCACCTCCTCCTTCACCACTTTTAGGTTCTAACTCTTCACTAAACAGCGTGAGAGCTTTGCTATTGTATTTAATGGGTGCAGAATCAGCTCTTGGCTACATTTCTGGCCCTCACCTCACCTCTTTGCTGCTGCCTATTTGTGTCGCTAATTTGTGACATGAATATCTAAGGACTGAGGTTACATCAGTCACTCAATCTAATATGCTTCAATTGGATCAATCCAATTAGTTTCCAGAATTCTCTGGGGGATTTACTGATCTTAGCAGCTACTGTCGATGACCTGATCACCTTGTGGCATGACATCTTGACCATGCTATCAACATGGTTGCACCCAGGAGTCTACTCCCACGTCTGTGGCAGCACAAGTCCTCCTGGTATAATACAGAGGACCTGAGGCATCGGAAGCAGGAGGGTAAGCGGTTAGGTGCTCGGCTCATACTGAAGATAACCAATTGCGGCATAGATCATTTTTAAAGGACTATGCTGCTAGCAGTGACGAAAGCTTTCTTCTCTACTATCAAAGTGTCTGAAAAGTCTTCTCCGACAGAAACCCATCTGGATGGTGAAGGGCCTGGCTAACCTGGTCTGCCTCTGCCCAGGAATAGTCCTCTAATGCCCGCTGACATTTTTATTAATTACTTTGCAGACCCAATTACTTGTATTCACCGAAGAATATCTTGGCGTGTGTTTGCGCTCCTGTGTAAAATGCATCTCCCCCCACCTCCACTCATCAGCCCCGCACAGAACAACCAGTGAAAATGCAGGTTGCTCTGTACAGGGACTTGTGTGGGGATGTGCGCGTGCGTGGGGGAGGGGGGATGGTGTGCACCCACCATCCCTGCAGTGGTGCGTCTGCAGACTGCCCCCCCCCAGCTGCAGCCCATTTAAAAAGGGCCAAAGTCTGTTATTTTCTCTTTGATTTAACATGGATGTTAAATGTATTACAAAATCTGCTCAGTGAATTAGTCCTTCTTTCTTGTCTCCTTGTAGAACATTGTAATGTGATGGCCTCCTTTTTCCACTGCTATTTCTTAATGACTCCCTTCATAGATTGCTCCTGTTTCAATTTGTCTCACCCCTCCATGCTGCACCCTCTCTCAGCACCACCGCCTCGATGGTCCTTCTGCTTCATTCCTCACTTCCTTCTTGGAATTAGTTTTAAATCACACAGCTCCAGTGACTGAAAGCCATCAGCTGTGTAAATTGCAACCAGATCAAGTGCTAGCAGGAGGCTACAGCATAATGTTGCTTAGCAACATGGTTACTGACCCCCATTATGTGGGATTATACTCCTCTTTTATATAGGCAACCAAGAAAAGATATGGATGGAAATATATTACAGATCGCACATGCCTAGGGCTGGTCCTGCATCTGACAAAGATGCTGGGTAGATAAAGGACCAGATCTTTCTTCTGATATTAATGGCCTGAGAAACCTTAAAAGGAACTATCAGGAAAGTCAGTTTGCAGATTCTGACCCCATCCATAAAAAAATGCCAGTAGATTTAACAGACAGCTATAAAATCCCTATCTTATCTTTTTTCCCCCTCCAGGAGAAGGAATTTGAGGACTAGATCATGCAGCTGTATCCAGAAGACCCTTGAAAGAGAAATAAATTCAAACCAATTCTGTATTTCCACATACACAAGCCTCCCTGTATAAGGAAGAGGTATTTTTAGTAAGGGTAGAGGCCACAGAGCTTTCTCTTGGGAACACCACTAGTTAAAGTGAAGAGCATTAGGGTGTGATCCTAACACCACTGAAGTCAACCAGGAAAGTCCTATTGATTTTAATAGGATTAGGATTGCATCCCTTACAGCCTGATCCTAAACCCATGCGCAAGTGTGCATGCCAATGTGTGCACAACCTGTGCACAACCTCTATTTATATAATACCATGTGTATGCAAAGTACATGCAATGTGTGCACAAAGTGCATGCATCATGCAAAACACTCATGCACATGGGTTTAGGATTGGGTCTTTAATCTAATGGTGGAAGGCGTCTCATGGGGAAAGAGAGCTGGACGTTTTCTCTGGCAATGAAGAAAGAAATGTCTCGGGCTGAGGTTTGCTCTTGGGAGATATTCAGTTTTGAATTCTAAGAAGGTGGTATACCAATATCAATCAATCTTTCCATCTTCTGGCTATAGGGATTTTCTCTGCATACTGTGTTTTTCATCCTTGAGATGTACCTATGGGGTAGTTGTGGACATTTAAACTTCTTGCAGATTTGGTGGGATTGCCCTGTTGATATAAGTGAAATGGATGACAATGGGTGAAAACAGATGTACCAATGGCCTCCTTAAGCCCACTGTGGCCCAGGAGCCACTGACACGTCTGTAGTGTCACCACCAGATGTTGTCCTGGGGCAGGTAGCAGCTAGCCTGGATTGTGACCTCTGGAAAATTGTTACGGTCACATTCTGGGCAAAGGGCCACCCATGCAGGTCAACACAGGCTAGCATGTCGGTGCATCCCCACCATACCCACCCCAGGTCAGAGGCCATCATGCATGGTCACTATGACTGCCTGTCATTGGTCACCATGACTGGCTGTCATGGCAGGGACAGGGCTCTGGGAGCAGGACACAGGCGGGGCCGGCCACCCTCATTTATTGTGCTCCCAGCAAAACCCAGGGGCAGCTCTCCGGCCATGGATATATGTGTCTGGTACACCAGCATAGCCCAGGACATGTCACCTATGATTTCCCAATCCTGGGCAGTCTGGGGAGTCCTCTCACTGGCCACACATCTGTCTTTACCCAATATCAGCTGTAGACAATTTCCATAATTCAGTTAACAAAAACTTTGGGACTGAAACATAGTCTTCAGGCTGTTCCTTTTGGAGTGGTTTGAGACATAGAGCCCAGTCCAAGGTGCATGCATTGTGTGCAGGTTGCATGTGTGTACCAAGCATGGAAGGTGCATGCACCATCTACACACTATGTACAACGTATATACACCATGCACAGGGTACACGTGTAATGTGTTTGTTACTGTGCACATGCAGTACATACATGCATGTGTACTTGGTGCTTGTGTGTACCATGGATCAGTCCCATAGTTGTTAAGTTGATACCTTTCATTGGAACAATTTCTATTGCTGAGTGTACATGCTTTCAAGCTACACAAATTCCTGCATTAAGAAGAGTGCTATGTTGATTGAGAGCTTTCATATTCTTAATAATAGAAGCTGATCCAATAAAAGGTATTATCTTTTATCGTCTCATGTCCTATATTTGGAACGAAAATGGCAACTACCCTCTCAACATCAATACGTTTATTATTGGTGCATATCTAAGAACCATTGTAATAGCTCTTTTAACTGAACAGCCCATCTTAGCGTTATACTATATATCTTTTAAATTAATTCAGATAATAAAGTGGGCTCATAAGGGAGTGTGTATATGATATGTGGGATGGAACAGCCATTCCAGGGCAGATTATGCACCCTTTAAAGTAAATGGCAAACCTCTCACTATATTTAGGAATGGTTTAGAACTTAACAGAGGTGAAGAATTGGGACCTAAGAGCTCCAACATTCTGCCATTGTTATTACTAAGAACTATGCCATTGGTGCTCATTATAGCAAGACCAGTTCACTGACCTCCTGCGCCTTATTTTGATGATTCTTTGGTACAGAATTGTAGAGAATCAGGAGATTTCACTATATTTGTGGAAACCAATAGCATTTTCAGTATGTGAGGTCAAGTATGTGAGGCGCATTAATTAAAGATTTTATTTTTCCTCGTAGATGTGGCCAAGTACAAAAGAATTTCAGTACTCAACATCAAAAGTGAGCAGGAGAATACATATGTTCTCAGGAAATCTCTAGCTTAAACTCTGCTGCTGCCCTTTCATATGATTTGCCACAAACATTAAAGAATAGATAAACCAGCATATGCAGTGGGTTTGCAATTCCCTCTGGCATGCTCTTATTTCTTTGTGTGCACTGTCCTCCCACAGTTCACATAGCACCTTTTGGGTTGCTTTGTATTGCTGGGTTTTGATTATGGACTTTCAGTGTGTGTGTGTGTGTGTGTGTGTGTGTGTGTGTGTGTGGAGTGAAGAGCACTTTGAATCATCCTTTGTGATTTCCATAGTGGAAATGTGCAAATGCTGTTCTCAAGCATAAGAGATTAGACAAGGCCAGGAGGAGTGTTCTGCTAACAGAATGTGATGAAGGGACTGGAAAACAAGCACGGAATAGGAGGAATCATTTTCTGGCCAAATACAAAACCCATCATCAATATTCCCAATGTAGCACTCTCATTTACATGACAGTACAGATGGTTCACATATTTTAAATTGTAATTTAATTACTGTGTTCACAATTGTATTGTATTTGAACTACTTGGCATGTTTATGATTATGCAAATATTTTATTGATGAAATGTGACTTTTAATACAGCAGTCCCCTCTCATAATTATACCTTTTTTATTCCAAGCATGCTTTGGGTTTGAAGCAAAATTGTGGCACATAAAATTCACATAGTTACATTTAGAGTAGAGCTTTGCTCCCTTAGGTTTCCAAATTCACTTCTTGGTTTATGACAGAAGCTGGGGTCCAACTTCACATTTCAAAATGAAATGGCAGACTAGAATCAATGAAGGGACATCTGGAGAATGGTACAGTCCCTCTCTCTGTTGCCTAAACTGAGCATTGCTTTTGATCTTTCTCTATAGAGATTGAAATCCGGAAACCAGTCAATAGCCTGAGGAAATAGGGCATTTACTAAGCTAGGAGTGCATGAGTCTAAGGAAGGAATGTCTCAGCCACCACTCCACACTGCTTCTACCTCAACACATGGATTTGCCAGCCAGTGAATGTACACAATTTGTGACTCCGCTAGTTCCTCTGAATGTAGTTTTGGAGCCTTAGTTTACAAATGCCAAGCACTGAGGTATTTCTGAAATGGTAAATGGTATGCTGTGCAGACTGATGGCAGAGTTTGGTATTAAAAAAAAATCACATCTGCCATTTTTGCAGAAAAATGTCTCCGACAAATTTTATAGTGCAGTCTGTGGAAGTCTGCTGTATGTGGACAATCACAGGGTACACCTTGAACATCAAACTGTGTACGCGTAGGCGCCAATTCAAGCTCTGTGAGTGTGCATTGTGCACGCGTGGACCAAGACTCCAGTTGACCATGCGGGTGTCCCTGGGAATATCTCCTGCCTTTCAGCTGCACCACCACCAGGAGAGGGAGTGGAGTTCTGAAGTGGCTGCTGTACTGGCAGTGTGGTTGGGAGGCAGACAACCTGGGAGTGCCAGGGTGGCACCCTGTATGCGTGCACTATGTGCATGTGGGCAACTGTAGCTTTGGTCCATGCATGAGCATGACACCCATGTACAGACTTTGGATTGGGGCCACAGCCAGGTATACCCCTTATTCCCATGGAATACTCATCTAGGGCTGCAAGTCACAAGTTGGACACAACTAACTGATAGTGGACCCCCATTGTCATGGTTTTTACCATTGGACAAGCCCACAGAATCTTTCCTGAACATAGTTGTAATAACATATTTAACCAATGTAGTAGATTTGTTGAATGATAACTGTGTTTGAAAGTAGATAAACATGGTTTTAAGCATTCATGAAGACAAGAAATCTAGATATCTGTGTCCAGCTATAGTTTCAGGCAGAAAATCTGAAGTTTAAGAACATAAGAAATGTCATACCAAGTCAGACCAATGATCCATCAAGCCCAGCATCCTCTCTCCGACAGTGGCCGATTTTGGTTGCATGGGAGAAGTATCAGCAGTCACAATGGGCAATCCATTCCCTGCTGATCATTCCCTGCTCCCAACAGTAAGACATTCCCTATGGAATTAAGAAGTTAATGAACCTATTTTCTAAGAACTTTTCCAGTCCTTTCTAAAACACAGCTATCTACCAGTCCTGACAAACTCCTCTGGCAATAAATTCCACAATTTAACTGTGCATTGAGTGAAAAAAAATACTTCCTTTTATTTGTTTTAAATCTGCCATGAGTTAGTTTCATGAAGTGTCCCCTAGTTCTAGTACTACTTGAGTGGGTAAATAAACGTTCCCCATCTATTTGTTCCACTCCACTCAAGATTTTATAAACCTCTATCATATCTCCTCTCAGTCTTCTCTTCTCCAAGCTGAAGAGCCCTAACCTATCAATCCTCTTTGTACAGAAGCCATTCCACACCCTTGATGATTTTTGTTGCCCCTCTCTACACCTTTTCAAGTTCTACTATATCTTTTTTGAGATCAAGGAACCAGAATTGCACACAGTAATCAAGGTGCGGTTGCACCATTGATTTTTATAGGAGCATGAGGATATTTTCAGATTGTTCTAGTAGTGCTTGTGTAGATTTTATTAAGTGAGACTCCATGGAGGAACAATATTCCATGAATAATTGATTGAATGTTGTACATCACAGTGTACATATTAACTTGGTTGCCCTTACATGCTGAGAAACTGTTAGTGTCAAGAAGAGATGGATATCTGCCTAATAGTAAATGTAGTTTTAACTTTTGATACATGGCATTAGTCAGACTCTTAATATATGGCACTATTGTTTTCAATCTGATGTTTATTTTCCCCATTTACTCTCTTTCTCTTCCCACTTTGGCTTGCTTTCACCTCTTTTTCTTTTTTTAAATTTTATATATATATATTGAAATATTTATTGTTTAGCCGTTGGCCATAACAATGAGTACATAAAGAAAAAAAAATTAGGTATATATCACAACAAGACAGTGTACAACCCAAGGAACCCAACACAAGGAAAACCAGCTAACATGGAATAATATAATATAATATAATATAATATAATATAATATAATATAATATAATATAATATAATATAAAATGTATAAAAGAGTACTATTTATACCATAGTTTGTAGCCTAACTTTCATGGCGATGAATTTTATACATGTTGTACCTGCCCTCTCTGAGCCCAAACTATTTAAGGAAACTATTTAAGGAAATTGCATCCAAAACAACCCCATACCTCCATTTAGCACAAGAATGCAGTCCCACCCCTCACCCCCCTGCATCAGATTCTTGGACAGAGAGTCAAGACACCGACATACAATAATAAATTAACAATCAAACATCAAGATTTTAAATGAAGCAAAATAAATAGAACTAATAACCCAAGAACCATACCCTTCCCAGGGCTTATAGCGGGGTACTTGTCCCCCCGCTAGACACAACCCCCTTTAGCTTCCTCATTTAACACTTTGGTATAGCAGCTGACTTGGTATAAGTCAGCTGCTATACCTCCTTTTCTCCCTCTGACCCTCCTTAAAATGCAGCTTTGGGAGATACCATCAGGTCCTGGAGATTTGTTACTATTCAGTTTGTCAATTTGCTCTAGAACCTCTTCCAGAGTCACATTAATTTGTGATAGTTCTTCTGATTCCCCGGAAGGCCTAGAGCGTCTCTGATGCCGGCAGCCACAGCCGGCGCTGAGGCCGCCGGACCGCCCGCTGCCGTCGCACCTGGAGCTCCGCAAAGGTAAAGCACTGGCAACTTTAGTAGGGGTGATCCCTGGGGGGTTGGGGGGGTGTTAAACACCCCCCCCAGGGATCGGGTCATACTTACCGGCGGCTGCGGGGACGCCGCGGCCGCTGGTGCTGGGGGGTGGGCTCGCCTCTGAGTCTTTTTTTAAACAAAAATCCAGGCTGGGCAGGGTGGGTGGGTGGTGTCCCCCCTTCCACCCGCGCAGCCTGGACTCGGGGAGGTTTTGTTTTTTTTTACTTTTTTGGTGGGACTTAGACTTACATTGCAGCCATTCATTTAAATGGCTGCAATGTAAAAAAATCCAGTACCCGGAATCCGGTAATGGGACCGGATTTACCGGGTTGAATTCGATAATGCTGGTACGCCCAGTACCAGCATTATCGGATTCCGGATTTACCGGTATTCCCACCCCTAATGTACACTGTGATGTACAATATTCAACCAATTATTAATGGAATATTGTTCCTCCATGGAGTGTCATTGAATACAGTCTACACAAACACTACTAGAACAATCTAGTATAAAACAGACCCATTGTTTTAAAATCAATAAGTACCCTGCTTTATCACTGGTCAATAAAAGCCACTTCTTTAAAATGGATTCCTATTGCTCTGTGACTAAGGATTGTGAAATCTACATCCATTATTAGTAATCTTTGGAGCTAGCTTATGTACTGAGCTCCTCTCTCATTTCCCCAATATGACACACCCAAGGATTATACAATGAGAGTTGTGTGGCACTGAGAAGTTAGAAGGTCTGCCTCTTATTTTGGTGACTAGTTGGGATCTGAACTATTATGAAAATTGAACCTTGACTTTAGATTTTTAGCACTTTTGAAAATTTGACTCTGAGTTTTTTTTGAGAATCTAGTCTCCACTCTCCAATGTTCAATTGTGGGTGTTAACAGATATAACACTTGCCACTAGGTAAAGAAAAAATATGCAGCAAGTCCTTACATTTGTAGGTGGCCTGCTACAGGTCTGCTTCCTGTCTGCCATTGGTTAGTTATGCCTGAAATGATGACTGCCTGTCATGGTGGGAGGTAGGGCACTGGCCACAGCGCAGGGGTGGGGTTGGATGGCCTCATGTCTCTTCAGCACCCGCTCCCCATCCAGGTCGATAGGTGGAAACGTTTATTCAGTTCCCTGAACTGACCCAGCCCGGGTGGCCCCCCAACCTGGGGGAACATGTAGCTGGTGCATCAGCTACATGTCTGTTAACACCTGGAGTCACAGGCACGAGTCTAGAGCATCGGGGGAGCAGCTCTAATGGTGATGGGGGGGAGGGTGGCAAGTGGGAGGTGCTGACAGGGAGGAGAACCAGAGCAGGGAAAAATACTGTCTGTTTGCTTTGGTCCCACACAGAGCCTGCAAATGGCAGATGGGGCGGAGCAGCTATGGAGCAACCACAGGCTCTGGGTACTAGCTTGCCTCTTCATTTCAACACTCTGAGACAACTTCATGCACACTCCTTCTAATAGTCTTAATAATTGCTTGATTAACTTTTAACCAGCAGTTTTCAAATTCCTGTTAACAAACATTAAATCCTAAAAAGTAGAATTATTTTCTGTATTTATGCCAAAGTGTAGTACTATGATTTATAGGTTTCCAGAGAATTTATGTAAGTTCTAGAGAGATGTAGAGATACCTTAATCTTTGATCAGCTACACAGGAAGTAGGAAACAGGGTTAAAGGTTAATGAAGTTGGCCTAAAGGAGCTGGTTATAGCCATGAATGCAGTCACTGTCTGAACTTATTCTGAAACTCAAACAAAAGCATTATGGATCTCCACAGAGAAAGGAAAGCATTATAGCAGTGTAACACTATTCATTGAGAATGACATAATAAGTAAATGATTAGAATAATTACTAACTAAATTTAAAGGATTACATGTTACAAGTATTTTTGGCGTACAAGTATTTTTTTAAAAAAAATTCCTTGTTTTGTTCCCAATTTAAATTAAAACAAAAAATGTTCTTGTAAAAATGAAATAATGTACAGAGTATGCACTCATGAAAATAGGTTTGGATGTCACTTGGTTTTCATTTGTGCATTTCACAGCTCCCTTGTGGCATACATTACATACCTTTGCAAGTGGGTATTCTGTCTTGAGACTCTCCTAATTTCTTCCTCCCTCTTTTATTTGCCATGTGACTAATCATTTTAATCTATTCTCAATAAAATGTCTCTGCTTGTTCTGTAAATTGTGCAACTTGATGCCTTATTTTGAGCCAGATCATTCTCAGTGGAGAGGTTTTCAAAAACTGAAAACAAATGAGACAGTAGCCCCACAGTAGCCTGAAAGCCATCAGTTCACTGGCGGTCAGATGTTTGCCCAAGTCTGCCTCTGGGCAGGCAGCTGGCTGCTACTGGATGCAGTGTCCAGAGGTGGTTGGCAACACAGCCTGGGCAAAAGCTCGTCCAGCCAGGGTACTCCAGGCTAACACGTTCTCTCTTGTCTTTGACGCCATGAGGATAGGTCTGAGGATCAGGCCTGAAGTATTGCACTCACCCTGGCCACCAAACATATGATTGGGAGTCCTGGAGGAGCATGGGAGTCCTGGAGGGACACCGAACAGCTGTTCTGGGACCCTCCAATCAGTTGTTCGGTGCATGCACCTGGACCAGAAGAGCATCCTCTTCTGGACCCCCTGATTAGGGCTGTAGTGAGAATAAAAAAAAATTCTCACAAATAATTGGTGAGAATCGAGAGGGGGGGAAGAACTTTTGTGTTCTCGCCCCCACTTGAGTTCTCGTGAATTACTTCCCGGGTTTGAGTTTTAAAAGCAACAAGAAAAAAAAAACCTTGGTCATGCTCAGAAGAGCTGCTTTGCTCTAGCTGCTCTTTCAAAGATGGCATCCGCAGGGCCGAGAAGCTCTTCTGTGCATGCTCGGCCCTGCAGGTGTCATCTTTAGAAAGGGTAGCCAGAGGAGAACAGGACTTCTGTGCATGCCCACTTTTTTTTGTTCTTGTTGCTTTAAAAGTGGCAGTGTGGTGCAAGGACAAGAATGGGCAAATCTCCACTGGAAGGGAGTACCACAGCAATGGAGCGGCCACCGAGAACATTGCTAGCTCCTCATGGTGGTTATCCATCTACAATATGGGACCTTTAGGAGGGCACCCCCTGACAATCGCAAAGACCAGCCCAGGGGATGAAACAATCCCTCAGATAAGTGGGACCCAGACCATTTAGGGCTTTATAGGCTTACACCAGCATCTTGAATCAGGCATCGGCAGCCAATGCAGTACACAAAGAATTGGAGTAATATGTGATGGGCAGCTGAATTCTGCACTAGCTGCAGCCTCTGGACGTGTCACCATTGGCAGTCCCACATAGAGGACATTACAGTAGTCTAATCTCGAGATGATGAAGATGGCAAGGTCAGAATTAGAAATATAAAGCCGGAGCCTCTTCACCAGATATAATTGGTGAAAGGTGCCTCCAGTCACAGCCATGACCTGCAAGTGCAGCTGCAAATCCAGGAGCACCCCCCAGGCTCCAGAGCTGTGTAACCGGGGGGGGTTTGAAACCCATCTATAATAGCCCCCCCAACCCCCAGATAACTGACACTGCCCACCTCCATCTTGTCGGGATTCAGCTTCAATTGACTTGCCCTCATTCATCCCTCACAGCTGCCATGCCCCAAGAAAGCACTGAGACTGCCGGGCCTGGGTCAGAATGAAAATTAGAGGTAGAGCTGGGTGTCATCAGCATATTGATGACACCATACCCCAAACCCGTCATGACCACAACCAGTGGCTGCATTTACACGCTGAACAGGAGTGGGAACAAAATCGATTGCTATGGGATCCCACACAGAACGTGGGGATGCAGTCAGGGATGCAGCTGTACAGGACGTTTAGCACTGCCTCCTAAAGGTGCTCAAGCTCAGACATAAATGAATCTCCTGAGGGAGGGAGTTCCATAGCTGTAGAGTGGTGACAAAACACCCTCTTTGCCGTGGAGACCAGGTTAAAAACTGGTACCTCCAGACAAGTAACTGCAGCCGACTGCAAAGGCTACAATGGGATGTCGTAGGTCAGGCAATCTTACAGATAAGTGGGTCCCAAGCCATTTTGGACTTTAAAGGTCAAAACCAGTAGGGATGGGTGAACAGAATGCGGTTCGGATGTTCAGATGTTAGGTTCAAAACCTGAGTTTGGGTTCGGTTCATCCAAGTTCGGGTTGACCGAACTTGGCCAAACAGTCAAAAATAGCACTATTGAAACCAAAACCGAAACGTAACCGAAACCGAAACCTAATATATTTTTTTGCCCTGAAAAGACGTTTTTCTTGTCCCCAAACTCATCCGAACACAACCGAACTGTTTGGTCATTCAAGAGTTCGGTTTGGACATTCGGTTCGGACGTCCAAACAGACCGAGTTCGGTCTGAACTCTGAATATCTGAACCGCGTTCGTCCATCCCTAAAAACCAGCACCTTGAATTGTGCCTGTGCCTGAAAGACCATAGGCAACCGGTGCAGATTCCAGAGCACTGCTGTTATGTGTTCCCGGCGACCCATCACCAAAAAAGGACAAGGATGGACCTCCACAGCCTCAAACTCTGCCATAGAAACAGTCGCTCCAAGTTCATGGTGAATATGAGTGATTTTTTCTGCAAAATAATCAATAAAAAAGTCACAGCAGGCATTAGATTAATCCCAACTCGTGGTGGAGAAAGGCTGGATTAAACAGATCTCTCACCACGTGGAAAAGCTCCGCTGGATGAGACTTCACAGATGCTATGATAACAGCAAAGAAAGCTTTCTTCACTGCTGTCACAAACAAGGCAGTGTCTTTCAAAAACAAACTATGCCGTAGTCAGTCAGATTCAGCATGAGTTGAGCGCCAGCTGCTGTCTAGCCACTTACCCTAATGCTTTGTCTGCCTTAGACTCTCCATATGCCACAGGGACATGTGCTGGTGCAGTGGTAGGAGAGGATGCCTGGGTGCCACCATGTTGAAGGCCTTGGTCAGAACACCATTCCACAGGGCAACCAGGTCATCGATAGAGCAGCCGTCAAGGTCAGTAGGTAAATCCCACAGAGAATTCTGGAATCCAATCGGATGCATAAGTTTCTGAGGGCAGACCAACCTAACTGGTCCATCATTCCGACAGGAGCATAGGAGGGCTGGGATCCGAACCTTCAAGAGGTAAGTTCCAACTGTGACACGCATGTTATATCAACATCCCCAATATCTCTAGCATTTGTATACTGACTGCATTGTGTTTTACACCCAGTTGCAAAGTTATGTGTCTATTTACATTGTCATGTGCTGGCTTTCAATGTTTTAACTGACCATAGAAGAATGGGGCCTGTATATAATGTTGTAAAACAAATGGCAAATAACCCCTATGGGGGAAAACTCTACACCAGCAGTTAGCTGAACAGGAAGAGTAAATTAACAGTTCTTTTCTTTCTACATTTTGTAAACTGTAAAATCAGAATTGCATCTGGAACCTCTCATCTGGAAAGAAGGATATTAAAGAAAATTTTCTATATTTGTTTTTCTGTATTCATTAAGATCAAATGTACCATCCTTATGCAAATGCTACAAATGGACTAGGTACAATGAGGTTTTCATACAACTTCCATGTTACAGAGTGCTACTCCTATACATTGGGCCTCAGTTGGCAAATCCATCTAGCTATGGGTCCACAGTCTCTGGCTTTGACATTACCTGTCTTGTCCTTTCTATGGGCAAGATGTAATAAACATAATACATGTGCAGCTGGCGTGCAAACTAAACTCTCGGGGGGGAGGGGCAGTGACTCTGGTGGGGTCAAGACAGGGAATGGAACTGGCATGCACCCAACTGAGCTGACTGGCAAGCACTTCCCCACCCCAAGTAGGGTGGGGGAACAGAACAAACCTGTGGCTGGGTAGCCCTGCCACCGGCACGCCCCCTGCCCCCTGCTATGATGGGCAACCACAGTGGCCCATGATCCCCAGCAGGTATGGTGCCACAACCACACATGCTGGCTCAGTATGGCCTGAGTTGGCCTGCCTGGGCTGTGGGGCTGGGCCTGGGATCATCTGGGGGACCAATTCTGGGCCAGTCACGTACCTGGGCCAGGGCAGCAGTGGGCCCACATCTGGTGGCCCAGAAATAGATGTCCAGGTGATTCCCAACCCAGGCGGGCCATAGCAGGCTCTCATCCTGTCAATTATCACCCTATGTTAGCAAGAATTAAGTATCTTCAGAGTGTAACTTAAAGTTGCATAGGTTATTGACCCATCTGTACAGATTGTTCATGCCATTTTCTCTACCTGTTCAAGAAATGGGACACTTTTCTACC
The DNA here is from genome assembly GCA_003113815.1 of Sphenodon punctatus. Classification (NCBI taxonomy): domain Eukaryota; kingdom Metazoa; phylum Chordata; class Lepidosauria; order Sphenodontia; family Sphenodontidae; genus Sphenodon; species Sphenodon punctatus. The sequence goes on from QEPC01000317.1 coordinate 43,631, forward strand.
ATTTCATGGTGTAATGAAGCCATGCATAAATTTGGGTGTTTTTAGACAAGCGCCTCCCCATCCATCACCCACCCAGCATGCATGTTGCAGGGTCACATTGGCACTCTATGCAGTCCATCAACATGCATGATGGGTAGGGCAGTGCTTGTCTAAAAACACCCTTTGTTGTTTGTAATATCACTCTGAGTGCTAACTTATTTTTCTCCAAGCTGTTGTTTCTTCTTTTGAGTAGAACCACATTCATTCCACTTATTTTCTCTGCAGAGAGAAGGGCAGAATTTGGGTGCCAGACTAAATCCTGCTAACGGGAGAGCCTGTGGAAGTTTAGCCACTGACTTTGACAATGTCAAGATTTTTGAGCAGAGTTCATAAAAACTGTATGTATGATTTAGTGATGTGTCAAAGTGCTCATTGACAGCTGTAGCATTCTCACCCTTCCTCATGGCGCTATCATGCAAACCAAGTTTCAAAACATCTAAATACATTTTGCAAATGATTCAGTACAAATGCTCCCACATTTCATTGGCCAAATTCTTGTGACTCCAAGCTATCTTTCTATTCTTGAGAAAGGAGCTATTCTCCAGTATTCTCTGAAATAAATGTTTAAATGAAGTTACAAAATAAATCATTTCCCCTGCTTATCTTCTATTGCACAGGACTGGTTTTTATTTGCCCAGCAGCCCTGTTTAACTGTCTAACAAGACTATCATCCTTAATTTCTTTAATATAAGAAACATCTACTGAAAAATAATGAGCAATTATTTGGCACTAGACAATGTAAGTGATAAAGAAAATTCTTTTGGTAAGTAGCATAGTGTAAATTAAAATATGGGAGGGCATGGACTTTGTGAATAACATAGATAAAGCTACATTTTAATTAAGTCTAACAGATGAGGCAGCTTGTTAGTGCAGTGGTTCCATTGCATAAATCTTCATCAGAAAAACAAGCTATAACATGAGCACATTACAGGCTGCTTCGTATTTGCAATGAAACAATAATTTAGCACTCAAGGTAGCATTGCTAATGTCAAATTTGTGCATGACTGCATTATACCAAAGAGACTCCCGTTTCTGGAAGAAATGAAGAAATTGGCATGAAATACATCCAAATCCCTTTGTGGTTTTTATTAATTCTTGGGCCCAAAAAAACCCATGGTGAGAATGCAGTTTTCATTTTTCAGCTCATGAAAGAGCCTTCACAAATATATCCTTAGTCTTGCATCAACAATTACGTTGTACTGCTTGAAAGCACAAGATAATAAGTTTTAGTTATTAACAGCTAGTACAAGTGGATGCGCTCAGAAAGATGGTTACAACAGCTGTATGTTTTTATGTTTTACAGTGACTTCATGATTAGTGTGGAAAGTGAAATTATGTCAACTATCAATCAGAGTATAATTATACCAAATCAACTGCAACAGCTCAAACTGTATTCCCTTAGCGTGCACAACTAATATCCATTCTTCATCTGTTCATTGTCGACGCACCCCCCAGAAATGAGACAGGACACCATTATATGGATTTAACATGGCCGCACCCTTTATTGATCCAAATTTTTCAAATTGAATAGGTGAGGGGGTGACATCAGCTATTGCGATTGAGGGTCCAGTATCAAAGTAACACATTGAACCTTAAACATCGGGGCGGGGGGGGGG
>QEPC01000320.1:3376-14325 GCA_003113815.1 Sphenodon punctatus
TTATGGAATATAATAGCGACCGTCTTGTTCCCCAGATGTCCCATAATATCTCAGGAGTGATCGGGGATCTTAGTATTCTGTTTTACCATTAACATATAATAATAAGGATACAAACTGACCAACAAAGATAGATTTTATTTTTCATACTTTCTTCAAGTCTTATTTATTGGTTTCTAATCTTATTATTCTAAAAATTTTCCATCCCATTCATACTTACTCAGGCATACATTTGGACTGGCCAGGTCCAAAGTAACCTTGTTGAAGGAGGCTTGGAGAGATGGCTGCCGTTGAGCTGCCTCTAGGTGTTGGGTCAGTTGGTTTCTTTGTCTCTTTCTCTCCAAAGTCAGGGGGTTTGTGTCTTCTTTTTATACACCACTCTGCCGGTTACTTCACTGGTCACCTGTTTGGTGATGGTCCAGGTTTTTTTTCAAGTTGATGCTCTGTCAAAGATGTGGTCTGCGGATCTCCAAAAACAACTTGATTTATCAGATGCCCTGGAGAGCCACAGCTCACACCCAAGAACCTCAAGACCATTTTTCTCCAGCCGACCTGTCAGGGGCTTTCTGGCCATCTGCTCAAGGTTGCTGCTGGTAGGTGTGTCTTCTGTTGGTTCTCCAAAATAGATGTTTTTCTGCTGTCACTCTGGTGCCTTTTGGCTCAGTTCCTTTCTTTGGAGGGTTGGTACTTTTTAAAATAAATGTTTGTGCTGGTGCTTTCCGGCTCAGTTCCTCTTTTTGGAGGGCTGGTACTTCTAAAATAGGTGTTCCAGATATGCTTCATTGCTTCAGCAAAAAAACCTGTTATTTTGTTAGAGGCAGGTTGTTTTTCTCTTCGGCCATTTGTCCATAAGCCTCGCTTCAGCCTGGTCTACCTAAAACCATGCATTCAAAACTCATGCATACAATTTTTATCTAACAGGTGTTGCTCTGGGTGGGTTATCCCCTTCTCTTCTTGGGGTTTTCTTGGGCCTATTGTTGGGGTGTGCTGATTGTAAGCCCCTCCTCCATTTTTGACTGTAGTGACTTGGGAACAGGTGTCTGGGTGCAGACAATATGAGTAAAGGTAAAGGCAATAAGGTGGCCTGCAATGCTAATGTTGGTCACCGAAGGGGTTCTCCTCCTGCAGATGAGGAAGAAGCAGGCTTGCAGCCACTAGGCATGTGCCTCCCCTTCATGATGATAACATTCCCTCCCTTATTCATATGGGGGGGATGAGACAATGCAGGACATAGGCCTTCAGCAGGCACTTTCATCTTGCATGAATGGCTGGAATGCTATGATGGCCCAGTTGATGAGGGAGGGTCTTCTGTCTGTTGGGGATGGTCAGGATGGGGTCCCTCAAAATGTTGAACCTGTTATTAATACTCCTCGGCATGGGGGTCAGAAGCATGGCTCCCTGCTGAGTCATTATAGGGATGTGGATGAACCTGTCCCCAGCAATGAAGACAATCAAGATCCTGAGATGGTAAAAGTTCTGCTTTGGTGGATGGATTCAATGGATCAGCAGATTACCAGACTGGCAGGATTGCTGGGGAGCAGAGCTCAAATCCAGGTTCCACAGCTGGCACTGACTGAGCCAGGGATTTCAGGTGAGGTGAGCCCACCAGGTGGGGGAGGGACATTGTGTGGACAGCTTATCAGGCAAGGGACCTTGCCGGTTCCACAGAGTTATGGGATACAGGCTTATGGTGCCTCTGGATTGCAGGGGCAGTCAGAGCAGCAGGCTTTGCAAAATCAGGCAGCTCAGACACTGGTAGCTTCTGGGTGGCAACCAATGCAGCAGGGGGCTCAACTGTTGGTGAAGCAGGATCCTAATAGGTTAGTGTGACTACGTCATGTTTGGCACCCCCAAGGATGGTTAGTGGAACTTCAGAGCATAGCACTGGTGTTCTTGCTAGTTTACCTAGTGCAGGAATTGGCACTTCATTGATGCTGGTGCCTCTGTCAACTGGTGTGGCAGGGCAGGCTGTGCCACAGACTGTACCTGTGAGTGGGTTTCCACAAGCAGGGGCTGTTCCTCAGCAGGGTGTATCATCAACAGTGGCAATTAGGCAGGAAGTCACGCTGTTACAGGGGGAGTATGTAGAGGTATCTGCTCCTATTAGGGTGCACTTATTGCAGTCCATCCGAGAAAAAAATCGGGTGGTGGTGGGGGAATATATAGATATATTGGATTATTATTTTGTGACCCTAATCCTGACCTCAGTGTAAGGACTGAGTCTCGGGAGCTTGAGTGGGCAAAGCGGAGGAAGATTGATAGAAATTGGACTAAGTGGGAGTCCACTTTTATCATGTTTGCAGGGGTTGTAAAGCAGGCTTACCCCTCTCAAGCCATGGCACTGTGGAAATACTTTGACATAGTGAACAGAGCTCACTTGTCCAGAGAGGGTTTCAGTTGGTTGAGGTATGACAAAACTTTTTGTCTGAGATCAGCAATTACTCCTGGGATACAATAGGATGTGCATGAACACGACCTTTGGTTGGAATGCATGCAGGAGCGTGACATGCCAAGGTCGGACAGTAGGCATGTGATAGCAAAGGGGTATATCCCCATCCCTCCCTGCAGATGAGGTGAGGTCTGAAGCAGGAAAAAAAAAGTACTCAAACATTGGTATGTTGGGATTTCTTTGTTTTCATGGAAACTAGATTTTGGCATGCATGCCTGCAGTACCCACCCACTCTCCAACTGCCCTAAAAGGAAGGGGTACTCTGCAAAAGGTAAGCACCAATTCGGTGCAGGTCAGAGCACAGGTGGAGGAGGCAGCCCTCCCTCTACTGCTGCTGGAAAGGGCACCAACTCCAGTTAGGTGGGAAGTTTTAGCCCAGTGGTGAAGAGATTATCCTGATGGGTGTGCAGCTGTTTATGTAGTTGAAGGTTTTTGTTTTTGTTTTAGAATTCCATTTATAGGTTTGAGGGAGCATAGGATGGCATCCAGTTTGAAATCAGTAGCAGGTATGGAGCTAGTAGTCGAACAAAAAATTAGGAAAGAGGTGGCTGAGGGCCGTGTGGTGGGTTCATTTGATATATTACCTTTGGAGAACCTGTGGCTTTCTCCATTGGGGGTGGGACCCAAGAAAACACCAGGTGAATATTAACTGATACATCACCTGTCTTACCCACGGGGGGGTATTTGGTAACTGATGCTATACCAGCTGAGCTCTTCTAAGTCCAGTATGCGTCATTTGACAAGACTGTTGACATGGTTTGGTCCTGTGGGAAAGATGTCTTGATGGCCAAGAGCAACATAAAGTCTGTTTTTTGACTTCTTCTGGTCCACCTGCATGATTTCAACCTGTTGGGCTTTGCATTTAGGGACAAGTTTTACTTTATTAAAGAGAAACCGATGGGTTGTTCCATCTCTTGTACCACCTTTGAAAAGTTTAGCTCCACCCTTGAATGGGTGGTTAGGACAAGGATGGGAAATGAGCATGTGACTCATTAGCTCAGTGATTATTGATTTTCAGGCAGGGCAGGGTCTCAGGAATGTGCAAAATTGCTTGGTGCATTTAGTTGCATTACCAGTATGGTAGGGCTACCATTGGTGGAAGAAAAGACAGAAAGGGTCCAGTTTCAACCATCACTTATCTTGTGACTGAGTTTAACTCAGTCTTGTAAGTTTTTAGATTGCCAGTTGAGGAACCTGAGACATTGCAAAAAGCAGTTGCCAAATGCATGGCAGCTAATGAGATAACTTTGTGAGAACTCCAATTCTTGCTAGGTAGTTTTAACTTTGCCTGAAGGCTGGGTAGTGGCCCCGGGAAGTGCATTCATGTCCAGATTGTATGAAAAGACAGTAAGAGTATCTGCCCCGCATCATCACATTCATGATGCAACTCAAGAAATGAAGGATAATTTGGTGGTATGGGCCACTTTTCTTGAGGGCCACAATGGAGTCAGCATTTGGAAGGACACACTCAGGTTAGGGGCTTAATTGCAGGTCCATTCTGATGCTGAAGGAGGGGTTGGGCTAGATATTTATTTTAGGGGTATGTGGTGTGCTGAGAGATGGCCACGGTCGTGCCTTGAATCTGAAATTTCAAGGGATATGATGTTCTTTGAACTTTTTCCTATTGTGGTGGTGGTGCACTTGTGGACAGATTAATTTAGGGACAAAAAGGTTGTTTTCTGGTGTGATAACATGGCAGTTGTCCATGTTATCAACATATTGTCTTCCAAATCAGAACAGGTTATGAAGTTGGTTAGGGTATTTGTGCTGGCTTGTTTGAAACATAATATTTTGTTTTCAGAAAAGCATATTCCAGGTATCAATAATGAAATAGCAGATGCCCTTTCTCAGGCCACTTTTAGACATATTCCCCCTCCCATGCATATTTGGGCTGTGGGGGTAAATGCACAGCCCGAATATATGCAGGGATCGGCTGGTCCGAATGGCCCCCCGCTCAGTTTTGACCAGTCAATCCCCACACAAATTCAGCCTGTGCATTCCCCCTGCAGCCCAAATATTAACACGGGTGGTGAAGGGGGAGTCTGTTTGAAAGTGGCCTAAGTTTCAGATGCAGCACTTTGGGGACCTGGCCCCACAGGCAAGGTGGGTACAGAAGTTCATTCTGGAGACTCTCTGAAGTGTTGGATATTAGATCTTTCCACTACTGTGAGGGGTTCAGTAGTCCTGGAAATCTGGCCTTCTTATGATAGGGCTTATACAGCATTTTTGGTTTTTGCACAGAATAAAGGGTGGGAGAGGACATTCCCCATCCCTCTTCCTCAAATTATTTTGTTTTGTTTTCATTTGCAGGCACAGGGTTTGGCACCTGGTACCGTCATTGGAAAGTGGACTGCCTTATCATTTATCAGCAAGTTGGCTGGCTATCCAGAAACTAGGCAATTAGCGATATTAAAGGCTATGTTGGAATCTTGGAATAGGCAGTCTAATAAGGCAGGGGATCATTCTATGCCTATCCCAGGTTCCTTGTGGAGATGGGCACCAAGTTGGAGGAGTTTTGCATTTCAAATTACAAAGTGACTCTGTTTAGGGCTGTTTTTCACATCACATTTTTTAGAACTCTGAGGGTAGGCAAAATGTTGATAAGCTCGAGAGTCGATCAGTCAGGATGGGCACTGCAAGTTGCTGACGTCGTATTGCAGGAGGCAGCAATTTAACTGAAAATTATGAGGTCAAAAACTGACCAGTGGAGAAAAGGTTAACTTATTACCCTACAGGTCAGGCAATAGCCTCACTTGTCCTGCTGAGGCAATGAAGGCTTACATGGGATGCTGCCCTTGGTCAGAGATAGGGAACCTGAAGCCCAGAGGTCAGATGTGACCCATGGCAAGTTTTTATGTGGCTCCTTTCCACTTCCTGGATCTGGCCCTTGGATCCAGTTCTTACCTCCAATCACTGATAAATTGAGCTCAAGGGAAGGGAGCAGAGATTAGATCATGCAGAAAAGGATAGGGGACAGATCCATGGCACAGATCCATGATTTGGGCCCTCCTTTCCTTGTGTGCATCCCTAAGTACCTCCACCCCAACTTCTGTGTGGCCCTCAGAGCTTTTGCAAGCTTTCAAAGTGGCCCTTGGGAGAGAAAAGATTTCCCACCCCTGCCCTAGGTGCAGTGGTCCATTGTTTTTGCATAATTATGGCCTCCCACTCACCAGGTATCAATTTGTAGTGGTGATGTGAGCACATTTTGGTGTCCCACTCTTTCCGAATAGGGGTTGCATTATCGCCAGCAGGTTTTTCCGACAAAGATGTTCAAATCATAGGTATATGGAGGTCAAAGTCATTTAAGTCTTATGTCTGCCCTTTGCAATACAATTGAGTTGTTTTTGTGTGAGTACTGCAATGCTTTTAATCTTTTAATGTTCTATGATGTTCAGGGGCAGACGAGACAGCACCGAGGAAGTTTGTGTGGATCCTCTGGCACAGTTTTGTCCATTGGGCAGCTAAACTGGCCAGGCACACCAGCTAGGGTTTGCAGTTCAGCTTAAGCTCCAGGGTGGAGTTAGTTTGGAAGGGGTGAAAGGGCATGTTTTGGGCCCAGCTTTTGCCAATGGTTTTGAGTTTGTGTGCTAAGAATGCAGACGGATGTGTTGATCATTCACTTAGGTGAAAATGATATCTGCAGAAGTTCAGGATTGGGCCTTTCCATAATGATCTGACTAAGGTTAAGGGAGCTATTTCCAAGGGTGCGACTGGTATTTACCCAACTGTTACAGAGGAGGGTTTGTCCAAAAGTCCTAATTCCTAAACGGGTGGAAAAAGCCAGGAAACGGGTAAACAGGGAAGTGAAGCACTTCCTTGAGAGGCATGGGGGTGATTGACTGGAACATTGACTCACCTGCATCCATCTGGCCGGTATTCCCTGCACTGTTGGGTTGCTGCTGCTGCCACTGCTCCTCCTGTCCTGTCACCTCAAGCCCCCGCTGAGTCACCTGTGGCGAGAAAAGAACAGCATGTAGTCACAACGGAGGGGCGGGGGGGCAAGGAGGCTGGTGCACCTGGGCTGGGTGCCCTGGCTTGACCCCGCGACCCACTCCCAGAAGTTGCCTGGGGGGCATAAAAGGGAGCCGCCTGGGGTCGAGCAGCAAGAATCACCTGCATCCATCTGGCCAGGATTCCCTGTGCTTTCGGGTTGCTGCCACCACCGCTGCTCCTCCTGTCCTGCCACCTCAATCCCCCGCTGAGTCACCTGCGGGGAGAAAAGAACAGCATGCAGTCAGTACAAAGGGGCGTGGAGGGGCAAGGAAGCCGGTGCACCTGGGCTGGGTACCCTGGCTTGGCCCCACGACCCACCCCCAGAAGCTGCCTGGGGGGGTATAAAAGGGATCCACCTGTGGCTTTGCCACAGGCTGCGAGCCGAAGGGCCATGACCAAAGGGTGCGGCCCTTTGGGGCCCTTCAGGGACTGTAGGGGATTTAGGGGCCTGTTATTATTGTGAGTTGTTTTGGGGGGAAGGGTAATTTTGGAATTAGGTTAGAGATGGAAGGATTATGTTTTGTTCATTTTGTAGAAGTAATGTGTATTTGATATTTAGATTGTTGCTGTATTATTGTAAAGCTTGGGGATGATAGTAGGGGGCATTGATGGGCTCCTTCCCTGGTGGCAGCAGGGATGGAGGATATGGATGGGATGATATGGATAACTGTGATATATTGTAATAATACTGATTTATTGTGTTATATTGAACTATGTGAGGGAAGGAGAGGATATGGTTAATGATGAGAGATTATGGTATATGTTATACTCCAATAATTGAGGGGTTATTTAGGTTATGTTATTTTGAACTGAATTATAATTGTATGTTTTTTGTATTTTTCTACCTTTGTTGTTAGCCACCTCGAGTCGCCATAGGCGAGAGAGAGCGGGATACAAATAAAAGGTGAAATGAAAAATAAAAAAAAACATCAGGCCATCCTCTGGATGAAGCCTGAGTTATATTGGATTGACGGTGTCTCTTTGTCGGATCTAGGCATAGATCTGTATTTGAGTACTTTGAAGGGCATTTTTGTTAAGCTAGTGTAGGACAGCAAGATTAGGGGTCTGGGTGGGGTTGAGCAAGCCTAGAAGAAGCTGTCTGCTCTTTGTGGCAGTAGACTTGTGTCTAAATAATAATAAACCTTATTTGATTTGTTTAACCTGGTTAGCTAAAAGGAACTGGTTTAGAGAGACACGTCATTGGGAGGCTAGAGACCAGGGGATAAGTGACCCATGGTTCACCTAACTCTGAGGGGAGGCAGGGAATGTCCTACTGGTAGGATATATGCAGCTTCCAGTTTGTATGGGAACCATCACTCCTTCCTCAGAAAGGCTGGGGGGTGGGCAGGTCCAGGTTTACCAAAAAAATGGACTAGAATCTCCATTTAGATATATTGAGCTAAGGCACCAGACTTGGGGGAAGAGTTCATTTGGCTAATTTGTTAACGTTTTACCCTTCTCCCCAGTTTCCACCCAGACTATAAATTCTGGATTTAATAAAAAGTTACGGCCAGTTTAAACCCAAATAATGGCTCTGTTGCCTCTTTTGTGTGCGTGTGACAAATGGGGGGTGGACTGTTCTGTGCATGTGCATCCTTCCCCAAAATGGCACCAGCAGCATCAGTGCCATTTTGGAGAGCTGCACATGCGCAGAATAGCAGGCCATGTGTGCATGTGCAGTGATTTTTATTATTAATAATAATAATAATTATTATTATTATTAATAAATAAAATGAAAAAAACTCTCACCAAAATTAAAAATAAATGTTTTCTTTTCGAAACCCCCCTGAAAATAAAAGGGTTTTGTAAACAAAAATGAATTTATTATTTTTTTTTAAAAAGAGGTTTTTGATGCACACCCCTGCTCCCTCAGGGAGGACATGTCTCCCTGTCCCCCAGAACTTATCACAATTAGACCTGAAACAAGAAATCGCAGCAATTGCTTTTTGTCAGAAACAGATCATTCACCTTCATTTTTATGATGGAAATAACCGGCTTTTCCATCATTTTTTATTTTTTTTTGCTAATTAAACAACATGAACTGAGCTGCCACCAACTATGCTTAGGAGATTATGCTTTATATATTGGCCAAGTGACACAAAAGTGCTAGAAACTGATGCAAAAGTGCATGAAATTCACACAAGAGGATGCCAAATACAGTCCCAAAAAGTTCTGAAAAATCCTGAACAGTCCCATAAGGTCCCCCCAAAATTCCAGAAAGTGCTAGAAAATGACAGAAATGATGGAAGATTGCTTTTGCTTATGTCACAAGCATTACATTTTTGACCAATGGGATAACGACAAATGGACCTAAGGGCTCCTGAAAGGTAGGTATTTTCTTATGGGAAGGGATCACTTGATCTTGTCTCAGTACTAATCACAACCCTGAAGAGCCTAAAAGGACTCAAGGCCATGCCACCTTATGCCCACATTGGGTGGAGAGAGGAGAACGAAGAAGTAGAACATTTTTGCCAGACCATCCATCCAAAAGAAGAATGCCATACACTGTTCCCTCATGAGTGCAAGGCAACAGAAGCCACCTAAGCACACTAGGCCACCCCCATCCACTCATCTCAATGGGATAAGTGGCTGTTAGAATTGTTCTCTACTGGCAAATTACAACATTATATACTGGACCCTCTCCAAAAAGGTTCTACATATGAAAAACATGCTGACCCTGGCTTCAATGCACCCAGGTAATTGTACAAACCACAAAACAAAGGTACTGAAAGGAAGTCAAAAACCCTTACACATCAAAGCCAATCTGGCATGAGGGGAAAATTCCTTCTCAGCCGCAAACTGGTGGTTGGAATTGGATCTCACACAGTGACGGCTCAAGAGAGCGGGTTGGTGGGCTACTGCTCACTGAGCATCAACTATGCCATAGTCCGCTCTGAGCTGGGCAGCACTATTTAACTTGGGGCACCACTAATGCTATATGAGCCCCATGAAGCAGGAAAGCTGAGCAACTAGCATCATATCTCTCCACTTCTGTATCCTGCTACACTCCTGTCTGTGAGCTTCACTCCTCCTCTGTCCCCACCCTTGCCTGCTCATGACCTCCTTGCTCCTGAAAACGTCTTCACCTCTTCTCTCTTTCTGCCCCTTGAGCCTGCAACACCCTCCCTGGATATGTTCGTTCTGATCCTGTTACCAATCAATTTATTTATTGTGGTGTGACCATAAGTCTTTGTCAAACAGACAACATACAAAAACAGAAAACATAGAATCTTGAGACAAAATAAAATTAATCAATAGCCACCATCATATAATAGTACAAAAATATTAAAGCAGCTGCCATAGACTGGCCTTGTCCAAATTAACCATATCAGTAATAAGCATATCAGTAAAGAGCATGTCACTGCTATCAAATATCTTCCAGCGGATATACAGTCCTGGAAGAGGGAATTTCTATAAGGTACTTTAAATAGATAAATAAATGTTGTTGTTTAGTCGAGGCCATAACAAGGGTAAAACAAGTAAACAAATAAAAGCAAAACGGAACGGAGAAGCCATTTACAAAAAAATAAAATATTCGCAGCATAAAATAACAGCAATCCATAGCTGGGCAAAACCCCTCCCCTAACACAATGCTCTAGGTTAACTAGGCATTTGGGGGGATACCAAGATTGTCTGCCTGATCCGGATAACCACCCAACAATAATTGGTCACCGCACTGGACAGTGCAGAACTGGTAGGATTAAGAAGGCTCTAGGAACCACTCCTGGGGGTCCCGTTACTCATAAGGAATCTCCCCAAGTACTTATATCTGGGGCCATCAAACTCTGGGCAGCACAAGAGTATATGATTGGGGGTGTCTGCCTCACCAAGCTGACACAGGTGGAACCCTCGCTGATCCCGTGGGGTCCCTGCGTAGCGCCCCTCCAACACTGCTGAGGGAAAAACATTCACCCTCATTTTGAAAAAGGCAGTGTGCCTATTGGCGTCGTGCCACTCAAAAAGATAATAAGGCCCAAACAGCAGGGGGCTATAAGGGATGTAATGGGGTGCCACTTTGGGAGCGACCATCAGTTCACTCTCGGTTTGCAGAGACTCATCCCACAGCCACCTTTTGATTAAAATTTTGGAGGCCACCCACCCCAAAGTTTCCACGCTCTCAAATGAGAACCCCAAATTCAGAGCTTCACTCTCGGCCCTTCCTAACCAGCTATTCCCAAGACTGGCGGTGACAGCAAGGTCCACTAAGGAACCATTTGGAGTGGAGAATAATGCCTCCCTGACCCAATAGTTTAAATAAACCTGCATGGCATACACTCTAATAGGGACACAGAGGGCTTCTGCTCTCAAAATCACTTGGAGGGTCCAACGAGGGGCACCCAGAATCACACGCAGAAATTTATTCTGGAAAGACTCTAGGTTAGAAAAGAACGTGGGTCCCCACACTGGAAATACATAGACAAGCTGGCTAATCACTTTGGCTCTGAAGAGGTGCAAAGTCGGAAGGACCAACCTCCCCACCAGGCCAAAGAAGAACTTGATAATAGCTGCT
>QEPC01000320.1:14688-48688 GCA_003113815.1 Sphenodon punctatus
AAGCATTACATTTTTGACCAATGGGATAACGACAAATGGACCTAAGGGCTCCTGAAAGGTAGGTATTTTCTTATGGGAAGGGATCACTTGATCTTGTCTCAGTACTAATCACAACCCTGAAGAGCCTAAAAGGACTCAAGGCCATGCCACCTTATGCCCACATTGGGTGGAGAGAGGAGAACGAAGAAGTAGAACATTTTTGCCAGACCATCCATTCAAAAGAAGAATGCCATACACTGTCCCCTCATGAGTGCAAGGCAACAGAAGCCACCTAAGCACACTAGGCCACCCCCATCCACTCATCTCAATGGGATAAGTGGCTGTTAGAATTGTTCTCTACTGGCAAATTACAACATTATATACTGGACCCTCTCCAAAAAGGTTCTACATATGAAAAACATGCTGACCCTGGCTTCAATGCACCCAGGTAATTGTACAAACCACAAAACAAAGGTACTGAAAGGAAGTCAAAAACCCTTACACATCAAAGCCAATCTGGCATGAGGGGAAAATTCCTTCTCAGCCGCAAACTGGTGGTTGGAATTGGATCTCACACAGTGACGGCTCAAGAGAGCGGGTTGGTGGGCTACTGCTCACTGAGCGTCAACTGTGCCATAGTCCGCTCTGAGCTGGGCAGCACTATTTAACTCGGGGCACCACTAATGCTATATGAGCCCCATGAAGCAGGAAAGCTGAGCAACTAGCATCATATCTCTCCACTTCTGTATCCTGCTACACTCCTGTCTGTGAGCTTCACTCCTCCTCTGTCCCCACCCTTGCCTGCTCATGACCTCCTTGCTCCTGAAAACGTCTTCACCTCTTCTCTCTTTCTGCCCCTTGAGCCTGCAACACCCTCCCTGGATATGTTCGTTCTGATCCTGTTACCAATCAATTTATTTATTGTGGCGTGACCATAGGTCTTTGTCAAACGGACAACATACAAAAACAGAAAACATAGGATCTTGAGACAAAATAAAATTAATCAATAGCCACCATCATATAATAGTACAAAAATATTAAAACAGCTGCCATAGACTGGCCTTGTCCAAATTAACCATATCAGTAATAAGCATATCAGTAAAGAGCATGTCACTGCTATCAAATATCTTCCAGCGGATATACAGTCCTGGAAGAGGGAATTTCAATAAGGTACTTTAAATAGATAAATAAATGTTGTTGTTTAGTCGAGGCCATAACAAGGGTAAAACAAGTAAACAAATAAAAGCAAAACGGAACGGAGAAGCCATTTACAAAAAAAATAAAATATTCGCAGCATAAAATAACAGCAATCCATAGCTGGGCAAAACCCCTCCCCTAACACAATGCTCTGGGTTAACTAGGCATTTGGGGGGATACCAAGATTGTCTGCCTGATCCGGATAACCACCCAACAATAATTGGTCACCGCACTGGACAGTGCAGAACTGGTAGGATTAAGAAGGCTCTAGGAACCACTCCTGGGGGTCCCGTTACTCATAAGGAATCTCCCCAAGTACTTATATCTGGGGCCATCAAACTCTGGGCAGCACAAGAGTATATGATTGGGGGTGTCTGCCTCACCAAGCTGACACAGGTGGAACCCTCGCTGATCCCGTGGGGTCCCTGCGTAGCGCCCCTCCAACACTGCTGAGGGAAAAACATTCACCCTCATTTTGAAAAAGGCAGTGTGCCTATTGGCGTCGTGCCACTCAAAAAGATAATAAGGCCCAAACAGCAGGGGGCTATAAGGGATGTAATGGGGTGCCACTTTGGGAGCGACCATCAGTTCACTCTCGGTTTGCAGAGACTCATCCCACAGCCACCTTTTGATTAAAATTTTGGAGGCCACCCACCCCAAAGTTTCCACGCTCTCAAATGAGAACCCCAAATTCAGAGCTTCACTCTCGGCCCTTCCTAACCAGCTATTCCCAAGACTGGCGGTGACAGCAAGGTCCACTAAGGAACCATTTGGAGTGGAGAATAATGCCTCCCTGACCCAATAGTTTAAATAAACCTGCATGGCATACACTCTAATAGGGACACAGAGGGCTTCTGCTCTCAAAATCACTTGGAGGGTCCAACGAGGGGCACCCAGAATCACACGCAGAAATTTATTCTGGAAAGACTCTAGGTTAGAAAAGAACGTGGGTCCCCACACTGGAAATACATAGACAAGCTGGCTAATCACTTTGGCTCTGAAGAGGTGCAAAGTCGGAAGGACCAACCTCCCCACCAGGCCAAAGAAGAACTTGATAATAGCTGCTGTTGATTTCCCTGCCTGCTCTTGGTTAGCTTTGAAGTGGGCCTTCCAACCCCTAAAGGAGGAGCCCAGGTACTTAAATACCTGGACCTGCTCAATGAGGTTATCCCCTATAGCCCATTGATGGAATTTCTGCGCTCCTCTAGGACCCGCAACCAATACCTTGGTTTTGGCAAAGTTGATTGATAGCATCTCGTCCTGGCAGTATTCCCCGAAAACTGACATCGCCCGCCTCAATCCCACCAAAGTTTGGGACGGAGTACAGTGTCATCCGCATCTAATAACCATGGAACAATGGAATTTGGTGATCACCTATTTTCAGGGCGTGTGTGTTAAACGACTTTATAAATCTCACCGAGTCATTCAAAAAGAGATTGAAGAGAGCGGGGGCCAATAGGCATCCCTGCCGCACTCCCAGTCTCACCTGCACAGAGTTGGAAAGTACACCTTGTGAATTGACCTGAACTCGTAAGGAATTCCCCTAGTGAAGCTTAATTATGAGGAATAATAACCTAGGTTCTATATCCAGGGTCTGAAGTTTGATCCAAAGGCGTTCCCTGCATATAGAATCAAACGCCTTCTCAAGATCAATAAAACAGAGAAAAAGTGACCTCTGGGCGGCAATCGATTTAGAAATTAATGTTGCCAAAACATAAATGTGGTTGGAGGTTGCAGATCCCTCCAGAAAACCGACTTGCTCTGGCTCGACTAGCTCCTGTCTTGTCATACAGAGTTGTAATTTGGATAACAAAAGTCGCATATATAATTTGGCTATAATACACAGGAGACTAATTGGACGATAATTCCCCGGGGACATAGGGTCCCCTTTTTGTATATGGGGACAACCGTACTGGAAAGCCAAGAGGACGGGAGAGCGCTGGTCTCATTGATATAAGTGAAATAAGTGAATAGAGGTGCTAGTACCTCTGCCCAAAGTGCCGGATTGCTCTTCAAAAGTTCCGGTGATATAAATTCCGGGCCAGGTGCTTTAACAGGTTTGATGGATTGAATGAACATGGCCACCTCATCAACAGTAACTGGCTGCCACTTCTGGAACCTATCCATGGGTCAAATCTCTAAATCAAGAGGTCCCACCTTGGATTTAGAGAATAGACCCTCATAGAAGGACTGCCATACTTTCGGATAGAGGGAAACACTACAAGAATACCCTCCCCCTTCGGGTTCTGTGGATAATCTCCCAAAATTTCCACGAATCCTTTTCATTAGCTGCCTTAGTAAGGGTTGCCCACAGAGCTGTCTTGGCAACACTTAAATTTAGTGCCAGGAGGTTACGATAATCTTTCCTCATGAAAGTTAATAGAAGCCTAGAGAAGTGGCAAGGATTGGACTTCACTCTCCTGGACAGATGACAAAGCTGAGCCCTTACCCTGTAGCACTCAGCATCAAACCAGGGCGGAGGGCCAGGGGGAGGAGCTGGACTCCTAGAATGGGACATCTGAATGGTAAGCACTGGGGTCAGTAGTGTCAGCAATTCATTGAATCAGTTAACCATATCTGACCCCTGTGCCTTAATTCCAGCACAAATGTCTACAGCTGGGGAAGACTCCAGCAGATCAACCACCATGCCTTTCAGCTCCTCAGACCATTTAGCCCAAATCAATGGAGGGGAGTCTTCGGGCACGAGGGTATCCAAAGCTGAGGGGTAAGTTGAAGGATCCCGGAAAGTGATACTTATGGGTAGGTGATTAGACACAAACAAGGAGGTATCAAAAAAAGGTCTAAAACACTACAGCCCAAGGGAGAATGAAAAGTAAAATTGCCCACCATATCATCTCCAAGACGGCCGTTGACTATAATGAGGTCCAGAGCACCTAACAAATTGTCCAACATAGGGACCATCACTTGGTCCCTAGAATGACGAGTTGGAATATGGTATAAGCCCACTGAATCCTCAAGACTAGGTCAAGAGGACTGGAATGCAGGGTCGCCTAATCTGGCATTAAAATCTCCTCCTAACAAAAGAAGGACCTCCGGGAACTGCACCGTAGCCTCATACACCTGTTCAGTTATAAGTGTCCAAATGTCAGAAGAATAGTAAACTGATTGCTCCAGGGGCACATACATGGCTCCAAGCAACATCTCATGACCAGAGGGGAAGTGACAAAGGAAAAGAGCAAAGTAAGCTTTAATACAACTAACACACTTAATCTGAACTAACAAGGTAGAAGCTATAAATAACGCAAGTCCATCACTCGGACGGCCATGAAATTCTGAGGGCAACACACCGCAAGTGGTGTTTACACAGACGCCTCCACCCTTCTGCACCCAGAAAAACTGGGTGGAGGCATCACGTGTGAAAAGGACTCATGTTTCAGGGTTGCAGTGTTGCCCTGTACCATGTATAATAAAATGAAACACCCATTTTATCGGTGTTAGAGTGTCTGTGTAAAGAGGGTCTTAGTGATGCAGCACCGCTAGAAAAAAAAAGCCTGTTAGCAGGATTAGGGCAAAAATGCCTATTGGCAGGATTAGGGAAAAACTGATCAAAAATTACATTTTGAATTTGACTTAACACTGACAAATGTAATTTAACGGTAGAGACAATTGGTTGCACAAAGCATTCATATTATAGAACCAAAGCAGAAAGACATTTAGAGTATATAATTTTACATCTCTGTGTAAACCTGAGGGTGTATGGAAACCACCAAGTTGGTGGCTGGATAAGTATTGGCATAGATGTCTCCCTCTTATGGTAGGAAATTACTCAGTCTAAACTTATTGGCCCAGTTACAAGCACATGAAGGGTTAATTGGGCCAATTAGTGTAGGCTGAGTGATTTCCTCTGGGTGCAGCAGGAAGTTGCTAGCTATGTGAGAAGCCCAACCATAGTACAGTACAGGACATACTTTATTGTGTAGCTATCTGGCTGTTACAATATACAAAGTTGGAATTTTAAATCAACCATTTATATCGCACAGCCCATTACATAAAAAATTAAAAATGACATTATTAAAACCAAAAAGAAAATCTGAAAAAACAAAATTAATATAAATTCTAACAACCAAAAAACAAATCAAATTATCCAGGCCGATAATTATAAACTGAAAATGAAAATACCTAAGTCCAAAACATAACAGCACCTAAGTTATCTTAAACTATTCATGCAATCATGCCTAATCGTATGACAGTTTCACAAAAGGCTGCAACCGTCCTCGTTACCCCAGAATCAACTGGACTAAGAAGTTTTGGGAGCAACAAAACCAGGGGTTAGAAACAAAACCACTCAAGTATTTGCGTCTGGGAACAGCGCAAGCAGGACACATAAAAAAATACATGTTCAATAGTCTCCAGTTCCAGGAGATCATAAAGAGGAAAAATCCTCTCCTCTCTTGGAGTACCCAAAAAGCAACCTTCTAACAGAGCTGACGTAAAAACATTACATCTGAATTTGGTGAATGCACATCTGCAATTTGGGTTCATCCATGTGACAAGATATCCAGGACTATCATTGGTGGGACTGACCTTTAGATAGGCTGGAGCAACCTTTTGCAAAAGCAAAAGGGATTTTTCAGATTGCAACTCTTGATCCATGATTCTCCTTTTTATTACTGCCAGGGCTCCATTAAGTCCAAGATGTTTTAAGGTATCCTTGGAAAATCCTAACTTTGAGACATCCAAACCCACTAAGGAATCCCAATGTCTAAGGAGCCCATTTTGGAGAGCCATAAGAAAAAGAGACTTCTCTTTGGCAGAAAATAAAAAAACTTTTAACGAATATTTTATAAGAATCGATAAAGCACAGGATTTTATCGATGGGAAAGCCTCTTCCTGTCTTAATATTACCTCGGGTGTATCCTTAGGGACCCCCAGGATTAGGGATGGGTCAACGCGGTTCTGAAGTTCGGAGTTCAGACCGAACTCGACCAGTTCAGTCGACTGAACCGAACTTCCGAACTGAATTCGATTTTCGAACCAAATATCCGAACTCGGCTCTGTTCTCCCATTCCTAAAAGATAATATTCCATTTAGTTCAATGGGGTTTGAATTTCTGAACTTTGTTCATAAGTTCGGAGTTTGGACCGAACTCAAATAGTTCGGTCGACCAAACTGAACTTCTGAACTGAACCGAATTTCCGAACTGAATCAAACTGAACCGAACCGAATTTCCAAACTCGGTTCTGTTCACCCATCCCTACCCAGGATAGCACAGAGAAAACCATTCTGAATCACTTCTAATTTTTCAAAAAAGCCAATGCCCCATTCTGGAAATGCATAGAGGCTTTGACTAATTACTTTCGCCTTAAAAAGTCTAAGTGCAGGTGAAACTAGCTTGCCCCCGCCTTTGTAATAGAAGTTAATAATAACAGCAGTAGTCCTCTTGGCCATATTTAAAACTGCCTCAGAATAATGTTTCCAACAAGTTAAGGAGGATGATATAATTACCCCAAAATATTTATAAAGGCTTACTTGTTCTATTTGGTTATCCCCTATAAACCAATGATGGGGATTTCGGAATCTACACGTCCCTACCACTATAACCTTTGTTTTGGAATAATTAATGGAAAGATTTTCAGAACAGCAATACTCCTGAAACCTTTGCATAACTCTTCTCAAACCAACAGACGTTTGAGAAATCAAACCCGTGTCATTGGCATATAACAACATGGGAATTCTCCTATCTTCTATCTTTGGTGCATGTGAATCGATTCCTTTCAGAAAGGATATTACGTCATTAAGAAAAAAATTGAGTAAGGCAGGGGCCAATATGCAACCCTGCCTGACCCCACGAAAAACTTGAACTTTTTTTGTAGGCTGTTTAGAAGATGAGTACCTGATTGTCGACGCACCCCCTCCCCCCAAAGAAGACGAGGACACAATATATGGGTTTGAACGGCCGCACTCTTTATTATTTAGCCAAAAGGGGGAAGAGGTAACCCTCCCACTTCCCCCTTTGAACTGGGGTCCTATCAATCTCTTATCCCTAACTGTTAACCTTCCCAACAGGAGGTTCCCCTATTGTGCCAGGCGTTGTCCTGTTTGCCTGGTGCCATCCTCTACCGTCTTCGGGTTAAGCCCGAGGGGAATCCTCCTGTGCCCTATCTTAACCAACTTTTCCAACTTACACCCTACCCCTACTACCGGTTTAACCGGGCCAGGGCGGGTTGTTCGCACCTATCCCCTCGCCCACCGAGGCGGGGGGTTTAAACAACAAGGATGAGGACACCGTAACCTCCTGTTTGGTGCATGGTCCGCCCAGCAGGCTCGGCCGCTCGTCTCTCACCCTTGGGCTGGCCATGCAGTGGGCCGCACTGAGCGGCTATGTCTGGCCAATACCCATCTCTTAAGGAGATGTTGCTACCCTATGCTATCCTAACCGTTTCAACTTTTAACCGTTGGCCTGAACTCAGCCTACCGCCAAGAGTGCGACATTTCGCCTAGCACCGGCAAATTTGCCTCCTCATCTTCTCTTACATTAGGTATATCACTCCGGGAAAGGCGAAAAACCCCTCGCCGTTAAGCCAATTTGGTTCAGGGAAAATTCCTTTCCGGTCCTAACTTGCAACCAGTATTTACTCGGAGTGCTGTCCTTGAGAGGGATGGGTGGGTGGGTGCACGTCCTTCTCCCCACTCCCGCCTAGCCAAATGAGGCATTTGAGCGGGGAGCTCTAAGATGGCGCCTGGGACTTCCGCTCTCGCGAGAGTCCCGGGCGCGCTCCTCACGTGGTTGCCGGGGCAACCAGGCCTATTCTGCCTCCCTGCCTACCCTGCTGCGGCCGCTCCTTCCTCGCCTCCCTTGGCTGGAGGGAGGAAAGGGGGCACCACCAAACCCCCGCCGCTGTAATCGCGGAGGGGACTTTGTATTGTGTTATTAGTATGCAATTTTATTAACAAGTATAGTAATCTGGGATCTAATGAAGAAGAGTTCAATTTAGCCCATAATCGGTCCCTATTAACTGAATCAAATGCCATTCATAGATCTATGAAACAAAGATATTTTTTTTCCTGGCGTACAATGTAATCACTTATAAGATGATAAAGTGTGAAGATCTGATCAGTAGTAGATTTCCCTTTCCGGAAACTGGCTTGTTCTAATACTATCACATTGTTATCCTCAAACCAGGACTGTAGTTTCCCTAACAGAAATCTTGCATATAACTTCCCTATTATACTAAGTAAGCTGATGGGATGGTAATTTACTGGAACTGTGGGCTCACCTTTTTTGTAGAATGGCACAACAATACTATTTAACCAAGACTTGGGAAGTTCCCCAGTGATGCTTAATTGAGTAATAAGCGGAGCCAAAACTTTGGCCCACCACTCGGGGGCGCATTTTAACCAATCCTCAGTAATGCAATCCTCCCCTGGTCCTTTCCCAAGTTTGAGCTGAGATATAAGGACCAACACTTCATCCTCTGTTACTGGTTGCCATAGCGGAAACCTCTCAATAGGGGCAAGATCTAAACTAACACCTGATAAGGGGACTTTCGAAAAGACCCCCTCGTAAAAATTGACCCAAACTTCTGGAAGCAAAATAGCACTCCTTGTGCCCATGTTAGAGGAACGTATAAGGTCCCAGAAAAGTCTTGAATCCTTTTGGCTGGCAGCAAACAATAGTTGCGACCAGCAGTTCCTTTGCTGCTCAAGCTTTTTAAATGACAACAAAATGCGATAAGACTTCCTGGTAGTCTGCAGTAACACTCTCAGGTCATGGGAAGTCCAGTCATAAAGGACTTAGCTGAAGCTCAGAGAGGAAGGGTCACTTACTTGGGTAGGAGCTCGAGGCCAAGGAGTTTTGCCTGATTGGTGATATTTATTTATTTATTTATTTATTGCACTATTTACTGCTCCTTCCTGCCACTTAGGGTCGGTGTGTAGAGTACAGAGGCTCTAGATCAGGGTGAAAGACCTCAGGTCCGGGGGGCAAATGTGGTCCTCAGCAAGTTTTCATGTGGCCCCTTTCCAGTGCCTAGATCTTCCCCCTGGATCCAGTCTCTACTCCCAAGTACTGAAAACTGAGCTCAGGATAGTGGGGCAGAGAGGATGGCATGCACACAAGAATAGGAAACAGATCCACAGCACAGATCCATTATCTGGGCCCTCTTTTTCTGGAATACACCCATTAAGCACCCCCACCCACAACCTCTATGTGGCCCTTAGAGCTCGTACTAATTTTCAATGTGGGCCCCAGGACAGGAAAGGTTCTCCACCTCTGCCCTAGATGAAGATGGTAAGCCAGAGACCTAATCTGGAAAGGAACCAAGATTATGGAAGCCAAGCTGTTGTGGGCTGGGAGGTGTCATGGGCACAAGGGAGGTCACTGCCCCCAGTGCCCGTGTGCACCAATCTCCCCTGGTTGAGGTAAGTGTAAGAGGGCTTAGTGCTGCCTACCATTGGCTTGGGCCCACCTAGCTTTGGCTTAACCCAGTTCTGGCCCAACCCACTGCCCCAGACTTAAAACCCACCAGCCAACACTGGCCCCAACCTCTTGCTGAAACTGCTAATGCCATTTCTATTTAGTTTTGCTTAGCCTGTCCCAGTCCATGATTAAAGATCCCTAAGCATACATAAGAAGCAAGCTTTAGTCTTTAGAGTATGGTAAGTCACAGAGAGCAACTAAAGAGTAAGGAGGGGGGAAATGCCAAGTTCTTCATCTTCACATTCCTCCTCCCCTTCCTCTTTCTCCTACCCCTTCTTGTTCCTTTAAAAAAATGATCTTTAGAAGTTAGACTTCATTTCTCTCAGTCAGGAACTCATTCTGACCCCATATAGACTACATTGCAATTTATGTTCAGAAGTAACTCTAAAACAGAGAGAATTAAGGGTTTCTTGGCATTTAAGTGACCTGCTAAGTGTCCCCTGAATTATGGTTAGACAACTAGCAGCTCTATTCTGACATCTCACACGGTGTTAATCATTGTAACCATGGCAATGTGGAACCAGTGGAACTGACACCTTAATACTCATCATACAAGAACGGTAAGTGGTCATTTAGAGGCACTTGAGGGATAGGTCTGTTTTTCCCCACTTAATTTTTTTTAATAATAATAAAAATGTATCCAGAGACCTTAAATATTTTCTTTTAAAAATACAAAATAATTAGTTAAAGTTTTTAAATCAGTTTGTGTGCAACTGGCATTTCATGCTTACTTTCCTAATCTTTTACAGAGGTACAGATTACCTTCAAGCTGTGTAAAACCAATAATATCCCTTTGATGTTGATTAGTAAATGTAAGTGCACTGTATGAAATAACCTGCCTCTTCTTGAAAGTTTTCTCTAGCCGTCTCTTTTTTACATCTTTCTTATGTGAACATCCTACTTGTGAGAAAAAATGCCAGAAAGACATGAATAACAAAATCTTCTCTGTACCATAGGCACAAAACATAACCAGAAAATAAAGGCATCGTTATAAATTTGCCTTCCAATACTAAGACTTGCCAATCTTGGTTGTTTCCCAACCAAGGTTCTCTGAGCAATCTAACACAACACATAAGAGTATGTTTAGCTTTGAGAACATGAGCAGTCCCACAATTTTCCTTTTACTAAAAGTATTAAGTCTCCATGTTCATTCATCTGTGTCTTCTCTATCAAGAGTACCTAAAAGTGTTCCAATGTGTCAAATCTGGGTTGTTTATTTTTTGGTTGGTTTTCCTATAGTTCAGATTTCTCTCCATTGGGAACTCGACTGATATTCCCTATACATTTCCTTCCTTTGCCACCAAACAGTTAGCAGATAGTAACACCTTTTAGTCACTGTTATTCCCTAAGTATTACTCTCAATCTTAATTGAGGATTTCCCCTATAATACAGAAAGATGCACAATATGAAGAAGAAATGATAAAACACAATATTCTATAGCATGTTTATTAAAATTTGGGCCAAACAGGCCTTGAATGTGGGAGAAATCCTATGGAATACAAGATATGTGATAATGTAACTGAAGACTGTAAAACAGTATACATGTATAGTGGTCATTTTTTAGTAAACAGCACATGATTTTCCATCCTTCAATTTCTTTTGACACAGGATAGCCTGTATCAGTAAAATCTCTTATTATTATTTGTTATTATTTCATAATAACAATAAATTAAAAAAATTCATCACAGTTTAAAAGATAAACGTTAAAACATTTGAGGAAATTTTGAGAAAAGGGCAAGAAGTGTGGGGAAGAACCAAATGAACTATCATGGTTTTACAATGATAATGTGGTTCAGGTAAATAAGCTGCTATATTTTTACTTTGTAGTGCAATACTCATTTAAGAAATGCTAGTTTTCTTCAATAATAAAACTGCCATTTTGCTTCTGAGACTTCTTTGACAGAACCATTAAAAAATAAAAAGATTGAAATAGATTTTTGTTAAGAACTTTTATGAAAGCATTTTCTTCCCATAGCAATATCATTCTAAATAAAAGAGAACATGACATTTGGGAAAATATACAAGAAGCTCAACATTCAGATAATAACCTGGTCTCCTTCAGACTCTGATGGCAACAGAGTCAGTAATTTTTTTGAATGGCTTAACCCAACAAGAGTATAACAGATTTTTAAAAAGCAAAATCAATATAAATAACTAGATTCCATTAAAGCTAATCCATATGTCACCTTCAGTCCTTTAGCTTCAGAGCAGTTTTTTCTCCACATTTCCGATTGTTGCACTAGCACTAGGAGGTCCGAGGTAGTAATAATGGCAGTGTTAAGTTTGATACATCAATAACAGTTACTAACTTTTGAACTGTTCAAACATTTAGACCTCCTCTGATCAGAGTCAGAAGAAACAATGGTAAAATGCTGGGATCTGATTTAGTCAATAAACTGACAAAGGAAAATGCAGACGTGGGAAATTTAAGGAAAAAAGCAAGTGTAAACCTCCGCCTGATATTAATTGTTGAGGTTATTGGGCTGAAACATTTATTCTCATGAAAATCTCATGAGAATCAAGAATCAGGGTTAAGATCTAGCAAACATCTCCACTCTGATTCAGATTCTCGTGAGATTTCTCACTTCCCCACCCCCAGAGCAACCAGACTGGTCTTCCAGCCCCGAGAAATTAAAGCTGGGAGGAAGGAAGAAGCCACGTTGTGCCCTCCCCAGATTTCATATCTGGTCCGGGGCTGGCAGCTGTTTCAGTGGGGAAAGCTTCCCAATTGCAAATTTTCAGGAATGGGAGGGGGAGAGCAGGAGGGAGAGGATGGATTCACTGATAGTTTATCATTCTATTGGCTAGGAGGAGTCTGAGCACCCAACATAATGTTGAAAAGGTGTGTTGAGACTGCCTCTTCCCTTCATCTTCCCCCTCCCTTCTTTCCACTATCATAGCATATACAAAGTCTCATTCATCGGAGCTGTTCCAGATGGTGAGGGGTCTGGTTAATCCGGTCTGCCACTGACAGAAATTGAGTCAGCTAATGCCTGCTGCGACATTTGTATTAATTAGTTGGCCGACAAAATTGCTCACATTCACCACAACTTGGGTGCTGCCATTTTGCCAGCAGAATCAGAGTTTGAGGTTATGGATGCTCAGTCTTGTCTTGTTTATTTGGATCAGATTCAATCAGTATCACCCATAGAAGGGGTGGGTGGGTTGGGGGTGGTGAGGGTGACCAGTTGTGAACTAGATCCTTGCCTGTCCTGACTGGTGCCATTGCTGGATGAGGTTGTCAATGGTGTCCTTAAGGAGGGTAGGGTTCCAGATGTTCTTAAAACTGTGGTTGTTTGCCCCCTGCTTAAGAAGCCATCTTTGGATACTGACTGTCCAGCCAGCTATTGGCTTGTTCTTATCCTTCCCTTTTTAGGGAAGGTTATTGAGTGGGTGATTGCTCTACAGCTCCAGACTCATCTCAGTATCATTGGATTATTGAACTCATTCCAGTCAGTCTTTTGCCCTGTGTATGGCATGGGGACTGCACTTGTGGCCTTGGTCAATGACCTGTGCCTGGAGATTGGCAAAGGGAATTCTGCTTTGATGATCTTTCAGCAGCCTTTGATATGGTTGATTATGAGTTGTTGTTGAAATGACTGTGGGACCTGGTGGGGAGGGGTGGGACTGCTCTTTTTATTATTATTATTATTATTATCAATATCAATATCAATATTAATTAACATTTGTATAGCACCAGCCGTGTACCCAGTGCTTTACAGAACAAAACTAAAGACGCAGTCCCTGCCTATGACTTACAATCTAAAAAGACAAGAAGGGGGTGACAAGAAGAGGGGGCAAAGGGAAGACAAGGGAGAAGCAAACAAACATACAAGCGGCTGCAAAATCTCAGGTGCACGTGCTTGGCTTGGTTACAGTTAGGCAGGAGTCTGCAGAGGAGGGCAGACCATAAGTATTTGGGGAAGACCAACTGCAGACATTGGGGAAGGCGGCACAGAAAAAGTGGGTCTTGAGGAGGGATTTGAAGGTGCGGAGGGAGGAGGCGAGGAGGTTCTTGGTAGGGAGGGAGTTCCAGGCATGGGGGGCAGTGAGGGAGAAGGGACCTCCTTCTTGTCAGGGAGGTCTAAGAGAGTGGTGATGGGTGATAGCTAATCATCCTCTTGGGACCTTTCCTGTTGCGTTCTAAAGGGATCCATTCCATCTCCCCTCTTGTTCAACATGTATATGAGTACACTGGGTGAGGCTTGGGGTGAAGTGCCATTAGTATGCTGCTGACACCGATCTCTACCTCTTTTTCATCTGACCCAGGTAATGCAGTCTTGATGTTTACCCATTGCCTGACTGCTATTGGGGACTGAATAAGGGTGAGCTGATTGAAGCTGAATCCAGACAAGACTGAGGTTATGATGGTTGGTCAGCCTTGTGACCTGGAGGGGATTGGTACTCCTCTTATTGATAGAGTCTGGCTCCCTCTGGTCAATCGGTTTCTCAGTCTCAGAGTACTTCTTGACCCCTTGCTGAACCTGGATTGTCAGGTTGCAGCGGTGTCCAGAGTACTTTTCACCAACTTTATCTGATGTGGAGGTTGCAGCCCTTTCTTTCTGATTTGGATTTGGCCACTGTCATTCATGCTTTCATCACCTCAAGGCTAAACACTGCAATGTGCTCTATGTGAGGCTTCCCTTGATGACTGTTCAGAAGCTGCACCTGGTGCAGAATGCAGCAGCTAGCCTCCTTTCAAGCGTGAGGCTCTGGGAAAACATTACATCAATGCTCCATAGTCCGCACTGGCTCCCTATAACTTTCTGGGCACAATTCAAGGTGTGGGTTTTGATCTCTAAAACCCTACATGTTGTAGGTCCCACATATCTGAGAGATTTTTTTGTCCTTCAATACCACCTTACAGCTCCTGAGATTGGCCAGGAGTGTCTCCCTGTGGGTAACATCTGTTAGGTTTGTTCATATGGAGAGGGTTTGCAGGGAGGCTTTCTCGGCTGCTGCCCTGATTCTATTGAACTCCCTTCCCCCTGTTGTCTGATTGAGCCTATTACTGTATATTGTGAGTTGCACAGAGCCTTTTTTAGGGAAGGGCAGGATAATTTTTTTAATTTATTACTTAAAGTACAAAAAAGCCAGAATCAATTGTTCAAGAATATTTGAACATCAAATAAAACATCACTTTTAAGAATGGTTTCTGAAGAAGCAAATATTTTTTGGGAGGGAGGTACAGGGCAGGTTGATAATTTGAGCTTTATGCTTTGTCTGGATATTTCTTATTATGCGTTATTGGGTTCTTTCTTTTTTAAGTATTTAGATTAGGGCAGAAATGAGAATCAATTTGTGTCTTGCAAAAATCTCATGAGAATCAAGAATCGCTACCAAAATCTTGGGATGATCTCGGTAATGGTTTGAGCTCTCTTCAAGAATCTCATTTGAATTTATGGTATACCTTTACCGTTTACCATAGTACCACCTACCAACTACTACATTCATCCCTGTAATGAACATGTGAAAAATGGCCACCACAGCTGTTCTGTGCATGTGCTGCCCTCTTTGAAGATGGTGCCAGCAGCATTAGTGTCATTTTGGGAAAAGGCAGTCAATTTGTTTATTTCCGAGGTGAATGGGGTACATGGTAAGTGGTAAATGGCAAATCAGTATACAGTACACTGTAAATCATGGTAAACAGTAAACAATACATTGTAAATTGTGGCAAATGGAGAAAAATTCTTTACCAAGAGAATTTCAAGAACAGGGGTTTTTCTCGATGACCGATTCTTACTAAAAACAAATCAAGAACCATGATTCTCAACAAGAATCAAGAGAAAATCTAGATAAAGTTTCAGCCCTAGACTATTTATCAGACTGTTCAGATAGAGACTTCATAAGTGAAGATAAATGTAACAACAAGGAACAGATGCCAGGTAGTGTCACGGGGCCAGGGTAACAGTGGGGTCAAGATGGGGGAAGGACCACGTTCCCAAAGGAAGGAAAGGGGAAGAGACCCCGGGAAAGGAAGCCTGTAGGCTAAATGGACCTCTCAGAGCGTCTCGGAGTCTCCAGAACCTGCTCTCATCTTGAGGCCTAGAAGCCTATGTCAGAGAGGGTCTGATTCATCATCGAGGTCAAGGAGCAGACTAAAGACCCACACACCAAGATCCTCCCCAAGGAAGAACGAAATATAATAGGGGGCAACGAGGAACAAGGGGAGCCCCAGGGAACAACAAGGGGCAAGAACCAAGGGACTAAGGAGCCAAAGTGGGGGGAACCACAGGGACTGGAGCCGATGGGTTGGGGCAAACAGAGCTGGGGAAACACTAGAGACAAGGGGAACAACAAGAGACAAAGACAAGGGCCTAGGGAAACAGAGCAAGGGAGCAACAGGGATGAAGTAATCAACAGGGAACAAGAGACAAGGGGCTAGGGAATGGGAGCAACAGGGAACAAGAGACAAGGATCTAGGGACTCAAAGCAGGGGCACAACAGGGAACAAGAGGCACGGGCCGAGGAACTCGGGGCAGGGGCGCAACAAGGAACAAGAGGCACGGGCCGAGGGACTCAGGGCAGGGGCGCAACAGGGATGAGGGGAACAATAAGGAACAAGAAACACGGGGCTAGAGAACCAGAGCAGGGGAGCAAGAAGGATGAGGGGAGCAACAGGGAACATGAAGCATGGGCTAGGGAGTCAGAGCAGGGATCAAGAAGGACAAAAGGGGCAACAGGGAGCAAGAGACAAGGGGCTAAGGAACCAGAGCTGGGGAAGCACTAGAGACAAGGGGAACAACAAGGGACAAAGACAAGGGCCTAGGGAAACAGAGCAAGGGAGCAACAGGGATGAAGTAATCAACAGAGAACAAGAGACAAGGGGCTAGGGAATGGGAGCAGGGGAGCAACAAGGATGAGGGGAACAATAGGAAACAAGAAACAATGGGCAGGGGAGCCAAAGCTGGGGAAACACATGCAGACTATAGGGGAGGCAGGGTTACAGGGCAAACACACAACAAGAGAAGAGGCACTTGATACAAAACATCAAACCTTCAGGCGGGTGTGAGACGTTGCTCCACCAGCTTCCTGAGGCCA
The DNA here is from genome assembly GCA_003113815.1 of Sphenodon punctatus. NCBI lineage: Eukaryota > Metazoa > Chordata > Lepidosauria > Sphenodontia > Sphenodontidae > Sphenodon > Sphenodon punctatus. The sequence continues at coordinate 31,346 of QEPC01000320.1, forward strand.
CATCAGTGTTTAAGTACCATCTGTGGCCAATCAAGAAGCTGGGGGGCGGGCTAGGGAAACAAGCCCCAGCTAGGAGAGGGTGTGGCCATGCAAAGGGAAGTAAGACAGGGGAAGGCCTACAGAGGAAAAATGCGGGCGGTGAACAAATCCACCAGGTGGCGCAGGCCCCAAAGGCACCTCTCCCGCATCCCAAGGCCAAGGGTTCATACCCAGGACCTGACAGGTAGAGATTATCATTTTGTTCACCAAATAATGGAATTGATTAGGCATATTTTGCAGACAGATAAGTATGGTGACTAATAGCAGTGTAAACCCCTCCCCCCCTCCCCCCAATCAAATTAAAATCCTAAACTTTCTTTAATGGTTTTCTTGGGACTTATTTGTTTACTATGAAGATTCATACATGTTGAATTCTCTTCAAACAAATGTTTGCAACCCCACCCCCAAATCTGATAAATGCTCATCAAATAAATTGTTTGTGTGTGGATAATTTACCCACTTTAATAAATGACATAAATCTCTAAAACAGATGGTGTTTGGTTTTGCATTTGCTTGTTAACTTGACTGGAAGACCAAGAATCACCCACTCCATGTTGTCTATTAGTACTAATAACCTTCCACAATTGGCTCAGTGTTTGAACCAAAGCCACTTATCTTCCCTCTTTTTTTTTCTTTCACAGGATCCTAGTCATTATCAGATTCTCTCATGTTTTTTTCCCTTACAGGAGAGATTGATTCAACTTATTTAACTGGCACTATTTGTTTGAGTTCTTTAATCTCATCACAACAGCTTGTCTTCTTATATCTATCATAGAGAATGAAAACAAAGAAAAAATTCTTCATGGTTGTTTTAAAAGGCCTCATTTTCTCCCTGTGTTGAATTCAACCATAAAATACTGCTCCAGTGCATTGTGGTGGGGCAGGGTTTGCATCCTCACTGTGGCAGCAGATCAAGGAATCACAGAAGGGGGCCAAATCGTCTTAGCAGTAGCCAGCTGGTAAAAACATACGTGACACTGGCCCAGTTAGGCAGTTAGGGCCTAGGTGTGCCAGCGTCATGGTGGACCATCTGTTTGTAGTCCACCAGATGTGGGCCCAGTTCTTTCCCCAGTCAGGTAGGAGCCGGGCAGGAAATGTGGGACCAGTACAAGCTGGGCCCAAAGTCTGTGCTTGGCTGCTGCCTGGACAGAGTAAAATGAGTGAGTCAGGTGGGAGTGTGTGTTCCTGGCCCTGGTTCGTCCCAGCATGGGAGGTTGCTATGACGGCAAGCCATTGCTGCCTGTAATAGTCAACTGTAGCTGTCCATCATGGTGTGTGTGTGTGTGTGTGTGTGTGTGTGTGTGACACTGGAAACACGGCTGAGTGGCTGCACGTTGCTCCCCACCCTCCACTCTCACTCCCCAGCTGGGGTGAGGCTACAGGAAGAGTTGTTTCCGGTTGGGGAACTCCTCCCCTCCCCTGGGTAGGATAAATGTTCCAGTGCGACATCTCTTAACACCCTATGGGATGGACTCACCTTTCAGTTTCCCCCTGGAGTTGAGATGCTCTATCACTTTTATACCCAGAAGCATCTGTCCATCTGGAGTATGACTGTCACTGACTTTTAAGGGTGTGCATTTTGTTTGTTTTCTGTTTAACTCAAATGAAATTATGTAATTTAGTTTAAGATAAACAGAAAACATAAACAAAATAAAAAACAACAAAATGTATTTTACAAATACAATTAATGTTTTGCCTGAAAATGCCTGCAGTGAGTCTGTCAGGCATAAGAAGCAGTGTATCAGTTCAAGCCAGGGGGAGGGAAAAGAGAGGGAATGGGGTTGGCATGATTGGTATCTCTGATGACAAATTCGGTTTGACAAGACATCATGCAGCATTTGATGCACACAGAGAATTCCTGTGATAGGGCTTTGTTTCATACTGCCAGAACGTGGAGTAGCAAATTGGGGGCACTGCAGGGAGGGCACTCTGAACCTATAGGTTGTGCTGCAGCTGCTTTATCAGAGTGTTTGACAGATTCTATTCCTCATTAATTTCAAAATCAGACACATATATCCTCCCCAAATCCACCCATTTTTCATGCCAGAACCAAATTCTCTTCTGCCCACCCACCTCTTGCCTCATTCTCTTTCTCTTATGCCCTCTAGTCACTTCTCTAACAAATGTGGGTCACTTAAGCATTAGAGTTACTGGGTCAAATCCAAACAACCGCACACACCACTTGTGCTGTGTGCATGCAGGTGCACACGCAACCCATGCGCACCCCCGTTACGGTCACTATGTAGCATGTGCAACCTGAGAAGAAGCCGTATTAGATCTACACACACATAGTGCACAGGAAGTTTGGGGTTTCCCTCACTGATTAGAATGCCTGCAAACTGCTGCTGCTGTCCACCTCAATGGCCACAATCCCAAACCCCATCCACATAGATCCCATGCAGCATGTGCGCCTATGTGGCTTGCATGCGGGGCATAGTATTGGCCGCACTGACAGATAAAGACACCAGGCACTGTGCCTGCAGAGAGAGTCACCTAATGAATGGGACTCTTAAAAGTTCACAGCAACAGGGTGTGGTTCAGAACTTAAGTGTACATGGCTTAGGTGTTAGGGATGTGCGAAGGCAGTTCGAAGTTTAGAGTTCGGACCGAACTTGGTCTGTTTCGATGACTGAACCTGAACCCGAACTGACTGAACCCGAACTCGATCTGAACTCTGAAACGACCGAACAGTTTGGTAGGTTCGGACTGAGTTCGGATGAGTTTGGTAGGGATGTGTGAATGCGGTTCAGAAGTTCAGAGTTCGGACTAAACTCGAATAGTTCGGTCGACTGAACCAAACTTTCGAACCGAACTCAATTTTCGGACCAAACCAACCGAATTTCCAAACTCGGTTCTGTTCACACATCCCTAGAGTTTGGGCAGCAAAAATGTGGCTGGAAGGCAAAAACGTGACATGGAGGGGGAGGCAGCTGAGGAGCAGACTTCCAGGCACCAGGGGTGGAGAGGTTTAGAGTAGCAGCCAGTCTGCCCAATCACCATCCCTTTTCTCCTCAGACCACTGGCTTCACAGTCTGCGATTGGACATGGATGATGGGGGGGCTAGGCTGCACAGAGCCAATGGGGCTTGTGGTAAGGCATGTGCAGCAAGTAACAAAACCCATTGCCCTCTCCCCTTCCAACACCACCTGAGCTAGCCAGTGTTCTTGACAGCAGGCGTTATCAGAAGGCTCCCTCCCCCAGCAGTTTGTGTTCTCTCACTCCATTGCCATCCTCCTCCTATTTCACCCATCCCACATATTTACCTTCATAGTATCATTTATTTAGATTAGATTAGATAGATTTAGACATTATTTTTATTTTTCACCCATCTCTGTGTTCTTTCTCCCTACCCTCCATTGAATCCTCCCCTCTGCCCTTTATATATTCCATCCTTGATTCCCTTCCCCTGTTTTTGGATTTATTTAGAGTAGGATTGATTTAGGTTTCTTTTCAGTTTTGTACCCCTCCCTTTGTTGTTTGGTGTGAGCTGTCTGTGTTTTCCCCCAAATAATAGATAGATAGATAGATAGATAGATAGATAGATAGATAGATAGATAAGAGTTATCTTAGTATAGAGATAGATAGAGATAATGTTAGTGTGTAGTAGTTATTCAGTTTTGATATTATAGAGTGTGTTTGTGGGACTAGGCCTATGTAGATAGAATATTTAATTACATAGATTTTAGAATAGTTAATACTATAGTTAGAGAGTGTGTGTGTGTGTGTGTGTGTGTATATATATATATATATATATATATATTATATATAAAATATTAGATTAAAAATGTGAATTAAAATAGATAGATAGATATAGATATAGATATAGATATAGATATAGATATAGATATAGATAATCTTTGTCTGCTGCCTGTCACATTATTTCAGTTGTAAGACATGGAGAAGGGAAGTAGGAGAGGCCAGTCTGCTGCCCGTAAAACGGTCAATGGGGCATGTGGCAGAGGTGATGGTAGGGGCCGTGCCAGAGGAGTGGCAGCATGCAACAGCAGCAGCCAGATCCCATCACCATGCCCCAAGCTTAGCAGGCCTGATTTTGGGAGACAGTGTTCAGAGTCTCCCAGCAGTGGCACTGGCACTAGTCTGGGGCTGGTTCGGCGGTGCCTCCTGCCAGTGTTCTCCAGTGCCACGCAGGGAACTGGAAGGCCTGCAGTACATGAGGCTGCGGCTGCCTCTGCTGCTGCTGGAGAAGGTGCTTCCGATGTTCCTCCAGGGCCAACAATGTTCCCCATTGTCGAGGCGATTCCCAGCAGTCCAGAGCTGGTAGATCCCACCCTGGCTGCTAGAAGCAGGGCCTGATCCTCGGTCAATGGCAGCAGGGAGAGGAGTAGCAGCAACAGCAGCAGTAGCAACTATAGAGGGGGGCACAGGGAGAGTGTCAGCTGCATGGCGGACAGTCAAGTCTCAGGGTCCTCCCCTTCATGGGACATCACCGTAATCAGGGACAGTGAGGCAGAAGAAGACACTAGTTCCGCCAAGGAGATGTCTTGAGCTGAGGCGATGGCTATCCCTCCTCCCAGAGCTGTGTTGCCACCATGTTCTGCCCCTCTCAGAAGTGCTGGCAGCAGTGCGTCACCCGAGGTGGGCCAGAAGGCAGGAGGGGGCAATAAATCCTCTGTCTGGGCACATTTCAAGCTGGTGCGGGTGGATGATCCGAGTGAGGTGCAGTGCACTGTGTGCAATAAGGTGGTGAAGCATGGTCAGGTGCTCACCAACCTTGGGACAACTGCCATGGCGAGGCACCTCAAGGCATGCCACAACTCTCTAATGCTAAGTGGGCAGTAAGGGGCAGTGGATGCCAGTGGGTTTCCTACTGCAGCGGCCATGCCGTCCAGCCGTCCGCCTCCTTCAGCAGGCAAGCATCCTGCACCAATAGCTGCATCTAGCAGCAGAAGCAGTATTCCTGCTAGGGGGAAAGAGCAGCAGCAGGAGCCTCACCAGAAGCATCAGTCCACAATGGAGGAGCTGGGGTGGGGGCAGATGCAAAGACCATCGGCAGTTGGAGGGTGGTGTGGCTTTCAATTAACAGCCAGGTGCTTGTTGGGTGAAATGATTGTGCTGGATGGGAAGCCCTTCTCTATTGTAGAGGATATGGGCTTCAGGCGGCTGATTGGTTTCCTCACCCCCCAGTTTAAGCTGTCATCGCGCACCACCCTGAGTTGTCAGGTGGTGCCAGACCTGTACAGGGCTTTGAAAGAGTGGGTGAGGGAGCAGCTGGCAGGGGCTGGTGGTGCCACCACACACTTCACCACATACCTGTGGTCCAGTCAAAATGCGCAGCATGCCTTCCTGGCTGTGATGGCGCACTGGTGGCAGGACCCGAAGGCAGCATTTGCCAGTGGCAGGAGGGGTTCCGAAGCAGGGTATAGGTTGGCCCTGCTTCAGGCACAGGTAATGGACAGCCCCCACACTACTAGGAACATTGAGGCAGCCCTGACCGCCATGGTGAGAGAGTGGCTCATTCCAGGTGCACACTTCACCAAGGGGTGTGTGGTGATGGATAACGCGGCAAATATACTAAAGGCAGTCTGTGATGGGGTCTTCACCAGTATTCCTTGCACCACACACCCTTTATCTGGTGGTCAGGGATGCTCTGGGCTTGGGGGAGAAGGGGATTGGGGCAGGCACCCTTAGCTTCCTGATCAAGTGGGGGAGGAAGCTGGATGCATTCTTTAACCGGCGCGTGAAGGCCAGCGAGCTCCTCCGGGTGAAGCAGGTTGGTCAAGGCTCCCCAATGGACCAGCTGGTCCAGAATGTCTCCACATGTTAGAATTCCACCTTCCTGATGCTCGAGCGGGTTCTTGAGCAGAAAGCACCTTGCATCAGGTTCAACTGGTGACAGACAGCGGGACACCTCCGGGGTATGACGGGGCAGAATGGGAGATCCTGGTTCATACGGTCTTTGTACTCAGACCATTCCTGGCCGTGATGGAGACTGTGAGCAACTCCACCACCACCCTCAGCCAGGTGACCCCTCTAGTCCAGAGTCTCCACAGGAAGCTGGACGAGATCCTCAGGGGGCAGGATTGTTGCCCTAAGGGCAGCAAGCTGGCTGATGAGGCACTTGACCTGGCACAGAAGCTGAAGGCAGTGCTGAAGGCATGGTTTGACAAGCTCCTGCAGCCGAAGGAATATGACCTGGCAACGATGCTGGGCCCCAGGATCAAGGGCAGTGTGGCATGCCAGACAGTGCTCTATGGCCACTGGAAGGGTGTAATGGTGAAGAGGGTCCAGAAGACAGAGTGGGCTATGCAGAAGGATGCCCTGGAGGATGGTGGGAGTGGGAGAAGCCACCGCCACCACTTCCAGCAAGCTGGGTCTATCCCTGTCCCCAGCCCTAGTGGTAGCAGCAGCAGCACCAGCACCCCTATTGGCAGCAGAAGCAGTTTGTCCTATGTGCAGGCCACTCTGGGGAGCATGACACCGTGCACAATAGGGCAAGCAGCGTGGCTGACGGCAGTGGTGGAGGTGGTGCCCAGGCAAAGCTACCAGAGGGAGTACAACGGTGCCTCAGCAGCTGTGGAGACCTACCTGGAGGAGGAGCCATGCATTGATCCCAGCAGTGATCCCTTGGCCTACTGGGCCGGCAAGGCCAACATGTGGCCACGCTGCCAAAAGTGGCCAAGGGTATAGTGTCCTGCCCACCAACCAGTGTCTCCAGCAAGCGGGTGTTCTCCATGGCAAGGGACATTTGCTCCCCGCACCACCTGAGACTGGGGGCCAAGTTGGTGGAGCAGTTATTGTTCATCAAGATGAACCTTCTGCTGCTGGGATTCCCTGAGCTGTCCCTGGACAAGAATTGATGGTGCAGTGGCACATGCCATCCCATGCAAGGGACAGTCATGGAATGGGGCTACTGCTGCTGTGCTGCTAATGTCCTGTCCCTCCCTCCCAATGCCTGGAGCCCCCCCCTCTCTCTCATACTAGATGGCCTCGTCCGGCTTATCTGACTGGCTGCATGATGCAGGGTGCCATTGGGAAACAAACTGTAAGCCTGCCAGCTGGCTTCTGGCTAGATGATCTCAGCCCGCCAATCTAATTGGCTTTCTTTCTCACATGCGCATGCTGCAGTCTTTGCCAGCCTATCTGAGTGCTCTTCCAAGGTCCAAGACTGACTTTCCTACTGCCTCTAATGCCATGCTAACTGTCTGCCCACCTCAGTTTCCTAGCTCAAAGCCTGCCCCAGCCTGACTGTCTGCCTCTCATGCCACGCTGCCTGTCTGACCGCCCAGGTTGCTGCCAAGCTCAAAGCCTGCCTCAGACCACCTTCCTGCCTCTCATGCCAAGGTGCCTGTCTGCCCACCCAGGTTGCTGCCAAGCTCTAAGTCTGCCCCAGGCCACCTGCCTACCTCTCATGCCATGCTGCCTGTCTACCCGCCCAGGTTACTTCCAAGCTCAAAGTCTGCCTCAGCCCACCAGCCTGCATCTCATACCATGATGCCTGTCTGCCTGTGCTGGCAAACCTGGGTGATGTGCCCCACTGCCACTGTCTGTGGGTGTTGGCAGAGAGGGCTTTCCAATATCTGGAAGCTGCCATTCTAGGCCCAGGACCTACCCTCAGGGTTCTTGGGCTTGTCATTCCATGGCATCAAGAAGCAGCCACTTCAGCCCCAGGACCCACCATCAGGGTTCTTGGGCCTACATTACTGTCGGGGAGGGCTGTCCTACCCAATATCTAGACGCTGCCACTCTAGCCCCAGGACCCACCCTCATGGTTCTTGGGGGCCTGTCATTCCGCTTAAGGGGAGTTGTCATTCCACCTTTTCTTTATGAGTTAGCAACCTGCTTTCCATGGGGGGGTGAGGGGGGAGAGAGAGAGAGAGAAAGAGAGAGAAAGTCTCCCCACTGCTAAAAGGAGAAACAGACACGAGCCACCCATGCTGTCACCAGCATTATATGGCCAGAGATAGAGAGAGTGAGGGAGGGGGAGAGAGAGAGCGGGGGAGGGGGCCCTCCCAGCTAGAATAAGAGTGATGGGGTGGAGGGGGAGAGGTGTATCCAGCTCAAGCTGCCACCTGCCAGAACCAGGAAAAGCTCTCATCTGTGCTCATGCCCAATGCCCACATCCTGCAGCTAACCTACCAGAATGATATGGAAATAACACAACGTATTATATGTGCCTGCCTGTGTGCGTTCTTATACCTGCTACCACCTATCACACTATTGAATATGAAGTGTGCCTAATGAAGCACCAATTCTAGGGACATCATTCAACTCACATAGGCTGTCATTCCACTGCACCTGAAGCAGTCATGTCAGTCCCATGAACCATCATCGAGATTCCGGGACCATCATTCCAGTCATGGGGGACTGTCATTCCATTCCACTGCATCTAGAAGCAGTCACTCCAGTCCTAAGATCCATCATCTGGGTGCTGCCGCTTCTTGTGCCTGACTGGCCACTGGCCAGTGGACACCAGTGCCCACCTGCAAGCCTGCCCCCCCACCCTACTCCTCCACACCCACCCACGGATGCCCACTGAAGCTGCTGAAACCACCCTTCTGACCACCAGAACCCGCCACCTACTACCCGGTGCCTGCTGCCAAAGAGCCTCTCTCTCTTTCTCTCTGGCACAGTGGCACACCCACACAGACACAAGCCCTGCCCCTCCTGGGGGGCTGTCTGCAAGTTGAGACCCTGATGGCATATCTTGAGGCTAATATACGCTACATATGCTGCTGCTGTCAGGTAGGGATCTGACAAGCTGTATATACAATGGGATTCTGCCTCCTGCCAGAAGCAGCACAGAGGAATAAAAGGTTGAATAGGTCTAACAAAGCTGGTAAGGTAACAAATTTAACTTTAATAAAAACTTTTAAAACTAACTACAAACAATCAGACATTCAGCTTTATCAAAGAGAAAGCAAACAATAACATACAAACAAAGGAAACTAACTGAGGGGTCTATGGGGGCATGTGGAGGAACGTGGGGGAAAGGGGAAATGGGTGCACAGGAGCGAGGGGTGGGCATCAAGTCCTCCTTTGGATGAAAGCCGTGTTGTTTTGCATAGTTCAGGGCCTCCGCCAAGGACTCTTGCCATTTGGAGACTGACTGGCAGTACAGTTCAACATCAGCCACCTCCAAGCGGAGGTACTCGGAGTAAGCTTCCACCTTGCACTGCTGTGCCTCCAGGTCCCTGAACTGTACCACCAGCCATTGTAAGGGCTTGGACCCTTAGCCGGTCCAGGTACCATCTCTGGGCCTCCATGAACTCCTGGGTTGGCCACTCAACTTGGGCATGAAAAGCCCTTGCAGCTTCCTTCTCCTCCTCCTGGGGGGCTGGAGGCTACTCATCAGAGCTGGAGGGGGAAGGCCTCTGGTGACAACGCTTCTGCCAGGCCTTCCCCCCTTGCTTCCGGCGATGCTCCTCCTCACTGGAGTTCCTGCATCCAGAGCTGGAGACATCCCGTCACACCACCTCGATGCCGTGTAGGTTCTCAATATGATCTATCAGTCCTGATGTCATCCCTTGGCTGCCCCTTTTAATTTTTTTGCTGCAGATCTAAAGAACATAAAAAGATAGGAAAATAAGAAGTGCCATACTGTGTCAGACCAATGGTATGTCAATGTCAAGCCCTACCTGCATTCTGTCTCCACAAGTGCATGGCTGGCCAATCTCTCTCTGCATGGGACTTCCTAACAGGTCATAGGGCAACAATTCATTACCTGTTGTTCCAGCCCCTGTGCCTTACCTTGCAGATGGTGAATCCACCTTTCAGCCTGTCATAGTGCTGCCAGACCACAGACCTCATCTGCCTGCTTTCTGGCAGCAGCTTCAGCAACCTCAGCCTTGCTGGGGTTCTGGTGGTCCGGGCACCAGTGGCGGGGGCAGCATCATCACCCTCTCTGAAACAGGAACACATAAATGACACCTAAATAATACAATGCATTTATGATAATGCCTCTAGTCCTCCCTCCTTGGGGTGCTTGGGGATGCTAGGGATGGTAACAGGAGACCCTGGATGTCACGTGTAAATTCTGTCCTTCTTGGGGTGCTAGGGATGACAATGGCAACTGGAGACCCTTGTTAGGGATGGCTGGCACGTGTTTGCGTGGGTGCTTCCTTTCGGCTCATGCCTGACTGCTGGAAGAGCCCCCCACAGTACCCCCACAGTACCCCCCACAGACATCCACTACCACCCGCTGATGCCCAATGTTTGTGCCTAAATCCCCACCACCCATGCACCCACCTGCACGTCAGTGAGCTCGCTCTAAAGGATAGTATTCTTCTTGTCCTCAAAGTAAAAATAAAGTTTACAAACCTGGCATCACCTCCACCACCACAGAAGGTCGAACAACCTCTTCCTCCTCTGCCTTCCCTTCTTCCAGTTCCTATTAAGGTGCCTCTTCATTTTTTCCCCTCAGTCCCACACAAACAGCCAAACAAAACACACCCACCAACTCTCACCAACCAGCCAAAACAACACAGCCAAACCAACACACAGTCCAACACAGCCAAAACACACCAAACAAAACCAAACAGTCAGACAGCCACACCCACACGTGCTCTCTCCACATAAGCTCTGCACACACTCGAATTTCCGGTTTCCGGTTTCCAGCGCAATCACGGGATCATGCGATACTTGGACCAATACCAATTTCCAAACCAAACTCCACCGAACTGAATGACCAAATCTGAACATGGTCCTTGGACCGAACGACCGAACCCGAACAACAAAACGACTGAACAACTGAATCACATTCTGTTCACACATCCCTATTAGGTGTGCATGTGCAAGTTCAGCGTGATTTATGCAACAGGGATGTGCAAGGGTTGTGTGTGGGGTTGCACACACATGTCACATTTGTGGGACTTGAAAGCAACCCCACAGTTTCAAAATCAAANCAGTCCCATGAACCATCATCGAGATTCCGGGACCATCATTCCAGTCATGGGGGACTGTCATTCCATTCCACTGCATCTAGAAGCAGTCACTCCAGTCCTAAGATCCATCATCTGGGTGCTGCCGCTTCTTGTGCCTGACTGGCCACTGGCCAGTGGACACCAGTGCCCACCTGCAAGCCTGCCCCCCCACCCTACTCCTCCACACCCACCCACGGATGTCCACTGAAGCTGCTGAAACCACCCTTCTGACCACCAGAACCCGCCACCTACTACCCGGTGCCTGCTGCCAAAGAGCCTCTCTCTCTTTCTCTCTGGCACAGTGGCACACCCACACAGACACAAGCCCTGCCCCTCCTGGGGGGCTGTCTGCAAGTTGAGACCCTGATGGCATATCTTGAGGCTAATATACGCTACATATGCTGCTGCTGTCAGGTAGGGATCTGACAAGCTGTATATACAATGGGATTCTGCCTCCTGCCAGAAGCAGCACAGAGGAATAAAAGGTTGAATAGGTCTAACAAAGCTGGTAAGGTAACAAATTTAACTTTAATAAAAACTTTTAAAACTAACTACAAACAATCAGACATTCAGCTTTATCAAAGAGAAAGCAAACAATAACATACAAACAAAGGAAACTAACTGAGGGGTCTATGGGGGCATGTGGAGGAACGTGGGGGAAAGGGGAAATGGGTGCACAGGAGCGAGGGGTGGGCATCAAGCCCTCCTTTGGATGAAAGCCGTGTTGTTTTGCATAGTTCAGGGCCTCCGCCAAGGACTCTTGCCATTTGGAGACTGACTGGCAGTACAGTTCAACATCAGCCACCTCCAAGCGGAGGTACTCGGAGTAAGCTTCCACCTTGCACTGCTGTGCCTCCAGGTCCCTGAACTGTACCACCAGCCATTGTAAGGGCTTGGACCCTTAGCCGGTCCAGGTACCATCTCTGGGCCTCCATGAACTCCTGGGTTGGCCACTCAACTTGGGCATGAAAAGCCCTTGCAGCTTCCTTCTCCTCCTCCTGGGGGGCTGGAGGCTACTCATCAGAGCTGGAGGGGGAAGGCCTCTGGTGACAACGCTTCTGCCAGGCCTTCCCCCCTTGCTTCCGGCGATGCTCCTCCTCACTGGAGTTCCTGCATCCAGAGCTGGAGACATCCCGTCACACCACCTCGATGCCGTGTAGGTTCTCAATATGATCTATCAGTCCTGATGTCATCCCTTGGCTGCCCCTTTTAATTTTTTTGCTGCAGATCTAAAGAACATAAAAAGATAGGAAAATAAGAAGTGCCATACTGTGTCAGACCAATGGTATGTCAATGTCAAGCCCTACCTGCATTCTGTCTCCACAAGTGCATGGCTGGCCAATCTCTCTCTGCATGGGACTTCCTAACAGGTCATAGGGCAACAATTCATTACCTGTTGTTCCAGCCCCTGTGCCTTACCTTGCAGATGGTGAATCCACCTTTCAGCCTGTCATAGTGCTGCCAGACCACAGACCTCATCTGCCTGCTTTCTGGCAGCAGCTTCAGCAACCTCAGCCTTGCTGGGGTTCTGGTGGTCCGGGCACCAGTGGCGGGGGCAGCATCATCACCCTCTCTGAAACAGGAACACATAAATGACACCTAAATAATACAATGCATTTATGATAATGCCTCTAGTCCTCCCTCCTTGGGGTGCTTGGGGATGCTAGGGATGGTAACAGGAGACCCTGGATGTCACGTGTAAATTCTGTCCTTCTTGGGGTGCTAGGGATGACAATGGCAACTGGAGACCCTTGTTAGGGATGGCTGGCACGTGTTTGCGTGGGTGCTTCCTTTCGGCTCATGCCTGACTGCTGGAAGAGCCCCCCACAGTACCCCCACAGTACCCCCCACAGACATCCACTACCACCCGCTGATGCCCAATGTTTGTGCCTAAATCCCCACCACCCATGCACCCACCTGCACGTCAGTGAGCTCGCTCTAAAGGATAGTATTCTTCTTGTCCTCAAAGTAAAAATAAAGTTTACAAACCTGGCATCACCTCCACCACCACAGAAGGTCGAACAACCTCTTCCTCCTCTGCCTTCCCTTCTTCCAGTTCCTATTAAGGTGCCTCTTCATTTTTTCCCCTCAGTCCCACACAAACAGCCAAACAAAACACACCCACCAACTCTCACCAACCAGCCAAACCAACACAGCCAAACCAACACACAGTCCAACACAGCCAAAACACACCAAACAAAACCAAACAGCCAGACAGCCACACCCACACGTGCTCTCTCCACATAAGCTCTGCACACACTCGAATTTCCGGTTTCCGGTTTCCAGCGCAATCACGGGATCATGCGATACTTGGACCAATACCAATTTCCAAACCAAACTCCACCGAACTGAATGACCAAATCTGAACATGGTCCTTGGACCGAACGACCGAACCCGAACAACAAAACGACTGAACAACTGAATCACATTCTGTTCACACATCCCTATTAGGTGTGCATGTGCAAGTTCAGCGTGATTTATGCAACAGGGATGTGCAAGGGTTGTGTGTGGGGTTGCACACACATGTCACATTTGTGGGACTTGAAAGCAACCCCACAGTTTCAAAATCAAATTCAAATTTATTTCACATGGCCAAAGGCCATTGCGTAAAGCTACATACAAACAGACAGCCCCTTAAAGGGAACATATAAATAAATTGTCTAAACCATAAGTCATGATATATAAAATTTGAATACAAATTTACAACTTAGGATCATAAAAAGCAAAACCAACTAATGATCAAAAAGCTGATACCGTCACCCTCCATATAAAATTTCTATTATATTAGAATAATTGAAATGCTTTAAGAAAAACATAAGATAACTAACAAAAACAATGTGTTTAAACCCTAGTTCCCCCATATTGAACCCTATAACATTGGCCCAAATGGACCCAGGAGCTAGGTAGGAAACTCTTGGCCGCTACCAAATAACAAAGTAATAAAATAACTTTGAGGATGGGAAAGTTTCAGAGAGCCAACTTAAAACCGTTAATTTGGCAAACTGAAGTCATGCAAGTGAATGCTCTTTGCACTGAATGGGATAACCTTGCCCATTGAAATGAGTGGAAAACCAAATTTTCAGCATAAACAAAATAAAAACTATATAAACAATTAAACAGAAAAAAAAAACCATAAACAAAATTAAAATGTTCCCTCCTGCACATCCCTAGAGCCTAGATCCATTCTTCAGTTTACCCCCCTTCTTGGGCTAGTTACTGTTAGCCTTGCAAGCAAGCAAGCAAGTCCTCTGTTTTAGGGCTGGTGAAGATTTTTTTCCCCTTTAGCTGCAATAGGCCTTGGTAGCAGCTGGATTTTTCTTTTTGTTCTTTTTTTTCTTTTGCCTTCTCTGTAGTGCTGCCACCCTCTTGCTTGCTGGTTCAGGAAGCAGCACACAATTTTTAGGCTCTGAGTTGGTGAAAAGCAGCTCTTGCAGTTGGTCCAGTGCACAAGTGAGTTAAGTGGTGGTTCAGAACATTAAATACCAGGAAACACATCCCTTTGTGATGGGGGTAGGGATGGCCTAGTGGGCTGGCGTGGCTTGTGACTTTAGGTGATTTTAGACGTGCTAGCCTCCCTTGTTACCACAGTCTGGGATCCGTTTCAGATCCCAGACAGGAATCAGGCCATCTGTCCTTTAGACGTACCGGCCTGATTCCGCTCAGTGATCAGGGACGGGGCGGGGCTGTACGGTGCGACGTGCAACCGCACAGCCCCGCCCCCCCATGCTCCCCCAGCCTCCCGCCTTCCTGGAGACAGGCAGGGGCAGCAGCCAATCCACTCACTGCGCCCGATTCCGGATCATGGCCGGGACCATGCTCTGGACTCAGCGGAGGTAACAGACGTTACTCTCCACCGTTTCTAGACTGTGGTCTAGCTAACCATGATTCCAGAGGTGAGGTTAGCCTCCCCTCCAGAATGGTTGTTATTCGGATTCCTGCCAGAGGTTCACTACGGTGAACCTCTGGCGGGAACCCCTTTAGAAGTTACAGACCCTCGTCCGCCACAGGGGATTAACTGTGGTAAAAGGGAGGCCCATAACGTCTAAAATCACCCTTCATTATCTTTCCCTAGGCTGGACAGCCTTTGAATGATGAACCCATCTTCCCACCATCTCCCACCTTTAAATATTATGAGGTACTTGGATATCATGGCAATAAACATCATAAATACTATAGCATAGTGGTAAAGTTGTTGGATTTAGACTTTGGAGACTAGAATTTTAATCCTATTTTAGCCATGAATTCACTGGCTTTCCGTGGGTAATTCACTATTTCTCAATCTCAATTCCCCCTCTGAAAAATGGGGAAACTAATGACCTACCTGGGAGGGTTGCTGTGTAAATGAACTAGATAAGGATTGTAAAGCAGTGTCAATACTGTGCAATAGAAAAGAAACAATAATAAGCATACCTTTTATATAAAGTAGCAATCTTAGAAATATAATGATTTATTTCTTTATTTCTTTATTTATTTCACTGATGACAATATTCCTGTCACTGAATAGTCCTTATTAGAGACAGGTCCCTGCCCCCAAAGGCTTATAATCTAGAATGGACAATGAGAGTGGGGCAAGGAGAGGGACATGTAGGGTGAAGGACAGGAATATGTGAAAGATTACAGCCCTTTTTCACACAGACACTCTAACCCTGATAAAATAGGTGTTACATTTTATTATACATGTTGCCGGCCTGTAGATGTGCTCTATGGGTACCCTCCAATATATATAATAAAATGTAACCCCTATTTTATCAGTGTTAGTGTGTCTGTGTGAAAAGGGCCCACCTCTTCCTCTATGTCCTGTTGTGGCCTCTGAGTCTCTGAGGTCGGCCGGGGCACTCTCTTGTGAGTGCCAACTGCCCATGAAGTTGTAACAATGAGGGCCTCGGTTACTGCCCCACAATTCTGGAACTCCCTCCCCTTGGGAGTTCTGCCTAAGCCCGATGCTGTTAGTCTTCCAGAGAAAATGTAAGAATTCCTTTTTGTTTGGCAGGCAGGAATATAGTTAGGTGGGAGTGGGTAGAGGGGATTGGGGAGGAGTACTGAGGAGTGGGGTGGGATGATGATTGGTTGTAGGAGATTTTAATATATTTTATATTTTTAATGTTGTAAGTTGCCCTCAGTCTGCAGAGAAGGGTGGGGTAAAATATAAAAATAAATAAATAGAATTTTGAAACAAATTTAATTATGTGACCCAGAGAGCCATAAAGATATACATAGTATATAAAATTCCACCCCACCTGCAGATTGTGTGACACCAAACAGGGTCATGACTCATAGGCCCTTTTCACATAGACATTCTAACACTGCTAAAATGGGTGTTACATTTTATTATACATGTTGCAGGGCTGCAGGTGTGCTCTATGGGTACCCTGCAACATGTATAATAAAATGTAACACCAATTTTAGCAGTGTTAGAGTGTCTGTGTGAAAAGGGCCATAGTTTTGGGAACCTCAAACTTAAAGGATTATAGATACAATTTTCAAAAGCACCTAAAAGACCTGGGAACCTATGTCCCATTTTCAAAAAACTCAGGCATTTTCAATTGTTTACACCCCAATAAAGTGTTCTGTTGCAAGCCCATACACATGAAGGGGACTTGTGCAAGTGGAATCCTTTCCAGATTGAGTTCTTAGGTTCCATAATGGCTAAAGCAGAAAGGTTCTTTGGATAATTTTACTTCATTAGGACCATCTACTTACCTGCCTCCTGTGCTGCTCCGCTGATTCCACCTGCTGTCGGCAAGGAGAGGGTCTCCACGCTGCCGCTGCTTGCTCCAGTGACCTGCGGGACATAAACGAAACAGCTGTGAGTCCCAGGGGTGGGGGGGAGCAGAGAAGCCAGTCAAGAGGGCCGGCTGGTCCCATCCCCCACCTTGAAGTAGCCGGGGGCTTTAAAGCCCCACACCTAGCGGCTCTTTGCAAGGACCATCTACTTACCTGCCTCCTGTGCTGCTGCGCTGATCCCAACTGCTGCTGGCAAGGAGAGGGTCTCTGCGCCGCCGCTGCTTGATCCAGTGACCTGCGGGACATAAACAAAACAACTGTGAGTCCCGGGGGGCAGGGGGGAACAGAGAAGCCAGTCAAGATGGTCGGCTGGTCCCCTCCTCCACCCAGAAGTAGCCGGAGGCTTTAAAGCCCCACGCCCAGCGACTTCATCGCAGGTCGTGGGCCGAAGGGCCACAGCCAAAGGGCGCGGCGCTTTGGGGCGCTTTGGGGCCACAGGGGGTGGCAGGGGGAACGCTATTGTGTGTGTGGGTCTCTTCTCAGGGCTAGGGAAGTAGGGTGGGGGTGTAGGAGAGGTGGGTAGAAGTAGGGGGGGAGGGTTCCCATTGACTGCCCCTGGTGGCAGTGGGGGGAGCACTGGGAGGGTCGTTAGGGGGGAGGGGGTGGCCTTGGCCCTGTGAGATAGGGAGTCGAGGGGGGA
>QEPC01000321.1:10266-21516 GCA_003113815.1 Sphenodon punctatus
CCTGTGGCATACCCCAGCTGTGCAGCTGCTCCTGGGCAGCCCAGCCAGCCGTGCGGGTGCCTTTGAGAGCTTGAGATCCGGACTTCACTACTTCGGCTATGAGGCAAGCACTCGTGACTGCCGGATGCATACGGAGACCCTGGGGCTGGTTTGCTCCCCTGACAGACGCATCCCGGACAAGGGGTTGTTTTCATGTGTCCTGGTCCAGGGCTGAGACAGTGTCTGCGCTGGGTGTGCGTGGGCTGGGCGCCTACACAGTGTGCCTTGCTGAGGGTGGCCCTGCCTTGGCTGTGTCCTACTTTGCCTGTGTTCACGGGGCGCGTGGGTACCAGCGCACCCGTGCGGCAGTGTACCACCACCTGCTGGATCTGGGACATCTTCCTTGGCCCCCTTCTGCTGTCTGCTGTGTGTCGGAGTCTTCTGCAGCGGAGATGTCAGCCTTGTTGGGGGTGTGGTCCTGTTTGGACATCCAGCTGGGTCTCTCCATGCATGATCCCTTCGAGGCCTACTACCTGATCGCCCACCACATGTCCGTGCTGGGGTACCGCTGGGGCTTGATCCATTGGCCCCACCTGGTTCACTGGGTGGAGCACCCGTCCCCAGGGCCCACAGTGGCCCCCAGCGACTGCCTGTGAGTCCCTGTGTTCCTCCCGGCCCCCCGGTGTCCTGCCCCCGTGTGGGCTCCCGCCCCTGTCTGGGGGCCAGTCCCCAATGGCTGCTCCCTCCCTGATGTCTCTGCTGTGCTGTGGTGAAGCCTGCTTCATGGGGTGCTTCTGCCCCTGCCTCTGGCCCCAGCCCTCCTCTGGGTCCCACCCCCCAGTCTGCCTGCACACCCGGGGTTCCCCTCCATGGTTGCCCTCCCTGGTGCCTGGGTGCAGCGCTCTGCATGGCCTCACCGACCCGTCTGTGTCCAGCTACCTGTCCCCACCCGCCAGTGCTGCCACCTTCAGCCCGCCCCCCCTTGGGTGCTTGTGTGACCTGGGGGTTCCAGGACCCCTGGACTGGCCCTCGGTGCTTCCTCTAGGGGTGTGTGTGCATCCTTGGACCTGCAGTGTTGCACCGGCTGTCCTGGCTGCCCTCCATCGGCCCCTCTGCGGGTTTGCGGTCTCTGTGTGCCTCCTGGACCATTCCCGCCCAGCTTGCTGTGCATTGCGGGCCCCCACTGTGCCTTGGTTCTGAGATCCTGTGCCCCCCCTTTCCGAGACTGCTTGTGTTACTGTGGGGGCACCTGTGCAGACTGTGCTGTTGTGGGGGTGGGGGTTGCTGATGCCTGTGTCCTGCCCTGCCTCTTTGCGGTTCCCCCCCCTACCATGTCCTGCCCCCTTTGTTCCCGTTGTGCCTTGTGTGTTGTCCGGGTGCCCGTGCCCCCCTTCCCTTCCTTTCCCTTGTGTGTGCATGTGTGTGTGTGTGTGCCCGGGCATGTGCTCATGCTGTGTGTTCCGCTGTGCCTCCGCTGGCTGTGTGCCTGCTGTGTGTGGTACCTCTGCAACTCTTCTCCCTCTCCCCCCTCCCTTCCCATTTCCCTTGTGTGGGCATTCCCTTTTGTGCCTTTTTGCTTCGTTTGCAGTCAGGCGGCCATGTCTGTGTCCCGCCCCTGCACAGTGGATTCTGGGTGTTTTGACCATGGCTGGGAATCAGCATCACGTCTGTTGCGCTGCCCCGGGCTGTGATCTGGCGGCCCGATTCCCAGCCGTGGTCCTGGTCCCGTCACGTCTGTTCAGGGCTTTTATTCACCCCGGGGGGTGGTTGTTTTGTTCACCCCCATCGGGAATCCACTGTGGTGAACCGGCCACCCGTAATGTCTGAAAACACCCTATGTAAGCCATCAAGCCCAAGTCCTGCAGTCACACGAAGAAACTCAAAAAGCAGATTGCTCGGTATCTGGAATTTTATAGTCCGATGGACCTTCTGACAATTCAAGAGTTCCTTTAGCTATTAAAGTTTTTGAAGCTCAGTCTCTTGCACAAATTTTATATGGAGCTGAATTAGGTGCCATATGTGTAATAATGCCCTTGAAGCTGAGCTCTTCAAAATAAATTTTAAAGGAAGCTGCTCCGTGTTACAAATTGTATTCCAGCGTTAGTAGTCAGAGCTGAAACAGGTTTAGTTTCTGTAGTTAGTCAGGTCCATATTTTGGTACGCAAATACTGGATTAAAAAATTTAATATTCCTTCTCATTCACTTCCCTTCCTTTGCTCAATGGAACAACTGACTAATGAAAATCATGCTTGATATCTATGGCCTTTTTTACATGGATCGGGGTGGGGGTGTTTTGGAGTGGCAGGTGTAGGTCTGTGTGTGCCCATTTACATGGAAACCCACCCACCTACACCTACCCACACCCACGGAGCATCCTCCATTCTGTCAGATGGCTCTGTGAGTGGAGGTGGATGTGGGTAGGTGTGTGGTGGGTGTTTGTGGGTGTGCAGCGGGAGCACACACGCATGAACAAACACCTGCCGTCCGTGGTGTTTATACAGTCGCACACCCACTGCACACCCATCCCCCCCACATCAGTGGCTGTATACATGGACTGCCCCCCCCCACTGCACATGCGCCCAAACACTGAGCAGCGGGGGGGGCTTGCCCATGTAAAAACATCCTATGGCTCAAAAAAAATCAAACGTTTTATTTTGGAATCTGGGCTATCACGCTCTTCTTTTCTGCCTAAGCCAGCAGTACATCATATTAATTTAATAAAGCCGAGGGTAACAGATATTGCCCAGCAGGAAAATCTTACGAAAAACTCCTCTCAGCACTTAGCACCATGGTATCCTGCTTTTAAGACATCTTTTGACATTGAGCGTTATTTGGAAATGTCTTTAAGTATTTCCTTGCATACAGATTTTTAATTACTTCATTTTCAATCCTTTGACTCTGCATTACTGTGTGGGATTTATGCAGGACTCCTCTTAGTTCTCAATTTTGTTCTTATGGTCTTGAGGAAGTAGAGTGCCTCCCAAGTTTTGTTTTAATACCCTTTTTACAGTGAACTAAGGGAGAAATGGATTAGTCCCTTTATGGGGAGAAGGGTGTACTTCCTGTCATACAGCGGTAGAAATTTCTTTTATCTACTAGACAGCCACATGTTATTAAATCTGTGGCTATATTTGCTTTTTTAGCTTTTTGTATACGAAAAAAGAAAAGTGCTGCTTAGCAATGTTTACATTTTATTTTTCTCTTATTGAATTATTTTGTATTTTACTTAATTTTATGGGTTGTACAATTAGCTAATCACAGAATAAAGTTTACAACTACCCCAGTCCTGCACAAATGTCCAGTACTCTGAGACCTCTGGGGAAACTTAGGGTGATTTCAGATGTGACTGGGCAGCATTCGCCCCGGCACGGAATCATCCTATTGATTCCCTGCCGGGATCAATACCGGCACGTCAACAGACGTGCTGGCTGATCCCAGCGGGGAATCTGGAAAGGGGGCTGGGCTGCGTGGCACTACGTGTGGCTGCACCGCCCCACCTCCCCACGCTCCCCCAGCAGCCCGCCCTCCCAGAGACGGGCAGGTGCAGCAGCCAATGTGGCCTCGGCGCCCGCCCGCCCCCCAGGAGATTGACCATGGCCCAGAATCGGCAGCGAGCACGGCCGCCAATTCCAGGCCGTGGTCAGGGAACAGATGTGACGTTGACATGCTCAACCACGGTGAATTCCACCGTGGTTGAGCATGTTAACATCAGGTCTGTTGGGGGGGAAAAGTGATTCTCGTCAGGTGTTCACCCCCGACAGGAATCACTTTGACCACACTTTCGGAGATGGTTCCTGGACCATCCTTGAAAGCATGGTTATTTTGATTCCCACCAGTGGTTCACTGTGGTGAACATCTGGCGGGATTCTAACAGATGTTACGGGACCATTCGCCCCCACTGCCGATTGACTGTGGCTGAGCGTGGTTTTGTAACGTCTGAAAATACCCTTAGGAATCTGACCTCCAAACCTCCCCTATCATCCAGCCACAAAGGTTTTCAGACTCTTCCCACGTTCTTCAGGATCTGTTGAACACAGACTGGCACTACACAAACACATTTATCCTGGTATTAGCTGTAATTCCAGCATGACATCCTGGGATTTTCAAGTCTGGATAACTGTTTGTATGATAATTAATTTTCAGGGATAAGCACTAGCCTGGGATGGCAATTTAAACACTTATATAAGAGTCACAAGGAGGACTGCATCAATCCCATGGTGCAGTGCAGTTGAATTCCAGAGCCTTGGGGAACTCTGATTGAGGAGAGAATGCCTCTGCTAGAGCATTAGTCTTGTCATTAATTGTCCAGCATGTAAGGGTATTTTCAGACGTTACAAGATCACAGTCAACCACAGTGAACCACAGTCAATCCTGCGGTGGGGCCAAAACACCCTGAACGTCTGTTCAGTGGCCACCAGATGTTCACCATGGTCAATACCCACATGGGGTCAATTTCAACCACACTTCCAGGGCTCCCCGTGGGACAATCCCCGAAAGTGTGGTCAAAGAGATTCTCAACAGGAACCAACAAAAAGTAACATCTGGCCAGAAAACACCAGCTGGAAGCAAAGGAAATTATACCCAGCCGGGGACAAAGCACGCAGTGTCACTGCTAGGCAACGGGCAACAACACAGGCTGGGGGGGGAGATTTAAAGGGCACACAGCAGCAGCCGGGACAGGCCGCCCCGGTGCCTTCCAGGTGCTTTGACCACGGTCCAGCTTGGTGTTGGTGTAACGTCTGTTGCGCTGCCCCAGGACGTGATCTGTCGGCCCAATTCCCTGCCATGGTCCCGGTCCCATCATGTCTTTTCAGGGCTTTTTTTGACCACGGGGGGTGGTTGTTCAGTTCACCCCCACCGGGGATCCACTGTGGTGAATCGGGACCGCGTAACGTCTGAAAATACCCTACATTTTCAGGGTATTTCGCCCCGTCACGGAAACAACCCTCAGATTCCCCGTCGGGATCACTCTGACATGGTCAACAGACGTGCCTGGGGATCCTGGCAGGGAATCGGGGAGGAGGCGGGGTCGCACAGCGTAATGTGAAGTCACATGGCCCTGCCCCCATCATGCTCCCTCGCTGCCCACTCTCTGGGGAGACGGGCGGGTGCCGCGGCCAATGCGGCCGCAACGCCTGACCGAAATGACCACAGGCCGGAATCCCAGTGAGGATTCTGGGCCGTGATTGCCGTCCAGACATGATGGGCCCCTTCATCCCCGCCGGGAATCTCCTTCACCACGCGATCGGCGCTGGTCTCGCGGATTCAGCCGATCGCATGGTGAATGTGATTCCCGGTGGGGACTGAGCATGGTGAACATCTGGGGGGGAACTTCTGCTTCCCCAACAGATGTTTCGGGACCATTCCCCACCACAGGGTATTGACTGTGGTTGAGCGTGATCTCGTAATGTCTGAAAACACCCTGTGTAGAGAGCTGAGACAAACAGGGCAGTTCCAAAGGGAACTGGAGTCTGTCACATGGACAACACAGTTGAAGTTCAGCATCTTCTTACGCTCTGATTTCTGGGAATACAATGGATTGGTAGGGATGCCAGTCCCCTTGGAGATAGTGGGCACACTGTTTGCCCCCTCCATTTCCAGCTGACCCCCTGGCCAATCTGAAGGTTTGGTGAGAGACCCTAAAGGGCGGGAGTGGAATGACACAGCCAGGGCTGAAATGACAGCACCAGCACTGGAATGATGACAGCTCCAGCACTGGAAAGACAGCCCGTGTGACAGGAATGACAGAACCAGGGACTGGAATGACAGTCTCAGCACTGGAAGGACAGCCCCAGGATTGGAAGAAACTTATTCAAAAAGCAAATTACTCAGTATCTGGGATTTTTAAAGTTCTATGGATCTTCTGACAATCCTAGTGTTCCTTTACATATTAAAGTCTTTTAAGAAAAGCCTCTTGCCCAAATCTTATATGGAGCCGAATTATGATCCCATATGTGTAATAATGCCCTTGAAGCTCTCCAAAATAATTTTTTAAGGAAGCTGCTCCATGTTGCCAATTATATTCCAGGGCCGAAACAGGTTTATTTTCTATAGGTAGCCAGGATGATATGTTGACACTCAAATACTGGATTCAAATTTTTGCGGTGTCTGCCATGGGCCCCAGGACTGGATGGGTATGATGGATTCCCTCTGCTGCAGGGTCAAAGTGGATTAGGATGCAGTATGAGTAGCATTTTGTCACAAATCCCTGTTGAAAATCCCTACCCATGACATTTTGTTACCAGAGGGTGTTTTCAGACATTACGGGGCCACTTGGCCCCGTACCGAAAACAACCCTTTCATTCCCCGCCGGGGTCACCCCGTCACGCCATATCAGACGTGCCGGGGGGATCCCGGTGGGGAATCTGGGAGGGGGCGGGGCCGTGCGGCGCAAAGTGCGGCTGCACGGCCCCGCCCCCTCCACGCACCCCACCGCCCACCCTCCAGGGAGACGGGCGGGCGTCGGGGCCACTGCAGCTGCCGCGTCGGGCCAGATGTGCCGTGGCCCAGGATCCTGCTGGGGATCTCGGGCCGTGGCAACCGGCCAGACGTTACTTTTTTTTGGTCCCCGCTGGGGATCTTTTTGACCACGCTTCCCGGGACATTCCCCCGGCTAGCCCGGGAAGCGTGGTTCAAATTGACCCCATGCGGGTATTGACCGTGGCGAACATCTGGCAGCCGCCAAACAGACGTTTGAGCCACAGTGAACCACAGGTGGGTATTCACCGTGGTTCACTGTGATCTCATAACGTCTGAAAATACCCAGAAACTTCAGAATACCATAGTCACATTGGTTAGAGGGGAGGTAAACTTCACCTGCAGTTATCTATGGTGGAGGTGGGAGGTGAGGTGAGGGTTTCATTACGGCATAATTATGTACACAAGCACTATTCCAGTATTATTTTATGCCAGAAAAAATAAAACCTGTGTAATGAGTTTTTATCATTCTGGAATAAAACCAGGAATCTGATTTTTAATACCGGGATATCTCTCCACACTTAATCCAGGTATTAGAGGAGTTTATTACAGAATAATACTCTTATAGAAGCATCCACAGGCCACTTTTACATAGGGCACTTAGAAGCACCTCTGGAGCCCCAGATGAGCTTTGTAGCAGGGTTTAGTCCTTTCAGTTGGTAGAGACCCAGCCCAGGTCCTCTCAGCTGAGCTATCAGCCCTTTTATCTCTGCTGTGCCCTTTACACAGCCGAGAGATTAATCAGTCTTTCTTTAGGCTTAGGTTTCCCCCTGTCTTAAAGGGCCCTCAGTTCTTTTCCTGATACCCATGTTTGGGCGGGGGTGGGGTGGTGGGGGTGGGGGACAAATGGGTCAAAGCATAAATTCAAGCTCATTTCCTTGACACATTCTCAATACCCAGTATCAGGGTTGATGCTTACCTGCTGAAGAAGAGGAGGTTGCTATGATATGGGCATCCACTAATCACCTCTCAGTCATACCAAGTATAGTAAATTTCAGGGCTAAAGGTGAACCATTCAAGAAATATTTTTTTGCTGATGATGTTTTAAAAATTCACACCATTGAACGGGTGCAAGTCACTAAGCACCTGGATCCACCAGAGTGATAGCCAATATTTGATAGGTGCAAAAAGAATATTATTTTCTAGGATACCTTGTCTTTCTTTTCCAGCCTATGAATGCAAGTGAGGATGGAGGGGATGAAGATTAGTTTTAAAAAATTGATGCATAGTCGAGACATGCATAGACCAGCAGTTCTTGGGGTGCTCTTGGATCCACTGCTGCGCCAGGATTGTCAGGTTGCAGCGGTGGCGAGGAGCGCTTTTTACCAACTTCATCTGGTGAAAAGACTGTGAACTTCTCTTTTGGATTTGGATCTGGCCACTGTCATCCATGTTTTCATAACTCGAGGCTAGACTACTTCAATGCACTCTATGTGGGGCTGCCCTTGAAGACTGATCAGAAGCTTCAGTTGGTGCAGAACGCAGCTGCCTTCCTTCTGTCAGGGATTGGTCACCAGGAAAACATTACATCAGTGCTCCAGAGTCTGCACTGACTGTCAATAGCCTTTTTGGCACAATTCAAGGTGCTATAAAGCCCTAAACAGCTTGAGCCTCAGGTATCTGAAAGGCAGCCTCTTCCCCTATGTTTCACTGTGACATCTGAGCTGAGGTCCTCCGGGGGCATCCTCTTGCAAGTGCCAACTGCCCGTGAAGTTGCTACAATGAGGGAGTGCAGGGGGCATTCTTGTTTGCTGCTTTGGGGCATTATCAGAAAGAGGATATTGGGATAGACAGAGAATTGGTGTGGCCCAGGTTTTAGTAATCCAGTTTTTTTTAAAGTAGGGACACAATCCATCTCCTAATAAAATAATAATAATAATAATGATAATAATAATAATAAAACAATGAATAATTAATAATTAATAATTAATAATTATATTATTAACAATAAATAGAGCATTTATAAAGCACAAGCAATGTCCCTTTATTGTAAAGTTGGTTGTGTCCTGCATGCTTGGGGACTAATTCTGAAATCATTCCTCTATTGACGAGAATAAGTCACTTGCATGGCTAAAGAGAAGGGGCTTTCTCTATATAGACAGTTGTAATTATACAAGTTGATGCTCATCAAATTAATATCTTTATTTTGCATTTCTCAAGTTGGGTACACTGTAAGTTTGAAAAGTATAAGCCACAGTCATGTCAAGGGGTATTTTCAGACGTGACGGGGCCTATTGGCCCTGTCGCGAAAACAATAAATTCATCCCCCGCCGGGATGACCCCGTCACGCCCTAACAGACGTGCCGGGGGATCCTGGTGGGGAATTGTGGAGGGGCGGGGCCGCGTGGTGCAACGTGTGGCCGCATGGCCCCGCCCCCTCCACGATCCCTGCCGCCCGCCTTCTGGGGAGATGGGCGGCTGCCGCGGCCAATGTGGCCGCAGCGCTTGCCTGATTTGGCCACGGGCCGGAATCGCTGTGGGGATTCCGGGCCGTGGCCGCCGTCCAGAAGTGATGGCGGGGTTCATCACGGCAGGGAATCGCCTTCGCCACGTGAACGCTGCCGGTCCCGCCGCTTCGGCTGCTCGCGTGGCGAAAGTGATTCCCCGCCATGGTAACATCTGGGGGGGAACATCCGTTCCCCCCAACAGACGTTCCGTGATCACAGCCACCACAGGGAATTGACTGTGGTTGGCTGTGATCTTGTAACGTCTGAAAATACCCATTCTGTTTATAGATTTTTATTTCTTGGTAAAGGGAAATAAATTGTGCCAATAAAATCGACATTGTAATTTGCTGGAAAACAAACTATGTAGTCAACTGTAAAAAAAAGAAAAGAGAAAAGAAGAAAGGCAGATTAAAAATGTTATTTTAAAGTAACAAAGGAATCTGTTTGTAAACTAAAAATATGGGGGATTATCTCTGAGGCTATAAAACTACTCATGGAGATATGTGAGCAACTGTGATGCAGAGGCATCAATCTGCATTGTCTGTTGGCTAGGTTGTATTCTTCTTTATTTTAGGGCTGAAATAAGATTTCTCTGAAATGGGAAATCTCATTGAAATCCCAGTTCTCAGTATTATCTCTGTCAAATTGAGAATGTCTCAGTACTCAACACTCACTGATTTTGATTCTTGATTTACCAATAAGTTGTGTACCAGGTTCCCATTAGCCGACTTTCTGCTTACCATTTACCGTATACCACATACCCTTCATTTACTGCTTATTGCATTGCCAAAGGTATCATTTTTCTTCTGGGTTTCTTGTTTCTGCATTTCTGAGCCAATCACCATTGGAATAGCAAACCCCTTTACTTCCACTCAGTCCCCATTAACCTCCACTCCAGTGCCTCCAATCAGAATTGTTGTTCTATGTTGTTCCCTTTGTTTTAACCAATGTGCAGATTAGGACAGTATATTGCAAGAATCTAGAAATCACATCAATATTGGGAAATGGTTGAGAAATCGATCTCAGTTCCTAATACGGCAAAATTTCTTATGAGTAAAAAAAATTGCTGCTTGTTTAGCCTTAGTAAATTTAGAAGGGTTCCTTTTACATTGGCTTCCACAGATTAAATTCCTTGTGAAATTCAATCACAATAACAAGAAAAAATAAAATAAAAAAGAGATAAACCCTTAAGAAAACAAAGGCAATAAATGGACAAACTTGATCTCTATACTTAAGTTATTATTTCTAAGATGTCCAACACCATGATATCAATCAAATACACAGGTATAAACCGGGGAAAACCTGGCTCGGTAGCACATCTGAAAAGGATCTAAGGGCTGCAGTTGATCACAAACTGAACATGACTTAGGCCCTTTTTACACAGACACTCTAACACCAATAAACTGGGTGTTACATTTCATTATACATGGTACAGGGCAACACTGCAGCCCTGCAACATGGGCCCTTTTCACACGAAATGCCTCCACCCAGTTTCGCTGGTGGAGATGGGTGGAGGTGTCTGTGTAAACACCACTTGCGGTGGGTGGGGTGCATTTCACTGGGTGGAGATGGGTGGAGGTGTCTGTGTAAACACCACTTGCGGTGGGTGTAGGTGCATGCATGCTCCCATGCAACACCCATCTCCACCCACCACCCACCCACCGAGCAATCGGCAGTGGAGTCCGTTGTTCGGTGGGTGGTGGGTGGAGGGTGGAGAAGGGTGTTCTGCAGGAGCACACGTGCACCTAAACCCACTGCCCACGGTGTTTACACAGATGCCTCTACCCATCTCCACTCAGCAAAACTGGGTGAAGGCATCTCCTGTGAAAATGGCCCATATTGAAGGGCTGCAGTGTTGCCCTGTACCATGTATAATAAAATGTAACACCCATTTTATCAGTGTTAGAGTGTCTGTGTAAAAAGGGCCTTAGCAATGTCTTGAGGAAATAAGACTGATCTTGCTTTCAAATGGGTTGGGAAACTGTTGGTATACAGATAAGATCATTAATTGTAAGACACTTATTAGACATAGGGTGATTTCAGACGTTACGTGAACACGGTGAACCACGGTGAATACCCACCTGTGGTCACCGTGTCCCGTACGTCTGTTCGCGGCACGCCAGATGTTGGCCATGGTCAATCCCCACATGGGGTTCGTTTGAACCACGCTTCCCGGGCTAGCCGGGGGAAGGTCCCGGGAAGCGTGGTCAAACAGACCCCGGGCTGTGACCAAGGAAAAGTCACATCTGGCCACGCGCCACGGCCAGGGATCCCCGGCGGGATCCCGGGTCGTGGCACGTTCGGCCGGATGCAGCGGCCGCATTGGCCCCGCCGCCCGCCTGTCTCC
>QEPC01000321.1:36500-51493 GCA_003113815.1 Sphenodon punctatus
AATCCTCCCGGTGCATTCAATGGCCAATCCGCCCCTGGATCGGGCCCTGCCTCTAGCAGCTGGGGTGAGATCCACCAGCCCTGGACTGCTGGGGATCGCTTCAATAATGGGGGACGATGGTGGCCCATGGTGAACTTGGGACCCTGCCCCTGAAGCACCTGCACCTGCTCCTGCATCCGCAGCAGAGACATCCGCAGCCTCCTGGACTGCAGGCCTTCCAGTGCCCTGCGTGGCAGTGGAGGACGCTGGCTGGAGGCGCCGCCAAACCACCACCCTAGTTCCACTGCTGGGAGCCTCAGAAGCCTGACTTCCAAATCAGGCCTGTGGAGTTTGTGGTGTGGTGATGGGATCGGACTGCTGCCTGCTGACACTCTGCTCGCATGGTCCCTACCCCTACCACCTCTGCCACGTGCCCCACTGCCCATCTTACAGGCAGCAGATCGGCCTCTCCTGCTTCCCTTCTCAATTTTTCCTTCCCAAATTATGCAGAGGAAGATTTTATATATTTTTTAATTTATGTATTCAAAATTTGAATATTATATCTATCTACTACTACACTAACTCTAACTGCTATTAACTACTATTCTAAAATCTATGGAACTAAATGGAATATTATATCTAAAAAGGCCTTGTCCTACAAACACACTATAAAATATTAAAACTGAATAACTACTACACACTATCTCTGTCTATCTCTATAACTAAGCTAACTCCTACATCTATCTATCTATCTATCTATCTATCTATCTATCTATCTATCTATCTATCTATCTTCATAGGGATGTGGGGGACACAGACAGCTCACAACAAACAACACAGGGAGTGGTACAAAACTGAAATCAATCTAAATCAATCTAATACTACTCTAAATAAATCCAAAATCAGGGGAAGGGAATCAGGGATGGAATATATAGTGGGAGGAGGGAAGGATTCAATGGAGGGTAGGGAGAAAGAAGACAGGGAGGGTTAACAAAATAAAAATAACACCTAAATTTATCTAATCTTATCTAAATAAATGAAACGATGGAGGTAAATGTGTGGAAATGGGTGAAATAGGAGGAGGATGGGAATGGATCAGGAACACAAACTTCTGGGAGAGGGAGACTTCTGAAAGTGCCTGCTCACAGAATCAGTGGCTAGCTCAGCAGGAATTGGAAGGGGGGAGGGCAATGGCTTTTGTTACTTGCTGTGCCTGCCTTACCACAAGCCCCATTGTCTCTGTGCAGACCCATGCCAATCGCAGACTGCGAAGCCAGTGGTCTAAGGAAAAAAGGGATGGTGATTGGACAGGCTGGCTGCTACTCCAAGCCTCTCCACCCCTGACACCGGGAAGTCTGCTCCTCAGCTGCCCTCCACCCCCGGCCCTCAGCTGCTACCCCCCCCCCGGGCCTTCCAGTCACATTTTTGCCACCCGAATGAGACTGAACTCATCCGAATGATACCGAACTGTTCAGTCATTTTCGAGTTTGGATCAAGTTCAGTTCAGTCTTTGGGTTTAGTTCGGTCGTTCGGTTCAGTCATCCGAACGGGCTGAGTTCAGCCTGAACACCGAATGGCCAAACCGCGTTCGCATATCCCTAATGAGCATTGGGATACCCATTACTCTGTGTTTGGGTGATGGGTGTAGATGGGTGGAGTGTGGGAGCATGCACACACACCCATCCATCCCCCATGGCTTTCACATGGATGCCTCCACCTACACAGGAAAACTGAGTCGAGATGTGTGGTGGTGTCTCGTGTGGAAAGGGCCAAAGTGGCTTCAATTCAGGGATTAGCACCTTATTATTCCCAGCTCATTGTACCCAGGTAGCAGAAGCATCAAAATTCCTCATGCAGTAGAGCTGTTGGGAAAGGGGAGCCTTCATTTGCAGCATATTTCAACTATGACTGAAACAAGAATCAAAATGATACTCATGAAAATCTTGCGAGAACTGAGAACCATCAGCACGATCTTAAGAAGATTTTGCTAACAGTTTAAGATTTCACGAGATTCTAAAAATTTGAGTCGTGCCATGTATGAGCTCATTCTTGATCTCAAAAATCTCATTGAAAGCCTGGGTCTCAATGAGATTTTCAAGATATGTGAGATCAAGTTTCAGCTCTAATTTCAATCTCTTTGAAATTTGGTTCCATTCTGACATGGAGTGGAAAGTCAGAATATCAAAGAAAATGTTCAAGTAAAAAGTTTCAAATGCAGTGGGTTGAAACAGAAACATATAGGACTTTTCAGGGGGAACCATGTACCCCATCCTGAAGGATATAGGCAAGTAAGCTCAATGAAAACCCCACAGATATTTCCCCATTTATATTCCATCACTCTCACTCTCTGGGGTTTTCCTAACAAGATGGGGAGTGACTGGAGTCTCTGTTTTTAAGTAGGGCTAAATGTTAGGGCTAAATTAGAAGCCCTTTTTGTTTGTGCAAGATGTCTCACAATATTTTGTGCCAGGGACTGAGATCTCACTGAGAACTGGGCCCTAATAGAAATCCTGCGAGATACCTTATAAAAAACAAAACAAAAAACAAACAAAAAGAACTGCACATGTTCAAAATGGCTGCTAGAGCTATTCTGCACATGTGCTGCTTTTTTTCAAAATGGTACTGGCAGCATCACTGCCATTTTGGAAATGGCAGCAGGTCTGCACATGCATGAATGGCCACCATGCTTGCACAGAATGCAGGCGGCCCTTTTCCAAAATGACAGCAATGCTTCCGGCACCTTTTTGGAAAAGGGCTACACTTGCACTGAATGACCCCAGAAGTCCCGTCCCCATCGTGTTTCTTGGTGAGAATGTAGCTGGGATGCTCTCGTTTGTCAGAACAAGCCAAGAACCGTGATTGTCACCGAGAATCACGGGAACCAGGAAAACGGGTTTCAGCACTAATCATGGGTAATCTTGGAGAGCAAGGGAAAAATGAGAAAAAAAATATTGAAAAAAGGGAGGGGATTCAAAATACAGAGAAGAAAACGGACGCATATAGAAAAGCAATACATACAGACAAAGATGGAGAAAACTAGCAGAGCTCAAGGAAACAAAGGGGTGGAAAAGGGTAATGCTGTGATTGACAAATCACTTACTCTGGAGCAGTCCCATTAAAGCACAGAGGAACTCTTCTAGTTTGGGACTTCAACAGACTACTCTGGAGTAAGTGTTTTGCTATTGCAGCCACGGATGCCAGAAAAAAGAACAGTTGATTAAACATTACATAATGGTAAGATGTGGATTCATTTTATCATTGGGTCCAATTTGTAATAATTACATCTCCAAGGCAGTGCGTGAACTCTCAGCACCTGATATCGGTGCTTCACTGTTCAGTGTACAGCATGGTATTACTGAATGCCTACCTTGGGTGCACCTGGGTTCACCTCGCACTTCACTCTACGCTCATGGTGTTCATTACACAGAACTATTACATGATTCATTCTGCTTTATTGCTCGATTTAAATAGCATTTCCATCCCCCTGTTGCAGTTGCAGCAGTACACAGTACATCCCTGAATAATAACAGCTTACCGCTGCTGGGAACCATTAGTGAAGTGAATATCTCAAATGGTTGGAACTGGGTTTCACCAGCCACGCTTCTGTTGGGTACTTAAGGGCAGGAGTCCACAATGCTGTGTGGTTGCCAGGAGCAATGTGAGAAGGGCGCAAAGCAAGTCTCACGTTGAAAGACTTGCGGGTGCCATTTTCTCTGCTCTGAGCTCAAACAGCAGTTCAACGCATGAAGCCGGAGCAGGAGCAAGCACCCACCCACCCTACTGTGCAGCACTGTGGGCATAGCTGGCTGGCTGCCTGATTGAAGGGTCCAGGAAGGAATTTTTTCCCTTCCTCACAGTGTGTTTCTGCAAAGAACTACCTACTAATTGGAAGATTTATTGGGTCTGGGATAGAGTGCGAACTATTATATTTATCACACTTTTACTGGGGTCCAGTTAAGTGTTAGAAAATTTATTTGAAATAGTTAAGCATTTGGCGAAGACATCTCCCGATGGGGATTAATGGCTGAATCAAGAGCAAGTATGGCCAGATTCTGGCCATTGGCCCAGATCGGAGGGTCGAGTTCTGCACTCAGGAACAAGGACTGTCCCTTAGCAATACAACATGCCTTCTCAACCCGGCCATGCAACTAGGGGGTAGAATGACCTAATTTGTAGAGCATAGATTGATGAAGGTACATGACATTGACTATACATCAGGCCATCTGTAATTGTTGTTGGTTACCTTGTGTTACTGAACTGGGACAGGGAATTTTCTCCTCCCAAGATAACCTGAATTGGATTGACTAAATTTGAATGAAGAGTGTGGTCCTTTAAATTCCACTCTGTGTGTTTGTCTTCTTCAAGGGTGCCAGACAAAGTAGCTATGTATCTGAATCCTTATTTGAACCAACAGGGGCCTAATAGGAACCAACAGGGGCCTCTGATGAACTTGCTTATAAGTAAAGCTTGTTTTATTTAGAAGTCTCTCTCTAATTCAGGAAGTCTGTATCTGAGTGAGGACTAGAACTAAGGTCTCCCACACCCCAGACTGACACCTAACGTCTGGGTGTTACAGCACATAGAACAAGAGAGAATGGTCTCAAATTGCAGCAATGCAGATTTCACTTAGATATTAGAAAAAAACTCCTAACTGTACGAATTGTGGGCAATGGAATAAATTGCTAGGAGGTTATAGAATTTCGTTCCTTGGATGTTTTCAAAACCTGGCTGGACTAACATCTGTCTGTGATGCTGTAAGCAGAGGATATATTGCTTGGAGCAGAGGGCTGGACTAGATGACCCTTGATGTCCCTTCCAACCCTACAATTCTGTAATTTGCACTTTTCCCTGTCTAGAGATTGCTAGTTTCTGATTCTTGACATGTTGGTGATTTGTTTTCCAGACCGGCCATACATCACCAGGATGGGTAGCATCTCTAAAGGTCAAGGCAATGGACAAGTAGGCAGTGATGTCTGAAACGGCTCTGAACCTACCCACGTTTTTAATGTAGAAAAAAATCCTGAAATGATTTAAAAAGATGACTATGGTATTTATACCTTCTGCCCTTAAGATAGCATGCATGTCTATTGTCAAAATGTTGCTTCTGCAAGCTCCTTGACAAATATAAAGTGCCCACAGGTGCTGGGAATGCATATATAATTTCACAACAAAAGCTGTAGGATCAAGTGGTAGCAACCTGGAAAGCTGTCTATGTTTCACAGTGGAGATTAAAATGACGGACAACAAACAGATAAACTAAGCACACAATAAAAAGGAAGTTTTAGCATTTGCCATTAGTAAACCACAGTTTATAAATACATAAAAGCTCCTGTAAAAACTAAGAAGGTTTCACTAGCAGCTGCATTTTCCAATATGTATTTTCAGACTGAGATTTAAAAATACCATTTCTCAGAAAGATCCCTACGCCAGTTAAGAAATCTCCGTCTGCCCATTAGAGTGGGAGTCTAGAGAGATGGGAACAAATTCAGAAGCAAACCTAGAAATGTTTAAGTAAATCTAGAAAAAAAGCATGTCTGTCAGTGAAAATCATTCTTCTGCCCTATTCAGTTATTCTCACCTGAGAATATATTATGACAACTTATACTCATTTAGTTTTCATTAGATTTACTTAAGTCACAATCATCAAACCCCTTATTCCAGAGTAGTTTTATTGAAATCAATGGAACTACTCTACTAAGTGGTTTTAGGATTGCAGCCTTAGGGTGCTGCCCTAGAGACAAGTGTATGCAAGTAGTAGAGCTGGCTAAATATAGAAACCAAAATTTTGAAACTGAAATTAGCAGTATGAATATTACTGTGTCAACATTTTAATTTGAAACAAAAATATTGGCCTAGCTCTAGTAACCAATTTTACTCATATTAAGTCTTGCTGGGTCTTGCTAGTTGCAATGCTAGCTATTTGAGTTCAGTATTAAATGCACAGTGGGTGTTAAAAAATTTTTCGCAAGCACACATTCCATTTACACGCTTACCACAGATTGGGTTTTGAGAAATCATGCAAGTCACCATGGAAAGATGATATTATCTGGGCAACAGCTGGTGGGAGGAGACTATCTGGTAACTCCTTGGAAACACAACATCCTGGATGTCTGTTCAAACAGCTATGGGATCAGCAGTTTCAATGCTGTATGGATTTTCCACAGATTTATCATTAGGTCTGGCAACTTAGACAATGTTCGCTTACGCAGAATCAGATTCTAGAATTTACTGTAACATACCCTTGCCAAAGTGTAATTGTGACCTTTCCCTTTTTGAAATGCAATGGCCCAATTCTCCATCTATGAAGGAATAAAAAGAAACTAAAATGAGCAAAATTGCACTCAAGAAGACAGAGGAGAGAGGCATAACAAGAAAATTAACACAACCAGAATGTCTATGTCCAAGCCAGTGTGCATGTATACTACACTTTTATCAGTTGGAGGACACATTCTACACAGTTTGCAAGGGCCCCTTAATACTGGAAATAATTACTTCCCTTATGTCTGTGTGGCACACAATGGTCTTTCTGTGAGCAGTTGAGCAATGATATTTTAAAATGATCGGAACCACAAGTATTTACAGATATTCATCAGGGGAAGGGTGAGGAAGTGGTGTAGTTAGGACTTCAGGAGATAGAATGAATGAGGTTAACCTGCCACAGTTAATTTTACAAACAAGAATATCACTTACCATCAGAGACAATATGTGCTGCTGTGCTATTGCGTGTAACTTGCTCTTAGTTCTTAACAGGGCAGTACTACATTCCAGTTGCAGGGGATCATAGTTTTGTTTTGTCTTTATAATTTGATCACTCCAGGATTTGACTTCACCCATCATCCTGTATTGGTACAAGGAAACTAATGTGTGTCAAAACTTGTTAAATGTGTTTTTAAAATCTATGTTCTACTCTTTTCTGCCTGATACAAGATAATTAAGTCATCTGCCAGTGGAAAAGGGTAGCCTTAGCACACAGGCTCACTGTAGCTATATTGGCCTGTGAGCATCTGGACAAATCAATATAAGTTATTATGGAGGAGAATTACCAGCTGTCCAGGTGAATTACTGTAATCTGTCTTTGCATTTTTGCTGTGTCATAAAGGATAAGGAAGAAATGAGCTATCAAGACATCCTCCCATTCTGTATTAGAAATTGATCTGCTTTTCTCTGTCCAATATTCCCAAGGTTTCACAAGTAAAAGGTATTTAAGGTATGGCATAAATATGGGGATCAAAATATCTAATATAAAAAATAACTACAACACTATCGTTTTTAACCTCCATTGTATTTTTTTAAATGATGTGGAATCTGGATACATTGGATAAGAGTAAGTGGCTTCAAGATTGCAGCCCATACTTAGGGTGTTTTAAAACAAGATGCTACTATGCTGGCCACCCAGGAGCCACTCATTTGACTGCCTGTCTGAAGGTGGTGTGAGGAGTAGCACACTCAGAGAGTCACTCAGCACCTACTCATAGCCACTCACTGAGTACTGCCAAGAAATCCGGGCAGGCCACTGCTGTGTTAATTAATTAATTAATTAATTAATTAATTATTAAACTTTCTATGCTGCCCCCTCTTGCTATAAGCACCTCGGAACAGCTAACAACATTTTAAAATACATAACAAACTAAAATACAATTTAAACAACCTAAAATCCCCAGATTAAAATAACCCATACCCAAACCCTCCCTAACCCAACCCATCTCCCTCGGTAAAGGCCCGGCAGAACAGGCAGGTTTTATGTTGTCTGAGGAAAGAGGGGAGGTCGGTGGTCAAGCGGACCTCCAATGGGAGTGAGTTCCACAGCCGCGGTGCAGTCACAGAAAACACCCTCTTCATGGTTGATACCCAGGAAACCCGGGGGACCTCGAGGAGGGCACCCCCGGCTGACTGCAGGTGCCAATCCAGGATCTGGAGGGTGAGGCGGTCCTGCAGGTAGTTGAGACCCAGGCCGTTTAGGGATTTAAAGGTCAACACCAATACCTTGAATTGGGCCCGGAAGACTATTGGCAGCCAGTGAAGAGAGCGAAGCACTGGTATAATGTGCTTGCGTTGGACTGTCCCCTTCAGGAGATGGGCCGCCACATTCTGCACCAGCTGCAGTCTCTGAACCAGCACCAAGGGTAGCCCCACATGTGTAGCCCCACGTAGAATGCGTTACAGTAGTCCAGTCTCAAGGTAATAAAAGCATGGACAATCGTGGCCAGATCCGAGTCCGAGACATAGGGCCTAAGCCAACATACCAGATATAACTGGCAAAATGCCCCCTTTGCCACAGCCGCTACCTGGACATCAAGGTGGAGTTGAGGATTCAGGATCACCCCCAGACTCAGGACCTGAGATACCAGAGAAGGATGGACCCCATCAATGATGGGGGCCATCACTCCCCCAGCTTTCCCCACAACCATCACCTCTGTATTGTCAGAATTTAAATTCAGGCGGCTCGCCCTCATCCAATCACCCAGAACTGACAAACACCAGGCAAGCACGGAGACTGCCGGACCTGGGTCTGATGAAAATGAGAGATATAGCTGGATGTCATCAGCATATGACAACTTACACCAAACTTCCTGACAACCTCCCCCAAAGGCTGCATATACACATTGAACAAGAGAGGGGATAAGATGGAACCCTGTGGGATGCCACACGTGAGGCCTAGGGGAGAAGATGAAAAATCACCCAGCACCACACGTTGGGTTCTCCCAGCCAGGAAAGAGCAGAACTATTCAAGAACAGTCCCGCTAATCCCTGCCCAGTCCCTCAGCTGAGTCACCAACAACTCATGATCAACAGTATCAAATGCAGCCTAGAGATCTAACAGAATCAACAGGGTCAAACGACCCTGGTCGAACTCATGGGAGCTAATTAAGCTGATAATTCTCAAGGTTAGTCAGCTATCAACTATCTCCTGCTCCTATCTTTTTTATTAACTTATCCCTAGCATTCTTTTAAATTTGCATATATCTACACAAACCAATGCATGCACATTTATGTAAATTATCATGGCTTGTTTTTTTCTTGTTTGGGAGAGGTGGAAACCCTAACTACAACTGATAGCAATCTTCCAATTCAGACAACAATCCAACACTCTTCAAACTCTCCCTCACAGGGTGTAAACATACAAACGGGTTGTCCTGGGTATGGTCGTGCCTCCACAGGTGGCCCATCAGTCTAAAAGCATGCCGCCAGATGTTGGACCGGAGCAGGTGCTGCCTGCTCTGCTCCAGCCCCACTTGTGGTGCTCTAGGGGAACATCCAGGAGAGGATGGGACCTGGATGTTTCACTGTCAGACCTGGGGCACTGGCCCAAGCGGAGTTGAGGTCCTTCTGCTTGGTAGACCCATGCTGTAGCTCTGCTTTTGGCCAGCCCTTGCCCCAGGCAATGTCATAGAGATACAGGTGGCAGCCTAGAGCATTTGACGATCCACCTGCATCTCTATTGTGCAGGTGAGGGTCCAACTCATGGGCGAATTGCTGGCTGGGGAACCTACCAGGACCATTTAAGCTGGACCCAGGTGGGGCTGGATGCAGGGGTGCATTCCAGGAGTACCTCCAGAACTGGCCAGCCCCATGTCCATCTAAAAGTACCGTACCAATTATCACATTCTTGTGTATCCCCTGGGGATATCTATATATTATGACAATGGATCCTTCACAAAGGTGGGTGAGGCCACATGAGCTGGGAGGGCCCAATCCCTGCATGGCCCTGTGGCAATCACTGATGCCACACTGCAGGGCCAGCATGGGGAGCCAGCCAGATGGTTGTGGTGAAGTCAGGTGGGTCAGCCCCTCTCAGTTCCAGCTACATGAGTGGGTGCCTGGCCCTGCTTCACCTCCATTCCCTGACCCAACCTACATCCTGCCCTTGGTTGTGACATGGTTGCATGTGATGGGAGCTAGCGCCTGCCACTCTCAGCCCCTGCCACAGAGCTCGCTGTGTGGCAGGACTGAATAGGTCCAGCTGCACGGGTTGTCCCGCCCCGGGCAGGCTTACCTCATGTGGGGTAAGTCTGCTGCGTAATGTGTCCTTGGAATTTTACTGAGGACATGTCGCATAGCAGGCAGTTGTTCACCCCACCCCGGGGGGGGGAAGGGGGGATATCTGGCTGCCACTGGCCCAGCTTCTCAGTGAGGGGTAAGGTGCTACCCAAGGTATGGTAGCCTCATCTCCCTGTCTCGTCTGGCTGTACCCAGCATGTGCTAAAAGCGGACAAAACTGAGAAAGCAGGGGAAAACAAAGGCATTCAAAATAAGAGTCACTAATCAGGGCCAATGCAGTTTTATTGACACCACTGGAATTCCTTGAAGCTACTGTAGTTACTCTGCATTTACACTGCTCTGAGATGACTTCCATCTTTATTGCCAATCTCTAGTTCAATAACTGTCTTTATTTTACCTGGATAACCATTATGTTGCAGTTTCATCTTTTTCTTGCCCAGCTTCCTGCATAGGTTAAACACAAAGAGAGCAATCCACCAGGCCGCGTACGCTGCCTGCTGGCGCTGGTCTCCAGCCATAATGTGCGCGATCAGGGGTGCGTGCATGCCGCACGTGCAGCACAGTCTCCCGTGAGCACGTGCGATCTGGCCATGCACCGTGTGTGCACCGTCAGTGTACATAGGCTGTTGGATTGCCCCCAGGGGCTTTGTAAGAACCTTTCCCATACAGAGTTCCATCCCTTAATCAGACCTGCCTTTTGACATCTTATAAATTCATAGCTTTTAAAGCTATAAGAGTTATGTACAGTGATCTAATCTGGTTACCTGCATTGCACAGACATATTATATTTCACCCTGTTATTCTTCCTGTGAAGGCAATTTTTCTTCCTACTACAGAAATGAACTCTATCATGCCCAACAGCTCATAGATAAATGGGAATGTGCTTTTTAGAATGACACGTTAACCTTGATTTAAAGACTATCAGTAGTGATTTTGCTACTTCCTTTAATAAGGTGAAATTAGATCTGGCACATTATCTTACTATAGTCTTGGCTACAGCAGTTATGTGCTGAAGACACATATTTCAAGATTTCCTCTAAAAGAAAAAAACATTTATTTTAAATAAATAAATAAATAAATAATAATCTTAATGTCCTAACTTGAGAACGGTCACCAAAAACACTGTGTCACTTCTGTATTGAGGTCTATGTATCATGTCTAAAGCTCTTCCTCCCCCTGATGGCATCTAGAGCTGAAATGAGTACCCTCAAAAACGGATTTACCCAATGAATTTCCTGTACTCTAATCAACACAACACCATTGATAACTGATCAATACCTGTTTCAGGTACCTGATGTCCTGGAATGTCAGCATCCAGTACCAGAATGTCAGCTTCTAGGACTGATTTTTCAACTTCCATTCTGACTTCTTTACTTCCAAAACCTGTTTGTTCATACTCTGTCCCAGAAAGTCAACTTCTGGTCCTGATTTTTTGTTTTCCATACTGATTTTTTATGTTTTTCATTCTGCTATACCAATTGGTAATAGGAAAATAAAAAAATGGGTACCATAAATTACTGATTTTGTGGGTGTCCGGGTACACGATTGGTACCTGGGTAGCCTGTCAATTACTCGGTGCACTCCTCAACAATGTGGGTATTACCCACAGATACTATATTAAGTACTCCCTTCAGCTCTAGTAGCATCAAAGGTCATCCAAAAGCACTCTCTTGCAAGTGCTCCAAGTGCACTCTCTTGCACTCTCTTGCACTGTGCGGTTGGAATGGTGTGTGGGAGCACACACACCACCATGGCCAATTGGGCTCCTGTACAGGGGATATCTCATGAGAGCTTCAACGGGCTGTCCAGTACACATGGTAGTAGGATGCAACAACGGGCATCCTTGCGATGGCATGGGGGATCCGGAACCCATGCCGGCACCACACTGGCCAAAAGACCATGGGAGGGGGGTCCCCGTGTTAACAGTCAAACAAAACAGAGGCAGGAACAGGGGTAGACAGCACAATGTAGTGGTGCATGGTTTACGGTGAAACGGGACAGTTGTAAGTGGGCCACCTATAGGCCACAGTCAGTCCCTAGCCATTTGGGCAACTATACGCCTGTATAGGGTGTCACGGTTCTCCTCTGAAATCCTCCTGAAGGTCTCACTCTGTATTGGCAGAGGTAATTGGTGGGGATGATCTTTTGCTGTCACACATCCAACACCCTGAACATGCTGGCACAGGGGCACTGGGCTCCATCTCTATACAGGAGGGGGATAGTCCAAGGCAGCCCCACTAGTCTCACAGATGTTATGGAGTATACAGGCTGCCAGGATGAGGATGGGGGTGTGCTGCATGTCAGACTGGCTCCAGTTAAGTAGGAGGTGCTACCTTATCTTGAGCAGGCCAAAGAGCCTCTCCACCACTCACCTC
This sequence comes from Sphenodon punctatus, assembly GCA_003113815.1. Classification (NCBI taxonomy): domain Eukaryota; kingdom Metazoa; phylum Chordata; class Lepidosauria; order Sphenodontia; family Sphenodontidae; genus Sphenodon; species Sphenodon punctatus. The sequence goes on from QEPC01000321.1 coordinate 48,854, forward strand.
GCGGAGGCCAGGTGATCATTCAAAAGCACTCGATCAGGGGTGCGGGCAATGGGATACAATCTCATCAGCCATGGGGTCAGAGGGTAGGCAGGATCCTCTATAACAACCGGAGCCATGGGTATACTGTTGATCATCCTGAACATGTTCAGGGCTGTCTCCCCATCGAACGCCCTGGCATAGAAGGAGGAGGAGCGCAGGATCCGAGCATCGTGGCTCCTCACTGAGTGGCCTGTGAACACATCGATGAACATGTATTTGTGGTCAACAACTGCCTGCAGATTCATGAAGAACACTTGCTTCCTGTTCAGGTAATCAGACTTGGTGCTGGGGGGCAGACGATCGGGATGTGAGTGCTATCTATAGCACCGATGCAATGAGGGAAGCCCATCACCTCAGAGACCCGGATCACCACCTCCGGATCCTGGAGCTGGATGACCCGCTCCAAGAGCAGTTCAACTATGAGGTCACAGACATCGTGGAGTGCCCTGTTCACCGTTGCTGCCCCCACACCAAATTGCTCACCCATGCACCGGCAGGAATGGGGAGTTGCTGGCCTACACTGCCATCACCACCTGCATTCCTGGGGGTAAGAGGAAGTGCATGTTGGTAACATTCCTGTGGAGGTGGGGGTCAAGGATCTCACTGATTTGGGTCAGCAGGGAGCAGGTCATCTGGAAGTGATTGGTCCACTCCTTGTTGGTTCAGGTCGCCAGCATGTCCTCCCACCGGTCATTGCTCTGTGACTGCTTCCAAGCCATCCGTTGCATGGGTAGGGTCACCTGTTGGCCATACATGTTAAGGGGCAACCTGGAGAGAACAAGGCAAATGTGGTGTGAAGCTGCCATCCCCGCCATTGCTTGGCACCTGACCTTGATCGTCTGTGCCCATTGCACCATTGCCATGCGGTGCAGGTTGGTTGCTCTCTGGCGGCGTAGGCCATGGGTATACCAGCAGGGGACTGGGCTCAGGAGGTCAGCCAATTGCTCGAACATCTGTGCCAGGAGACCAAAACTTGCAGTCAGGATGGTGATCAGACCAGCTCGCACATGCGGGGTGCCCACAACTGGCATTGTGCTCCCACCACAGTGACCACTCCCCATGAAACCAGCTACACACCCTGTGACCAACCACAAGCCCCCAACCCAACAACCCACACGTGCTCGGGTACCCTGAACCAGTCAACTGCCCTGTGCTGTCACTCCTTGCACACATCCTCTCACCTGCAGGCACCACTCCATGCACTCAACACCACTCCACCACACGCCCAATGATGACACACCCTTACATGCCTCTCTCACACTCCACATGCTCCCGCTTTGCTCCCTCCATTCCCTCTATCACTCTCACTGCACTCTCTCCTCTCCACAGCCAGCGCAACCAACACAACACACCCTAGCAGTCGATCTGGCTCTCTTATGTAGATGGGTGTTGGGTCACTGGGTTTCAGCAGTTGGTGGAGCACTCTGGGGGTGGCATGCACACCTGTCTGGGGTCTCATTAATGCCACTCCTGTGCACTGGGTACCAACTGTAGGCTGCCTAGGCCAATGCATCAGCCTTCAGAGGGCATCTGTAATGGTTCCATTGCATCGCCTAGCCCGGGCACCCCTACTGGGAGCCCCCCAGCTGTCTGAGCCCCTGCACAATATGATGGACACGTGGTATGCAGCATGGTTTCCCCATGCTCCGGGACAGCTGTTGTCAGGTAAGAAGATGGCTGACTGTGCTGTGTACAGCTACAGTGGCCCCTTGATGGTTTGCCATCCCATTGTCTCCCAGGCCCTATGCTGCCTCACTGCCTCTTATTGAGCTGGGATGGGTCCACCCTATGTGTTGGATTGCTGTTCCGAGACCTGCCGAACCCAGAAGCTATCAGCTGGCCAAGATCACCCTCCAGATAGCTGGCAGCTCTGGCCCCATCCGAACTCAGACACTGCAGCTCACCATCCACTTCGGTTGCTCTCCAGCTCACAGCCCTTGTGCAGGCCAAGTCCAGCAGTGGAACTGGTCATATTTTTGCTCCTTGTGCCAGGGAGAAGTAACTGGTGTGTGCCACCATGCTGCTTGGAACTCTGTGGCAGAGCAGCGATGTCCATTGTCCAGCTATTGGTGAGCAACCCCCATTCTGTGGGTGATGGCGTCAATCTCCTGTCCCGTTACATGTGTCTGTTGGGGCACCCCTTTGGGAGTTTGGAATGCCAGAGGCATGCCAGGGAGCACTGTTTCATGCTCCTATGCTGACCTGACCATGGGCCTCCACTCGCCGTTGTGCTTCCATGGGAACCCTGGGAGCTTGCTGCTGTTTGCCAGGTGGCCGGTCATCAGGTGTTCAGTCTAGCCCTCCAGACTTGTGGGCCGTATGCAGCAAGCTGCTACGCCTGTGTCTCCTGCATGCCCGTGGCTTTGCATGCCCTCAATCTACTTGCCAGGACCACTTTGAGGAGCTTGGTTTGCTTCCACCTGATGTCAGTGGGCCCTTCCTGACTGGGTAGCCCACAGTGCTGGAAAGGGCTGACCTGAGAGCTGTGCTGAGCCATTTGGATGTCGGAGCAGCTACTGCCACAGGACACCCCCTCCTGTCCTGCTTCATGGTCGATGCACATATGTATGCCCGTGGATAACACCGGGGATGCTGGCTTCC
>QEPC01000321.1:66325-82502 GCA_003113815.1 Sphenodon punctatus
GGGCCAAATGGGTCGTCACATCTAAAATTACCCAATGTTTATATTATTAGCTTTTTCAATACCCATTTATGAGACTTGGAATTTTATGTTCCCCCTTTTATTTTTATTTTTTTGTTGTAGTTCTTCGTATGTTATTATTGAAAAAATATTTAAAACACCATGTTGAAGCTTTAGAAGTTCAAGCCCTGAAGAAGGTTTCCAAAACATGTTGGCAAGATATGTATGGCATAACAAACAATATTTTGACATGGTTCCATTTTGATGTATGATGGACATTTATTGATGATTGATATTTTGTATTTTAATATTTGAGTGTTTGATATCATTTATCTTGATTCTTCTTGTATATATGAATTTATTCATCATTACTAATAAATTGTTACAAATGTTTATTCCAGAGGCAGATATGTATTCATAGTAGTTATTATCACACAGTCCTTATTGTTTTGGTTACAGTGTCACCATTTCTATAAGCAAAGAAAGGATTAATTTCCAAATCTGAGTGCCTGGTTTCCATCTAGGTATGACTGGGACCACAGCTGATGGATCTAATTAGAGTGCAGTGTGGATAAACCAATCCAGAGAAGTGTGCACAAAGCTGGTATATCTTTGGGGAAATTGAGACACTGACCCAAGCAACAGCACAATTGGTGAGTGAGCTGAGTGTACTCTCATCATTTTGGAAGGTTAAATATTTTGATGTTTGAGTTATACTTAAGACTGCTATTACCGACAAAGTGGCATCACTATTAATGGTGTCAGCTTGTATAGTAGTACCATCCATTGTATACCTTGGCAACTTCTCTGTCCAATGATGTTCCCCTTAATAGGAAAACGGCAGATTGTACACACAAAACTAGCAACAGCATCAACTAAAATCAAAGTCATCTGTACAATTATAGTTACAACACTTCTGTATATTTGTGAGGCCTGGACACATGTCTCACCCAATTATGAGTTATGTCAAAACATCTAAGAATGATATTCTATAGGGCTGAAATGAGAATTAAAACAATTCTCATGAGAAATCTCAGGAAGATTCAGGCTTGAGATCTTGCTGGGATCTCTATTAATGGTGCAAGTTCTCGGTGAGTTTTTGAGTCCAGCTTCCCAACCCCGCTCAAACATCTGTTTGACGAGGGGGGTGGAAGCACACTGACCAACTTTGCAAGGGTACTGCCCTTGCCTTTCAAAGAGGCTTTCCCGGGGGTCCCAGCTCTCCTGAATAGCGCAGACCCTTTCGAAACTTCAAGCACCTATCTGGCTGAAATTGACCAGACAGCTGATTGAAGCTTTGCAAGAGGCCACTCTGGCTAGAGCCAAGGAGTCCTTTGTAAAGTCATCTTCTCAAGGGGCTGTCCTTGCAGGAGGAGTAGGGGACCCCACACTCCCCTTTCCGGGGAAGCCCCTCAGGAAGTGCCCAATTCCCTTTGAAAAGCCCTGCATTGGGGGGAGGGGGGAGCAGGGATCCACTCTTCCCCCCCCAGTATAGGACTTTGCAACTTCCAAGCTTCTGAGAGTGGCTTGGGGGTTCTTCCCTGGGTCTCCACTTCCCCTGTGAAGGCAGCCACTAGGGAAGTGCTCAAGCCTCTTTGCAAAGCACTGCATGGGGGGAGATACTAGAGCAGGAATTCTCTTTTTCCCCTGTCTGTGTAGGACTTTGCAAGCTGCCAATAGTGGCTAAGGGGCTTTTCCCGAGGGGCTGCCCTGGCAGAGGAAAGGGGACCTCCCCTGCCAGGGCAGTCCACAGGAAGTGCTCATGCCCATTTGCAAAGCCCTGCATGAGAGGAGAGACAGGGATCTACCCTCTCCCTGAAGGACAGGGCTTTGCCACTTGCAAGCCACCAAGAGTGATTTGGGGGCTTCCTAAGGGGCTGCTTCCCTCTCTCCCTACTCTGTTTTTTGTTTTTTTTGTTTGCCTCCTCCTTGCATCCCACAGAGAAGTGGAGTGGTGAAAAACCCACCAGCTGGAGCAGTCAGTTGAGTTCATAATGGGGGAGTCTCGGGTGGCAAAATGTCACGGGTAGTGATTTACACAACAGAGAAGGCTGTGACAAAATGCTACCCATGCTGCCTCCTATTCCACTCTGACCCTGCAGCGGAGGGAATCCTTTACACTCATCCACTCGATGGACCTATGGCAGCAAGTGACATAGGCACAGGAAGGATAATGTGAGGAGAGGGACTCACAGCTTCCCACACAGCAGTCAGAAGAGGCACCCAGGACTAGGGGCTACTTCCCGCTCTCTTTAGGTTCCCTCACCAAACCCTCAGATTACCTTGGGCAGGGAAGAGGGCTGTTGGAAATGGAGGGGGCAGACAACATGTTCATTATCTCCAAGGGCACCGGCATCCCCACCAATCCATTGTACTCTCTGAAATCAGAGCAGAAGGCAGCTCTGGAATTCAACTGTGCTGTCTATGTAGCAGAATCTAGTTCCCTTTGCAATGCCCTACTGTCTCAGCTCTCTACACAAATAAAGAACTCCTCTGGAAATTTATATCCTGGACAATTAAGAACAGGAACGATGCTCTAGCAAAGGCATTCTTCTCTTGGTCTGAGTTCACCCAAGGTGCTGAAATTCAGCTGCAGTGCACTATGGGATTGATTCAGTCTTCCTTGTGATCCCTATATTGGCATAAGCATTCAAACTACCATCCTGGATTAATGATTAATATTGGCATGACTGTGATCATCTGAATACTGAATCCTGATTAAAACCAAGTGACCACAATGCCGGTTTTACGAATAATGCTGGCATTACAGTGTTTTTCTGAAAACAACCAGTTACTCATGAATGACAACTCTGGAATGACAAATCAGGATTTACAGCTACTTCGGATTAACTCTGCACAAGTAAAAGCAGCCAGTGTTTCAACCCCACACTGCTCAACCCTCCACAAAGGCTAATCATCTTTCCCTAAATGTTTATTAGTACAGACCATTTTAAAGAAATAATGCAAAAGGTTCTGAATTCCAAACCTGAGGCTTTCAAGGTGAATGCCCTGATAGTCGTTTCCTCTGTTTTTAAACACAGCCATCCGTGAGGGGGCAGGATATAATTTTTAAAATAATTTTTTTTAAAAAAATGAATAAACAGAGATGGCTGCAGTTTTAGCATCCCCGATCCCCACTGATTGTAGTTGCACTAATATATCACATGCAGAAGGAGTCCTTCAAGTAGACAGGTGGCAAGCAATGTATTAGGGCTCTCTGGGATAAAATCAATACCATCTAAAGAGAGTCAATGCATGGACTAGTGTCACTTGGCTACAGTGAAATACTGCACTTAGCAAGCGAACCTCTGTATTCTGTTCTGTCTCCAGGTTACAAACAGATTTAAGGTGTTGTCACATACCAAGCACATAAGCGATAGTTATTACTGATACTGAATCCCTTCAACTCTGATAGCTAATAAAACGCACAAGCCACTGTATTTGCAAATGAAGCTACTGCTCAGAATTCTCTCTTCCCAGTTTTGTTATCCAAAATATATGATAAATGTATTTGAATGCAATTGCAAGAGCAACATGCCTACAAACCTCAAGGTTACCCCATTCAAGAATAAGCTTTCCACTGTATTTTTCTCCTTACAAAAAAAAAAAAAAGGGAAACAAAAAAGAAAATGAAAACAAGAATAAATTCAGCTAAGCAATGCTAAGATAAATTGATTTTTGAACCTTGTGACAGGAATTTTCCTGGCAAATTTGATTAGTCTCTTTAAGCTTAGGAAGTGAACTTGTCCCTGCTGTGCTGGTGCTAGTTAATATCTGCAATGCTGTGACAGCACAGGAGATCATTTTGGTTTTCTAGTGAGTTTTAATGCACAACAATATGATAAGGATGAAAATTATGACTCTTTCAAAGAAACCACATTAAGAAAATACACCACCGAGCAGCATTCAAATAGAAAAGATATTTGAAGTGTTCATGCAGCCTGATCTACTTGCAGAAATTCTCAGCAGGCCAGTTATTTAACAGGAAGGGAACTATATCCCCTGTGCCATCATCAGAAGCTTTATTTGGAGGCAAAAGCAGGATTTTTCACATTGATATAAAAAGAAATTTTTAAAATATAATAGAATGTGATAATACTTCTCACTTTATGACCAGCTATTTCCTTTTCACAGGATAATGTTGTTATAAATATGATTTTGAACTCTAAATAGGTCAGTTAGCAACATGAGGCCTTGCTTTCAGATGCTGCTATTAAGTGAACTTTATTTTAGCACGTCAACCTTGAAGAGAGGAGCAGCAGGGCATGCATAAGGTGGGGTGACAATGTTTTTAAATCCTCAAAGTGGGAAACTCCTTTGCTCTGCTCCCTGCTGCCACTAATTTGCATAAACACATATGCTAACAAATGTAAATTATACCTGATTAAAATAGTTCATTGCCTAACTTAGAGCATTTTTGTGTTTTAAAAAAAGTTAAATGCAGGTTCCCTCCAAAAAAGCCCACAACCCACACGCATCAGTTGCCCAGTGAAAAAAACCAAGGAAAAAAATAGAGAACTAAAATATCCTCACACATTCCAGCAGCAAATATGGGGAAAAACTCACCCCACCCCCAAACTCTCTGAGATGAAGGGGTGCTGCCCTCCCAGCTGCTCTGGTGCTTCAGGTATTGCTGGACCCAGCACCAGGAGAAGTAATATCGATAGGCACTGCAGTCCCCAGGTACTTGGAAAGAAGCCAGCCTGAAAAAGTGGGATATTTTAGCATTCTGACATGGCTGGCGGCAGCAGGCAGGCAGTGTCGGAAGCTTGACTGTCCTGCCAAGTGTGTGATGCCTGGTGACCTTAGGCTTACCATTCGTCCCCACTCCGGTCCCTGAGACGCAATTTATCAATCATCCTAAACAAAGGGCTTTGACAAAAGACGTCTACAGACATGAGAAAAAGGCTCACCTTGAGGCTGCCTCTAGAGCTAAAATGAACACCCAGAAAACCCATCGAATCTGGATGTTTTGACCTGAAATGAGTAAAACAAGTAACAAACACTGCTTGTGAGAGCACCGGATTTTCCAGAGTTTTGAATATTTTATTTGTTTTGTTTTCATTTGTTTCATTTTTCTGCACTGTCTGTTTTTCTGTTTTTCTGTTTTCACCAGGAACAACAGAAAAATTGGATTTTCCTGGCCAAAATAATGAAATAGATGAAATAAATGAACAAAACCAAAAAGAAAACAAACAAAAATCGAAACAAATGAAAAATGAAATTTTGAAAATTGGGTGTTCTAACCCTGCTTAAATTTCATTCCGGTTAGTTGTGCATTCTGGTTAGTCGAAAGAAATGCCTGTGAGCAGTTTCTTCCCAAACCATTTCAGCTCTAGATGCCTCTGGCCTGCACAGCATGGGCTTTAGTGCAGAACCACTTGACTGCAGCTTTATTGGCTGCCTATATCTCAGTTCAAAGTCAATTAAAGTCCTGATATGCTGCATGTCGGCATATCAGCAAGGAAATACAGGCAACGTTATGGTACTAAGACACCACAATGGGTGTTTTCAGATAGATGCTGGGCTGCCCACCCATGGAACTTGTCTTGGGGGCGGGAAGCCCCACATCTGCCTGTTCCCAGCCCCACCTGGGTCTGGATTAGATGAACCCAGTGGGTTTCCCCGGCCTGCAGTCTGCCCACATGGCACCCCCCTCACACACACACATAGCATTGCAGACTAGAGAGTCCGAAATACTATGGTGTTGCCTAGGGCAACAACCAGGTGGAAGTGGAGCAGCAACCTGGATCCACACATCAGATGGACCACTGATCCACTTTGGGTCAGTGTCCTAGGTTTGGCCAGTCCACTCCACTGCCGGCGCTCTGGGATCTTCAAGAGCACTGCCTCTGGGGCTGCCCCAGAGCAGGCACAGTCTACACTAATTCAACATCTGACAGGGTACTTTTCGATGGATGGGACACCTGGGGTTGGAGTGGGCTGGTGCAGCCAGCACCAGGGCAGCCCATCCATCTAAAATCACTCAGTGTAACATTTTATTTATCTCCTGATTTATTAAATATATTAATACTTAAATCAGATAGCGAAATACCTATTGCAATGTGATATGCATTGTCATACAAATGTGGCTTCATTCGTTTTAGTAATTACAAAAACGAAAATGAATTGCACACCCCTACCTTCCAGAGATAAATAAAAACTCGGCTAAAACCAAATCCCAAACACATATTCTGAATCTGAACATTATATTTTATGTTGCCCCCACAAAAGTCTCATTATTAAATATCAGGGTTTGAAATTCAGATTTTAATCCCACTTTCCTCAAAGTTGGAGGTTTTAATTTGAACATGATCTTTTGTTCTGCTGCTGTTTCATCAAAATAAATCTCCTGGCAGCTTTTAAAGTTGGCCAATAACTCATACCTGTATATTTATCAGTTACCTGTCTTCTTTTATATTGCTCAATGAGTTGAGGTAATGAGATGCTAGAACAAGTTCTATTAAAATGCAAATAAGCTGTTCATACTAGTAGTTCTATGCAATGAAGGACACAGAAATAAGTAGATAATTTAAAAATGAAAATCACATACTGAATTATGTTTTTGTGTGCATTGTTCTGAATGCAAAAATTATCCTCTCACTTCAAGGGATCCCATCTTGGTGACTGAGCAAATCTGACTTGATAAGGACTAATAATTCCAGCAGTATTGTTTCTACTTGTTCTCTTCCCAGTTTTGGATCAGGTCTGAAGTAGTGCTGAAAAAAGAATATATATGTTTCTTATGAAAATCTCATGAGCATCGAGAATCCTTACCGAGATCTCAGGACAATCTCGGTAACGGTTCACGGTCTCAGTGAGCATTTCATTAAAATGTACACTTTACCATTTACTGTGTTTTACTGTGTACCATATACCAATTTACCATGTACTGCTTTCCATGTACAATGTTCATCCCAGTAATTCACATCCACAAAATGGTCACCACAACTGTTCTGTGCATGTGCATCCCTCTTCCAAGATAGTGCTGGTCAGAAGCATCACCACCATTTTGGAAAAGGGCAGACATTTTGCGCATGTGCCTTACCAGGATGAATGTAGTACACAGTAAGTGGTACACGGTAAATCAGCATATATTACATGGGAAATAGTAAACGGAAAATCGAGAAAAAATCTCGATCAAGAAAGTGTTGAGAACCAGGGTTTTTCTCAATTATTGATTCTTGCTAAAATGAATTGAGAACTGTGATTCTCAGCTAGAATTAAGGGAAAAAATAAGATCTAGTTTCAGCCCTATTCTGAATACTCATACTCAGAGTTATAAACTCTGTCTCTACAAATACCTCCATTGACATAATAAAGGATATTGTCTAAGTGCATGAGTATTACTATTCAACCATGAAGTAAGGATATCAGAATTCAATTTTATGGAAGATTCAGGTAAAATGAAAATTGTCAGGAACATTTCAAGTTTATGCTGTCCCAAAGGGAGGGGGGGGACACAGATTTTCTTGTTTAGCAACATAAATTTACAACTTTGCTCCCCCTCCCTCTCTGCACTAATTTATCTCAGTACTCCAGTCCATGAACTCTGCTCCTCCTCTGTCCCCTCTCTCACCCTTCCATGCCTCCCCATGCTTCCCTAACCACCTTTGTCCCTTCTCCTAGCTTCCCCCACCATGCCTGGAACTCCCTCCCTGCCCACATCCACCTCACCCCCTTGCCCCCCTTCAAATCCCTTCTCAAGACCCATTTCTTCTGCTCTGCCCTCCCCGACTCCTTGCTCTCCTTACCTAACTCCAGCTGATATCCTCCATCTAGTACAATCTGTTACCTGAAGTCTGTGTGCTCATATCCTCACTACACGGACCAGCCAGCCATCATTCTCGATGCAACCAAGCTAAGCACATGCACCTGGGACCTCGCATCTTCATGAATGTTACACTCCTTGTCTCTCCCTCTGTTCCCCTTCCTTCGTCTCTGCCCCCCTCCCCCCAGTCTCTCAGATTGTAAGCCCTAGGGCAGGGACCATGTCTATTCCATTACTTTGTAAAGCGCCAGTTACATTGCTGGCACTATATAAATGCTTGCTAATAAAATAAATAATAAAATAATAATAAAATAATAATAATAAATTTGCAGTTTTCTCTTTTGTATGGGCATACAATTGATTGGTACAGTTAGCTAATGTGTGAAATTAAAGACCTTTTTTTCAAATGTGAGAGCTCTTTCCTTCCTGTTTCTTTCTACCTTTATTATGACATTTTTATCTTTTGTACTTTTTATATAACTTAGATCTACTGTTGGAATTGCCAGAGTAAGCAAAGGAATAAAGACTCATTGTATTGTAATCATCAACACTGACCTCACATATGACCTGGAATAATGTTCCTGCTTCAAATAGACACATGCACGGACTCTCCTTTCTCTTCTTCTCTCATAAAACTACCAAAGGTGTTTGCATGTTGCTTGTTACAAAGTGGGGTTTTCATGGATTGTTGATCCACTGAAAAGAAACCATACTAAGGGTACCCTGAATTCATCACAGTGGGAAAATGAAAGACAAGGAGCATTGACTGTTAGTGTTTACTGCTGGGGCAATTATCCATTTCCAGTCTTTTTATTGGCTTTGGTGATCTAATTAGCAGCACTGAAACATACCAATGTACTGAATTGAAATGTACTATATTCAGTAGATGATGTAACCAAGGGGTTCAAACTGGACCACTTCATGTAGTACAGTAGCATGGGTTTAACAAGGCCCCAGCTGGAGAGGGAGTGGATACCAGACACCTCCAGAAGTCCTGCCCCTTACCCCTAGTTTGCCCCTCTTACCCCTAGATGTCCCTCAGCAACAGTCATGAAGTTGCCACCACTGGGGGAATCTCCTGCTCCCAAAGGGGGGTGGGCATGGAGAATCTGCCTTGACAGGGCCACAAAGAGTCCTCTACTCCTGTTCCCACTGCCTGGACAGAGCTGGGACCCAGAAGTACTTTTAAAGATTCTTGGAGCCCTGGGCATGAACAAGATTCCACCCCACCCCCCTTCCACTCTTCTCTCTTCCTCCCTGGTTCCTCTTCTTCCTTTCATCTCCTCAGGATCCCAGCTCCACTGTTGTCCAGTTACCCATTTTGTTCTAAATGTTGCTGTCTGCCCACCCATTCTAAGGGTGCTTACCAACGTTAAGAGAGGGGAGGGGACTAACATGAGTTTAACTCATATTTGCACGGTCATGTGAAACCTCCGATCATAGGCATGGAGGTTATATTTCCATTCACCCATTAAATTTAATAATGTGAGATGGGGCTTGATTTTTAACCCTGTCTCACGTTATTGAATTTCACATGGCCGCACTAAAGTGCGCTAAACTAACTTTAGTCTCCCTCCCCTTAGTGAACATGGGCAAGCAGCCTAAGACTCAGACCCATGGAGAGTCCTCCTCCGTATACATATGCCATTTTATTTTCCCTCCCACATGGTATGGAGAAGAGGGTCAGCTCTGTATGAGAGTCAGTCAGCCTTCATCTCATAAGACCTGAATTTAAGTTCTAATTCTGTTGCCTCACTTGAGTTTTACTGGGGAACTCCTACTTGGCTGGTGCAGCTACACATAAATCACTGCTGGGGTAGAATGTTTGGCTTTGATATACCTGTGTAGATCTGAATCATGCAAGTTTTATCTATGGAAAAGAGTAATGTTATTCAGAGAGATGTTTAAAAGACTCTGTACCTTTAAGAGGAGCCTTTGTGTTGTGGAATAATTTTTTCTTTCCTGGGAAGAGTAAATAGATGGAAGACTGATTATGAAATTGATGTCATATTACACAACTCAGTCAAGATTTTTGTATAGTAGAGTGATTCACATCTTATTAAAGATACCTTTGTTATTAGTAAAATGTGGTTCTGCTTATGCAACTGTGTAGCCTGTGAGAACTGGGAACTTCCCAGTGGGAAGCGGTTACTTTCTAATAGCCTGAGACCAAAACTATCTAACAAAAAACAAGCAAACAAACAAACAAAAATCTGGCAGGAAGCTGGAGGTATTTTATACTTGAGAAAGTAGTGTGACTTTTAACCTTTGAGCCATGGCTAATTGTCTGGAAAAAGGCAAATGTAATTTTTGGCTGAAGCATTGTGCCCAAGAGATGGGAAGAAATTGTCTCAGCACTTCTTTTTTACTTGAGATTGGTGAGACCTCATCTGGAATATTGTCCTTAGTTTTAAGTTTCACACTTCAATAGGGATATTGACAAACTGGAGAGGATTCAGATGAGATCACTGACTTTAGAAGGAGAAAGACTGTTGGAGAAAGACTGTTGGGTAAAGCAAATACCCACAATAACAGGTATACCCAATGAATTTCTGGTACCCGAATTGACCGAACATCAGGTACTGATAGGTACCCAATTTCAACCTGATTTGGATACATGATGTTTTGGAATGTCAACTTCTAATCCCGGAATGTTGACTTCCAGTAATTTTATTTATTTATTTTTTAATTTCCAGTGCCAATTTTTTTACTTCTAGGACCTATTTTTTGGTTTTCCTTCTCAGAAAGTCAACTTCCACTCCTGTTTTGTTTGTTTGTTTGTTTGTTTCTGTCCCAATTATCGATTGGTAATCAGAATCTCAAAAAATGAGTACCAGAAATTACCAACCTTTTAGGTTTCCAGGTACTCGATCAGTAATCTAGTAGTCCATCAAGTACCCAAAATGGACCCCAAAATGTGGGTATTAACTGCAGGTAGCAAATTAACTATCAGTATTGAGTGACATAATAGCCGTCTTAAATTGGGCTTAGATGAGAGCAAGTGCCCCCGTTCTGCAGGGAAATACTGACCTTTTAGGAGCACTTGCAAGTGTTCATCAGTACTTTGTCAGTCCCTGGTGATTCCACACTTCTGCCATTGTCAATATCGGCACCTGTGATTTTCCATAATTTCCTGTCAATTTTGTCACTTTCTGGCATTTTTACCATTATTTGTCACATTACAACATGTGTGTCATTTTTCATCATGTTTGTGTTTCTATCACTTTTTGTCACTTTTCATCACATTCTGAGATTTTTCAGGAATTTGACAATAGTTTTATAAGTTTTATGGCAATTTAAGACATTTCTACAGTACTTAGCTAGGACGTTTGTGTCTCCACAGCCTCTTGGGATGCGCACACCATGCATGTGGGACTTGGGATTGGCCCTGTACCAGCTCTGTTCATCTCACAAAAAATAATGACAAATGGTAAAAAGCAGAAACAATGGTAAGTTTCCACGTTGCACAAATGAAGGTGAATAACCTGTTTTCAACAGAAACAACGTTTGCTGCAGTTTGTTGTTTCAGGCCTAGTTTTCAAATATCTAAAAAAGTTCCATAAAAAGACAGAGAACAGTTACTCTCCATTGTCAGAAAAGATGGGACAAAAGGGAATGGGATTAAATTGCAACAAGTTAGATTTTGGTTAAGTACTACTTTTTACTTTACATTTACTTTACAAAATATTTATATCCCGCACCCTCCTGCTCAGCAGCTCAGGGCAGCGAACAACATAAAAACATCACAATAAAATCATTTCAATTACAGTATATAAAATATATAAAATAGACACATCAAATAGCAGCTAATAAATAAAATCCCCTCTCCACCATCCCCACCCCCTCCCCGAAGGCCCATCAGAACAACCAGGTCCTACAACATCTGCAAAAAAGGGGAGGTCAGGGAGCAACCGGGCCTCCAATGGGAGAGAGTTCCACAGCCGAGGTGCAGCCACTGAGAACGCCCTCTCCACCATCACCGCGCGGCATACCCAGGTGACTTTGAGTCGGGTGCCATTGGTGGACCACAAGGGCCGTGAAATGACCCGAGGTTTGAGGTGGTCTTACAGGTAAACAGGACCCAAGCCATTTAAGCCTTTATAAGTCATAACCAACACCTTGAATTGGGCCTGGAAGACAATAGGCAGCCAGTGCAGAGTTGGACCTGTACGGAGCACCAGTGTAATGTGCTCATGGCGGCCCATCCCCGTTAGGAGGTGGTCTGCCATGTTCTGAACCAGTTTCAGCCTCCGGACCATAACCAAGGGTAGCCCCATGTAGAGTGTGTTGCAGTAGTCCAGTCGAGAGGTAATGAAAGCATGGATGACGGTGGTCAGATCCGAGTCTGAGACATACGGCCACAGCCGTCACACCAGATGTAATTGGCGAAATGCTCCTATCACCACAGCCACCACCTGACAATCCAGGTGGAGCTGTGGGTCGAGGAGCACCCCAAGACTACGGACCTGAGCGGCCAGAGGAGGGCAGACCCCGCCAATGATGGGAGCCACTGCCCCCTCATCCCTACCCTCCAACATCACCTCCGTCTTGTCGTGATTAAGTCTCAGATGACTCATCCTCATCCAAGCCCCCACAGCTGCCATCATCGGGTAAGCACCAAGCCTCCTGGGTCTGGGTCTCCAGAAAATGAGAGGTAGTGTTGTGTATCATTGGTGTACTGATAACATTGTACGCTGAACCCTCTCATGATGTCACCCAACGGTTGCATATACACGTTGAACAGGAGAGGAACAGAACAGAACCCTGCGGGATTCCATATGTGAGATTCCGGGGAGATGATGTACACTCTCCAGGAACCACCTGCTGAGTTATCCTTGCCAGGAATGAACAGAACCATTCAAGAACAATTCTGCTAACCCCATCCCGGTCCCGCAGCCTTGCCACCAACATCTCGTGGTCAACGGTATCAAACGTTGCAGTAGTCCAGCTGCTATAAGGGGAAGGTTAGAGACTGACTGACAGCTGGGTAGGGAGTCAACATCCAAAGATGGCTTTTTGGCAGAGGCCGCACCACTGCCTCTTTTAGATGGCTCGGCACTCTGTCCTCTCTAAGGGAGGCGTTGACCACCCCAGCCAGCAATGGCCCTAGCATCTTCTGGCTGGCCTTCACCAGCCAGGACGGGCAGGAATCTAATTCAAATAAGGTGGCCTGGACAGTCCCAAGGACATCCACCTCATCACCTGATGACACCAACTGAAATTGATCCCACAAGAACAGACATGACGGAATACTAAATACTAAAGGAAACTTTCTAACTTTAAGGGCAGCTGTCAATGGAATAGGTTGCCTAGAAAGTTAAGGACTCCAATTCATTGGACATTTTCAAAAACAAGCATCTGTGTGATACTCTAGGTATACGGCAAGGTGGGGAATCTTTTTTACTCCCGGGCCACTTTAATGTTAATACAAGCTTCAAGGACCATATAGGAGATAGAGGAGGGATGCTTAAAGAGTGTCATCAGGAAGGGTCCAGATCATGGATCTGTGTCATGCATCGGAACCTTATCCATTTGTTCATGTCCTCACCTCTGCTCCCTTCCACCGAACACATTTTTTCAGTGCTTAGTGGCCAGAACTGGATCCAGGGGCCAAGTAAAAAATATCCATGTGCTGCATTTGGCCCCATGTTAAAGGTTCCCAATGCCTGGTATAGAGCATCTTGCCTTATAGCAGCCGGCTGGAGTATCTGGCCCTTGAGTTCCCTTTCAAGCATATAGTCCTACAATTTTCAGAAACATAGCTTAGTAACTGAGCACACGTTCTGTGGTAGGGGCTTACAAAGAGACGCTTGATAGGTTATAGTTCTTCTGCTTGGAAAAGAGATGGTAGAGAAGGGATAAGATAGATGTTTACACAATCATGAATGTTGTGAAACAAGTTATTCACCCTCTCAAACAGTACTAGAATTAGGGGACACTTCATGAAACTAACTGGCAGCAGATTTAAGACAAATAAAATAAAGTAGTTTTTCACTCAACACACCATTAACTTGTGGAATTTGTTGCCAGAATATGAGATCTAGTTCAGTAAAATAGCTGGGCTTTAAAAAGGACTGGATAAGTTCTTGGAGGGTAGGTCCATTAATGGCTATTAGCCAAGTAGGTATGGAGGACATAACCTCTTACTGTCAGGAACTAGAAGTGAAAAACAGGAAATTGATTGCCCCATTGTGACCTGTTGAGTACTTCTTGCAAGCAACCGAGATTGGTCTGTGTCAGAGACAGGATACTGGGTTGGATGGACATTAGTTTGAGCCAGTATGGCACTTCTTCTTATGTTCTGATGTAGAAATTAGTCAAATTAATAATAATAAGCTTTATTGCATGGCCGAATTAGGCCATTGCAAACATACATGCATAACACACAAAAAGCCCAACACAGGGAAATATCCAACTAAATAAAATAGTAAAGTAATACAAATTTAAAATAGTAAATACAATATACAAAAGTTAGAAATAGTGCCCAGTACAAAACATAAATCTTGAGCTGGGACCTGCCGGGATAATTGAAACTTAGTTAGAACAATTAACTGGGATCCTTTTCTGCTTAATATTACACACTAGAGTGAAATAATGACCCACCAGACACGTAATTTCAGTCGATTGATCGCTCAGCAGATATGAAACATAAAACTCTGGAGAGCGGCCCGGCAAAGGAGTTATCAGAGGCACTAGACATTTCCTCCATATCTCAGTAAACAGGGGACATTTCAATGAGATATGGGCCAGAGAGTCCACCTGTTTCAGGGGGCACAGACATTTAGGTGCTCTGCTAGCAGCGTTCCTCTATATCTGCCTTCAGTTTTGGCGGAGGGAAACGCATTAAGTCTGGCCAAAAGAAATAGCCTTCTTGTCCTAGGTGGCAAACGGCCCCCCAAAAAAGGCATAGGGGCCCAAGACTCATTTGCTATTTCAGGATATGCCCCCAAAGCCCTGCAATCACCAATTACAGATCTTACATCCTGTCAGGTAGTGTTGGATAATCAATCAATCAACATCTTTCTTGCCCCTCTGAACCCCAGCGGGGACAAAGCTGCTGGACTAAAACCCAGCCGTTTTACTTTGTCTGTTACCGTGGCTACCCAGGTGTTCGGAATATTGTCCTCCAGAACCAGTTGCGAGAGGGGGGCGGCCATGTTAAACAGAAGGCATAGCTAATATGATATGCCCCCTGCCAGATGCTCTCCTGGAGTAATAAAAGGTCACACTCTAAATAAAGGGCTTGATTCAAAATCCCCACGGGGCAGATAGAAAAGCCCTGGCAAATCCGGATTTCAGTCTTTCCAGTCCCTTGGGCTTATCAAGTGCCCCAAAATGGGCTCCATATAATAATTGGGGATAAATTTATGCAAGTAAATTTTAATTGTCGGAGTAACAAGCTGCCCTCCCCTGGACTTAAAAAACCTCAGAAGTGCTTTATGAAGCTGGTTTGCCCTATCCTGGGCTGCCTGGTGTTGTAACGTCCAGGTCCCATTTGATTGGAAGAGTATACCCAAATGTCAAATTAATACATGAGACAATGCAAAGGAATTTTTCATGTTAATAATGGGAAGGAATGTTTTTATGGTTGGCTTCAGTGAGTTAAACTCACCAGGAATTTAAAAATGTACACCATATGGTGTAGAGGTTCATTATGCAGCATTGCAAATTCTTGCAGATGTATGTATGTAGACAAGAACTGATAGTTTGTGGGACAGCCATGTAGCCAACCTGTGTGTAAATTATAAGGCAGCATGGTGATGACTTCATGATGTTAGTTAAATGTATCTTCATATTAACCTATTTCTTGACTGTAGTAGAGTTGCCTCATTTTCTAGCGGTACATACAAGTATTATTATTCTAAGTCATATATGAGTGGGATTATCAGCAATGTTGATTATTTTTACAAAATAGGCCAGAGATGAATAACTAGGAGAGTTCTCTTCCAATGTAATTTAGGCACCACAAGAAGCAGGAAGTGGCAGAAACCCAATCCTAGCAGTGTGGTTGGAATGTGAGGGGCCAATTTATTTATTTATTTTTATTTATAAAACTTCTACCCCGCCCCTCCTGCACGCAGCTTGGGGCGGCTTCCAACAATCTTTAAAACAATGTAAAAACAATTTAAAACAACCATAAACATTAAACATAATTAATATACAGGGCAAAACAAAACACTAAAAATCCAAAAGTAGGTGGGGGAATTAAAACCCACCCTACTCACCCTCCCTCCCAAAGGCCTGGGCGAATAGCCAGGTCTTACAGTTTCGCCGGAATATTAATAGGCTAGGGGCCAGGCGAGCTTCCTCCGGAAGGGAGTTCCACAGCCGCGGTCCCACTACCGAGAATGCCCTCTCCATCGTGGCCCCCCGCTTAACACGGGGGACCTCCAGGAAGGCACCCCCGGC
>QEPC01000321.1:97576-109423 GCA_003113815.1 Sphenodon punctatus
TTAAATAATTAAAAGGCACTTGAGGAACAAGCGACAGCTACTGCAGATCATTGAGTGCAAGAATCACATTCTGTCCTGGGAAGAAACTCTTGATCAGTCATGCAGCTGTATTTTGCTGCTTTCTGAGTTGTTACCAACAGTAGTTCCAAAATCAATACCGCTACATTAATTTTGCTTTTGGACCCTGAATGCACAAATAACTGTGATACGGTCCATGCATCAATTCCTAAAACATCTGATCAATGAATAATATTATTAATTACTATTCCTAAAGCTAGAGACATCTGTTTAAGCTCACAGTCAGAAATGTCTCTCAGTTTTCAGACTTGACCATTCTGTTCAGTAATAAAAAATTATCAGTAATTCCATGTGATTTTTCTTTTCAGCAACAGTAAATTCAAATTCAAATTTATTGACTTGGCCACAGGCCTTCGCAATACACATAAAAAATAAGATACAACCATAAAAAAACAATCACAACAGCAATAAAAAACAATGAAGGAGCATTTATGATCCCAAGAGGGGATAACAGTCATTCCACATGGTAATGAGTTCTAATCTTGAGAGCTGCAGCCAGAAACGTAGCTACCTCAGTGGTAGTAAAAGAATCCCACCCTTGTAACAGCAATATCAGGGCAACATATTGTGCACAAGGGTGCATGGCAGAAATAATTGGGGGCAGAAATTTAGCACAAGGGGCCAAATAAAGCTACAGTTAAAAATGATATGAGAGAGAGTCTCTATTGATCGCTGACCACAACACCACAATCGCTGTTCATACAGGACACCATTCAGCCTCCCTTCAGTGACAGCAGATGGCAGTAAACTAAATCTAGCTAGCATAAACGCTCTCCTATATTTCCAAATGGTAAGGGAATCAAGGTTGGAGCACCAGTGAGCTCTAACTTAAAAGATCTATACATGGGAGATATTTTCTGCGTGTTAACTGCTGCTATTAGAGATTGTTTCTCCTGGTCAGCAATATGTTGTCTATTCTGGCTGAGAGCAGTATGATAGTGAAAAGTGGACAAATACTCTCTGGAGAAACCCAGGGAGGATAATAAATTCTTAACACCAGCTGTCTAGGGACCACCATTTTAAATGCCCTGAGACGGAAACCTCGATGTGCAGAATGATTAGCATAGAGCAAGTATTTAATTATAGCCACTTTAATCAATGAAGCTATAGAGGGGAGGCCTACTTCAACCCTCATAAGAGTCATGGGAGTATATCTGGGAACACCAAAAACTATTTTGAATCCCCTCAAAGTTGTCCAGCAGCGCCACCCCCAGACATGGGCAGCATATAGCATCTGGAGGGTATCCTTGGATTTAAAAATTTTGACTGCCGGTGCGCAAGTTTAACCCCTTTTGTAATAGTAAAAATGCAGAATGTCCCTAAGGCTCAAATAAACAGCTGTAGACATGCATCATAATGAGACAGCCATGACTTAAGCTAGGTGAAAATGACTCCCAAGTATTTAAACTCCCTAACTTGTTTCATAAGATGGTTATTCATGTGCCATCTGTGTTGGACAGGCCAGCAACACTAAATATCCTCATGTTATTCAGGAGTAGCTTTAACAAAGGAATGCCTGCATTGTTTAAGGCTGCAATCCTGCCCCCACCCTGAAGTCATCTTGAATTGGAATTTATCTCGACAAAACCTTTACGATATGCTCCTCTCCAAGCTTATGGCTTGAATGTAGATAGGGGAGGGAACATTGCTGTTGCCATGCTGAACAGTTAATCAGAATGGAAGCAGAAGAAAATTCCAATCCCAAAGCCTGCAGTCAAAGCCCAAGACTGGTTGTTGGTATAGCTGCAAGCTGGAGGGGAAATGCTCCTGCCTCCCTGCTAACCATTTTGGAACCAAAAGCACACATCCCTGCCATTCAGCGCATCTCCCAGGGCAATGACTTTAAGAGGACAGTACAACGAACCAGCAGTACTCTCTCTCCCTCCTGCAGTGAAAGTCCCAACAGCAGGCGAGGGAGCACTGCTGGTTCATTTTGCCATTCTCTTAAATTTGCTGGCATAGGTTTCCACCTCCCCACTGAAACTGGGTCTGTTGAACAGGATTCTACATTATTTTACAACAAACCTTTGAGAGCAGGTACGAGCACTGTAATTTTGAAGATCACTTTTTACTACAGCAAGGATATATGATTAGCTTCCCCTAGATCAGGGGTGGGAAACCTTTTCTCTCCTGGGGGTCACTTTGAAAGCTTGAACAAGCTACAAGGGCCACAGCACAGAAGTTGGGATGGGGGTGCCTAAGGGATGCACTCAAGGAAAGGAATACCCAAATCATGGATCTGTGCCATGGAACTGTCCCATATCCTTGTTTGCATGACCTCATCTCTGCTCTCTTCTCTTAAGCTCAGTTTTTTAAGGATTGGAGGTAAGAACTGGATCCAAGGGCCAGAACCAGAAAGTGGAAAGGGGCCAAATAAAAAGTTGCCGCGGGTAGCATTTGGCCCCCAGGCCTGAGGTTCCCCACCTCTTCCCTAGATTTAATTGTATTAATTTATACAGTGCCAACAATGTGCTGCCTGGTGCTGAACAGCTGTAATAAGAGACAGATTCCTGTCCAAAAGGGACTTGCGTCTAGAGAATAGACAAATGGAGAGCAACAAAGGAGAGGAGCATACAGGGAGAGAAACGGATGGGTACATTCATGAAGTTGAGAAGTTGCAGGTGCATGTACTTAACTTAGGGCATTTTTACGCAAGACACTCACCACCCACCTCCTACCCACTATACATGTTACAGGGCAGCCATAGGGCAATACTGCAGCCCTGCAACATCTATAGTGGGTAGGAGGTGGGTGGTGAGTGTCTTGTCTGAAAATGCCCTTAGTTGCAGGGGACAAGTGGGATCCTGCTCCACTATTATCATAGACTATGGGTATTTTCAGACATTACGAGACCACGCTCAATAACAGTCAATACCCTGTGGTGGGGAATGGCCTCATAACATCTGTTGGGGAACCGGAAGTTCTCCCCCAGATGTTAGCCACGCTCAATCGCGGCGGGGAATCACATTCACCACGCGATCGGCAGGGCCGGCGGGGCTGGCGCCGACTGCGTGCTGAACGTGATTTCCTGCCATGATGAAGGGGCCCGTCTCATCTGGATGGCAACTACGGCCTGGAACCCCCGGTGGGATTCTGGGCAGTGGTCAGTTGGGGCGGGCGCTGTGGCCACATTGGACGCGGTGACCGCCCGTCTTCCCAGAGGGAGGGCGGTTGGGGAGCGTGGGGGGGCGGGGCTGTGTGGCCGCACGTTGCACCACGTGGCCCCACCCCCTCCTCGATTCCCCGCTGGGATCAGCCGGCACGTCTGTTGGACGTGACGGGCTGAGTCCGGCGGGGAAACAGAAGGGTGATTCCGGGACGGGGCGAATGCCACCCCAGCATGTCTGAAATCACCCTATGATTCACAGTTGAACAGATTCACAGTTAGTGTAACTATGAATTGTTTAGATAGAACTGAGGCAATTTACACTAGATATTAGGGTTGGGACTATTGGTATTGGATTAATCCGATAATGCCGATAATGGGCAGTATCAGATTAATCCAATAATACTCGTACTTGTCGGTATCGGAATATTGGATTTTTAACATTGCTGGTTTTACCGGATTTTTTTATATTGACACCATTTAGCAATGGCCGCAATATTAAAAAACCAATAAAAATCAGCAATGTAAAAATTCAATATTCTGATACTGATAAATCCGATATCAGGAGATCCGATACTGATAAATCTGATCTCAGGTAAACCCCCTGGAGTCCCACCCCTACTAGATATCGAGCGGGGGGACATGAACTAGAGCTGGCACCACTCTTATGCTGAAGCTAACTGGTTGTGGCATAGAACCAGTTTACGTGCCTATGCCATGGCTGTGAGCGCATCAAAGAAGGAATCAGAGAAGGAATTATTTGCTGCCTTCAGCATCTACAAAGTCACGTCTAGCTGAACTTTTCCGGGTGGTGAGGAGACTGGTCAGTCCAGCCTCCCTCCACCTGGAACTGGAGTCTTCCAGTGCTCGCTGTGACACATTTGAAATCCAATGTGTTGGTCTTTTCACTTTGACGCCACGCTTGGGCAATAGGAGAACTGGAGGTAATCTTGTGTTCTGTTTTATGGGATTAGTTTCAGTTGGTGTTGCCCACTAAAGTGGGGGATGTCCTGGGTGCTGTGTGGGCCACCTTTTGTGAACTTGACCCATGCTCGTCCTGGCTTGTTAAGGTCAGCCAGGAGACACTGGGGCTGTTGTTGGCAGGAGTGGTCAGCGCTTCCCTTAGGGAGGGCAGAGTGTCGGACCACCTCAAGGAGGCGGTGGTGAGACCTCTACTCAAGAAACCATAATTGGATGTTGATTCCCCCACTAGCTATCAGTCTGTCTCTAACCTTCCCTTTTTCGGGAATGTTATCGAGTGAGTAGTGGCTCAGCAGTTTCAGGGGCATCTAGACCACATCAGTTTTCTGGATCCCTCACAGTCTGGCTTTCATCTGGGGTTTGGCACTGAGATTGTGCTTGTGGCCTTGGTCGATGAACTTCATCGCAAATTTATTTATTTATTTTTTAAAATTATACCCTGCCCCTCCTGCCACAGGCAGCCCGGGGTGACTAACAAAATCAAACTGGGATCGTGCTACCCTCTTCATTCTGTTAGATATTTCAGCTGCAATTGATACCGTTGATCACAAGATGTTGGTGACACATTTGCGGGACCGAGCTGGGGTGGGTTGGACTGTTCTTGAATGGTTCCACTCTTTCCTGGCCAGAAGAACTCAATGTGTGTTGCTGAGTGAGTGTTCATGTTCTCCCCAGGACTTTCCGTGTGGAGTCCCTCAAGGCTCTATTTTGTCCCCTCTCCTGTTCAACATGTACATGCAGCCTTTGGGCAAGGTCGTTGCAAGATTTGGTGTGCGGTGTCATCAGTATGCTGATGACACTGCACAGTATGCTGATGACACTGCACAGTATGCTGATGACACACAGCTTTACCCGTGTTTTTCAGCTGACCAGACCCGGAAGTCTCGGTGCTTACCCGGTGTTTGGCAGCCATGGGGGACTGGATGAGGGTGAGTCACCTGCCTGAAGCTGGATCCCAACAAGATGGAGGTGATGCTGGTGGGTAGGGCTGAGGAAGTGGTATCTCCTGTCATTGATGGGGTTTTCCAGCCATTGGTCCCTCAGGTTCGTAGTCTGGGGGTGCTCCTGAACTTGCGGCTCTGCCTGGATGCCCAGGTGGCTGCCGTGGTGAAGGTAGCTTTCTGCCAATTACATCTGGTGTGTCAGCTTCGGCCATATGTCTCGGACACAGATCTGGCCACCATCATCCATGCTTTCATCACGTCAAGACTGGACTATTGTAATGAGCTCTATGTGGGGCTACCTTTGGTGACAATCCAGAGACTGCAGCTGGTGCAGAATGCAGTGGCCTATCTTCTTATGGGAACGGGTTGTCATGAGCACATTAAACTAGTGCTCTGTTCTGTGCACTGTCTGCTTATAATCTTCTGGGCCCAGTTAAAGGTGTTGATATTGACTTATACAAAGCCCTAAATGGCCTGGGCCCCACTTATCTGTGGGATCACCTCATCCCCAGGGTCTGGACAGACCCCCTATGGTCAGATGGGAATGCCTCCCACGGAGTTCCCCAGGTATCCCAGATGATGATAATGAGGAGGTCGTTTTCAGTTGCCACAGCTGCGGAACTCCATCCCTCTGGAGTTCCATCTAGTCCCAGATCTGCCCTCCTTCTGAAGACAGTGGAAGACCTGGCAGTTCTGCCAGGCTTTTGGTGAAGGAGACAGGTAAAAGGTGGGGAGTTGGTAGGGGGGAGGGTTGTTGTGACTCCACCTGAGTTGGTTTGATTTATATTATATTGTTTATAGTTTTATTGTTATTATGTTTTGCTGCATTTATGTGTTTTAGTTTTGTTTTATACCACCCTGAGCTACTGTGGTAGGAGGGGGCGGCTAAGAAATCTACTAAATAATACATGAATAAATAAATATCAGCTCCCCCTTTCTACCAATATCACCTCGGCCTTCCCCAGATTGAGGACAAGGTTGCTTTGACGCATCTAGGCGGTTATATCCAGGGTCTCAATTCTCCCATGGAATTTTTTAAAAATTCCACGGGAGTCTGGGAGGCTCAGGGCTCAATTCTGTCCCTCACCACGCTGGGCTCCCCAGCCTCCCAGATCCAGCGTAGGACCAGCTTCCCCTCCCCGCCAGGTTGCATTGGGTGGAACTGCCAGCACTCACCTCCTCCCACCCATCTCAACCTGGAAAATAAACACATGTAGTAGCAGCAGCGGCAGCAGCAGATCCTGTTAGTCCTCTTCACTCGTTCCTTCTGGCCACTTCCTGGCCCCTCCCAACAGGGCCTCCCAGAGCAACACAGCCAGTTGACATCATCTGGCTGCATCACTTTTGGAGGCCCTGTTGGGAAGGTCCAGGAAGCAGCCAAATGGAGGGTCTAAAAGTGCTGAATGAAGCTGCTGCCACCTCTGCTGCTGCTGCTGAAAGGTGTGTTTATTTGCCAGGCTGAGGAGGGTGGGGGGAGGCGAGCCCAGATGCCCCCCCCCTCAATGCAGCCTGGGGGACAAGGGGAAGCCATAAGGGTTTATTCATCCCCCTCCCCCCGTGGAATCTCCTACCTCTGCAGTGCAGGCTGGAAATTCTGCAGTCGGCAAAATGGGGCAGGAGATTCTGTGGGGGGAGGGAGATTCTGCATGAAATCCGTGAATCATGGACCCACATTGGGCTCGGGTCCCTGGTTATATCATTCAAGCATTCCTCCATGACAGAGACCAAGTTGGCACTAACAACATTTGGATTAAAACTATCCACCCATGCAATTAAACTTTGCAATGGATTTTCATGGGCTTAAATGAGCCACCAAAACTGGTCATTAGTCTTTAATATGGTCCTTACAAACTTGGTGAAAAGTTGTATTGTCTTTTTTAACTTTTCAACTTGTGGGGTCTTTGAGTCCATTTTATTTCACATCACAAGATGATTCAATTGGTCAGTTTATTATTGATCAGATTTAGTGTTCCATATTGTTTGTCTAATGGCTCTTAATGGAATTAACTAATTTGTTATGCTTGCTGCCAGGAAGGAAAAACAAGAGAATTAAACATATTCTACTTGAAATCAGACTAATTAGAGAGGAATAATTTAAGTAGAGGTTCGCTCACAGAATAACATACTGAGAAATAATAGATTGCTGACGGTGGAAGGTTTTATAGTAAGCCTGAGATATACCTACATTCCCTGTATTTTTATATGCCCCATCATTAAATCAGTCAATTTCACAATCGACTACATTTTTATTTAACTGAACTGCAGAAAGCTGGGAGCTGTGAATTCCTCAGAACTAATAAGAGTTTGTTGTGTACTATTCCTCACAGCGTTAAGCCACTTTGCAAAGGGAAAGATAATTGGCTAAGCTGCATTTTAGTTTTATGCCAAGCAATAACATTAACAAGTGGAAACCCAAGAAGTTGGTGCCTGATAATAGTTATGGCAGCTGGGAGACCAAATGTTTCCTTACAGAGTAGTTGCACCAATATAACACCAATACCCCTCCCATACAAAAATTCATTCACTGACACAAGAGACTGGCATTTTGTTCTCCTGCTTTATATTTTGAGATTTGGATCATTGGTAATAAGAGATTAGTTGTGGAAGAAAAACCAAATTGAAACAGGAACTTCTATGGGGTTTTTTTTTGTCTTGGAGGGCAAGGGAGGAGTAACATCCCACCCTCAGCACCACCGTCATTGTCCAACTGTCCTTGAAATTAAA
This sequence comes from Sphenodon punctatus, assembly GCA_003113815.1. Classification (NCBI taxonomy): domain Eukaryota; kingdom Metazoa; phylum Chordata; class Lepidosauria; order Sphenodontia; family Sphenodontidae; genus Sphenodon; species Sphenodon punctatus. The sequence goes on from QEPC01000321.1 coordinate 105,410, forward strand.
GTGGCCTGGATATTACACAGAGAAGCTATGAGAATGAGTGTGATTATATATGCAGGTCAGCAAGAGCCAGAGTTTAATATGCTGACAGTAGGGATGGGCGAATGCGGTTCGGAAGTTCGGAGTTCGGCTCGAACTCGAACTGNATCCACAGTGCAGCTGGTAAAGTGGGAAGGGTATGATAGGCAAGGTGGGGAACACAAACTGTGGGTACTGCTGGCCATCCCCACCCCTATAGCCCAAACAATTCCTGTGTCCAGTTTCAAATAGTGACATATATTTATACTCAAACTAGGGATTTATAGGAATACATCAGTCGCAGTTAAAACTGATGCTTCAGGGAGGTTGAATGCGGATATCGTAGTTACACGGGGAATCAGACAGGGATGCGTTTGGGCGCCAACCTTGTTTGCCCTTTTTATTAATGATGTAATTCCTATAATGAGGCAGGATAGGTTTTTCCCACCTAGGTTGGCGGTTCAGCCAATTGGGGCCCTTCTTTACACGGACGATTTAGTTCTTTTGGCCCAGACTATAATTGACTTATTGAGGCAGCTTGATACCTTTAAAGATTACTGCTTGGCCAATCATCTGTCGATCAACCATTTGAAATCCAATGTGTTGGTCTTTTCATCTGCCAATTGGATTTACAAGTGGCCCATGGGTGTGACCCAACTAAACCGAACAATGTCTTATAAATATTTGGGGCTTACTTTTAGGGCAAGCAGCAGCTGGAAGGACCATCTGGGGAAGGCAGAGGTGACTGCAAAAAGCCTAATGCAGGCAATTTTGAGGTTGTTCTCTGGTACAGGGAGAAAAAGCCTGGACATGGCAGTCCACGTTTTTGAGACAAAAGTGAGGGCCTCTTACTTGTACGTTTCCAAAATTTGGGCCCCCTGGAGTAAGAAAAACCTGGACGCTTTACAGACTAGGTTTATGAGTGCTTTAACAAAGCATCCCGGGGCGACCCCAGCAGCAGCCATGAGATTGGAATTGGGTATTTGGGCTTGGTCTGCGGTAGCAAGGGAAAGAGCGATACTTTATTAGTTAAAAGCAAAGAGTACGACTCAGAATAAGTTAATAAGAGCCATATTCCAGGACGTGTATCTCAGCCCATGGCGTAAGACCATAAATGGACATCTTCTGGCTATGGGCTTCTTGGAACTGTATATAGAGACTTTAAACTCAGAAGTTATTAGACGGGAAATCATTGTGACATACCATGATATTGATAGACAGGTGGATTTGACTATGTTGGGTAGATCACATTATCTGGAGCATTATGCCTTATGGGTTCCCTCTATGGACTGCATGGCAGGTTACTTATCCACAACTGGGACATTCAGAGAAAAATATCTGTTCCTGTGTGCCAGATTGAATGCACTCTCTTTCGGAGTGCTGGAAGGGCGCTTTGCTGGCATCCCTTACAGAGATCGTTTATGCCCATATGACATGCTGGCAACAGAGTCTACCCAACACATGCTCTTTGCCTGTCTTTTGTATGATTCCATACGGGGAAGGTTTCTTCAACCACTCATTGACAAATTCCCTGGTGTTACTGAGGCCTTCCTTTTGCAGGCTGCCCTATCAGACCTGAGTGCAGAGGTCACACAGAGTGTTATGAAGTTTTTACTACATGTCGTGGAAATAAGGAAAAGGTTTTTACAGGGAAAACCCATGGGGAATTATTTGGAGGAGTAATGACTGAGTTCCCTGTTTAGACCTTGGTTTGGTTGTTTTAGAGGCTTAGGGTCCCTGCTGGGTCTTAAATATATAGTATTAAGGAGTAGGATAAAATTAGAAGGGTGGAGTATAAATAAGGGGTTAGGAATGTATCTGGTCAAAGACATAGGTTTTTTTTGTTCCTATACCCTTGTGTTACGTATGTATGTGTTTGTATGTATTTTTGTCCTTTTGTATGTTGACAATGACCAATGGTCTGAATAAATTGAATTGGAATTGGAAACTAGGGATTAGGTGAACCTCCAGAGGAAGGGAGTTCCAAAACTGTGGAGCAGGCACCAAGAATGCCTCTCTGCATGCCTAGGGCATATGAACCTAGGCCAACAATTGAACTTGCAATAGGATGCTCTCATTTGATATTAGACATCACAGAGGGACATAAGGATGAAGGCAGTAGGGATGGACGAACAGAACTGAGTTCGGAAATTCAGTTCGGTTTGGTTCGAAAATCGAGTTCGGTTTGGAAGTTCGGTTCGGTCGACCGAACTATTCGAGTTCAGTCTGAACTCTGAATTTTCAAACAGAGTTCATAAATTCAAACCCCATTGAACTAAATGGAATATTATCTTATAAGGATGGCCATCTACCATAGGGCAGTGAGGGCGGACCATATTCCACTAGATGAGGTGTCAGTTATTTATGCCTCCTACCAGGGGAATTGGAACTCGGGGTTTGGTCATTCTGTCCAAGAATCCTTTCTATCTTTGATACAGGACCTTAGTACTTTTATAGCTGCTAAGAGCAGTGGCAGCCTTAGGCAGAGGGTGGGTAACCATCATTCCAAACCATGGTTTGACCAAGAGTGTCGGGCACTTAGAAGACAACTTATTGCGCTTTATTTTTATTTATTTATTTGTATTTATTTTATTTATTTATAAATTTCTACCCCGCTTTATCAAGATTATAGGTGAACGAATGCGAAGGTGGCCCCGACCCAATACCTTGCAGTCAAGAAACTGTATAAAATGATCATCAAGCAAAAGAAATGCCTCTATTGGGAGAGTTTTTGGGACAGTCTGGTCTGTGCGGCCGATAGCCAAGACAGCAAGAAATTTTGGGGTTTGATTAATGGGGTGGGACGGGTTAAGGCCGCCCCCCCCAGATGGCAGTTGCAGATGCAGACTGGGTTGCCCATTTCCGCTCCCTCTATGCGGCGGCGGTGAGGAGGGGGGACAACTCTGTCTTGAGGCCAGATACAATTGCGGCCCCATTGTGGCCTCCGGTTCTTGCAGATGAAGTGGCAGATATTATTGGTTCATTCAAAAATGGTAAGGCTGCAGGGCCAGATTTGATTCCAATAGAACTGCTTAAGGGGGCTGTGGAATGGTGGGCCCCTAGATTGGCGCAGTTATTCACAGCTATAAATATCACGGGGTGGGTTCCTCCGGTTTGGGCGAGGGCCATAGTGATACCTATCTTTAAAAAGGGGGACCGGGGTAACCCTTCAAATTACAGACCAATTAGCTTATTATGTACAATCGCCAAGGTTTACGCCAAATGGTTGCTTGGGAAGCTAAATTCCTGGACGGAGGTGGGAAAGGTTCTTTGGCCTGAGCAGGCAGGGTTCCAGAGAGGACGTTCTACTCTGGAGCACTGCCTGGTTCTGCATCACCTTATCGAGAAATATCTGCACATAAACGGGAAGCTTTATGCTGCCTTCCTCGATCTTCGCATGGCGTTTGATCTAGTTAATAGAGATCTCCTCTGGGAGAAGCTAGAGGCACTTGGGATTGAGTCAAGACTACTCTTTTTGTTACGCCGCCTACATGGGAACAGCACTTTGGCGGTTAAAGTAAATTTAGAGGGTCGTTTGACGGAGGACATCCCGGTGTCTGCGGGAGTAAGACAGGGATGCGTCCTGGCCCCCGCCCTTTTCAATTTATTTATAAACGATGTGGTGCCTAGGTTGGCTACCCCTGCCCATTTTCCGCCAAAATTAGCGGAACGCTCTGTCAGCTGTCTGCTCTATGCAGACGACATCGTAATACTCTCCCAGACAAAAGTGGGACTGAGGAGGCAGCTTCAGTGTTTTGCCGATTTTTGTAGCCTTAACGAACTGACCATAAATCCGAACAAATCTCAAATAGTGGTTTTTTCAAGATCTAGCAAAATGGGGAAATGGCGTGTAGGTGACCACGACATAGTGCAGGTAAAATCTTATCGCTACCTGGGTCTTCTTTTTCAATCTACGGGACTTTGGCATAACCACATGGAAAGTGCTTTGTCATCAGCACGTGGGTCTATTTTTGCATTGTCAAAATTATTTGGGAGGAC
>QEPC01000321.1:110559-128237 GCA_003113815.1 Sphenodon punctatus
CTAGGAGTTACCACTCAGGAAAAGGATCTGGGAGTGATTGTGGACAATACACTGAAATCCTCAGCCCAGTGTGCAGCAGCAGTCAAAAAAGCAAACAGAATGTTAAGAGCTATTTGCAAAGGGATAGAGAATAAAACTGAGGATGTCATAATGCCGCTTTACAAATCAATGGTGCGACCACACTTGGAATATTGTGTGCAGTTCTGGTCACCCCATCTCAAAAAAGACATAGCTGAACTAGAAAAGGTACAGAGAAGGGCAACAAAAATGATCACGAGCATGGAATGGCTTCTGTACAAAGAGAAGCTTTACAAGCAGAGTTTCTTCAGCTTAGAGAAGAGAAGACTGAGAGGACACATGATAGAGGTTTATAAAATCTTGAGTGGTGTGGAATGAGTAGATCGGGAATGGTTATTTACCCTCTCAAATAGTACTAGAACTAGGGGACACTCCATGAAACTAGCTGCCAACAGATCAAAAAGAATTGAAAGGAAATACTTTTTCACTCAACACATAATTAACTTATGGAATTTGTTGCCAGAGGATGTTGTCAAGGCCAGTAGTATAACTGGGTTTAAAAAAGGCCTGGATAAGTTCTTGGAGAGTAGATCCATTAATAGCTATTAACCAAGTAGCTTATGAGATGAACCTCTTACTGTCTGGAGCTGGGAGTGAACAACGGGGAATGGATTGTCCATTGTGACTGTTGGATCTTCTCCCATGTGATCGAGACTGGCCACTGTTGGAGGACAGAATGCTCGACTTGATGGACCTTTGGTCTGAGACAGTATGGCACTACTTATTTTCTTATGTTATCCCAATGACCCACCCCTGTCAAAAGGTGGGCTGCCTTGTTCTGCACAAGCTGCAGCCCCTGAACAGTCTTCAAAGACAGCCCCACATAGAGCACATTACAGTGGTCTAGTCTTGAGGTTTTAGTCTGAATTAAAGCCAGTGGGACTTAGTCACTTACTTCCTTAGGTCGCTTTTAAAAATCTGGCCCTTCATACCTAAAATAAGAGCAATTTTAAACCATTTTCATTTGGGTAGACTCCATTGATTATTCGCACAAGTGTACATCAGAAGAGAGCAAGGCCTGCCCTGCTTTGCTAGAGCTTTAAAATGCTTCTCTGCTGTGAGAAAAGGATGAAAAAGTCACATCTCTGAACAGAATGTTTATCGCATGTGTAGATCCTCTCCACGCTGTCTCATCATACAACATTAGAATTTGGGGATGATGCAAATGAAAAGTAATTGAGGCACAGCTAACTTTGCAGTATTTGTATTTGTTTTCAACTATTTGTTGTTCATTCCTAGCCAGATGTTAATCAGATGAGGTTAACATTTCAGCAGGAATTTGAAAACAAACTAGATTTGGTTATACAGTGGATAAGAATCCTGAAGTAATATTTTTGACTCTATTGAAGTTAATGGCATTCAATGTAATTTTGGTTTTGATTTCAACTAGTGAAAACAAGCATGACTGTACTGGCCCAGCAACCTGACCCAGCTCAGGCCTCTGCAGAAAATGGTCCAGACCAGGTCAGGCTGTGGAACAAATGTTTCCACGGTCAGCAGTAGGGGTGTGCACCAGGGACCCATGTTTTTTGTTTTCTTTTTCATTTTTCGTTAATAAAAACTGACATTTTTGTTATCGTTAATAATTAAATTTTGTTATTCATTATCTGTGTCGTTATCGGTATTGGTATTGATTTTGAGTGATAATGAAGGTTTTGTTTTAGGTATCGTTTCTGTTGTGGCCTGCCACCATTGGCAGAAGGGTCAGCAGACATCTGGTAACTTGTTCTCAGAAGTTGAACTCCTTCACTTTCTCACTATAATGTAGTAGTAATAAGTGCACAATGACAATTTGAAAAATCACGAATATGTATGTCTAACCTAAACCTACTCCTAATAACCTATACTATATGCAATATATTCCTAAATATCTATATCAATAAACTTCTATCTGCTATGTGTTCTAAGTATCTATCTATCCTATTTCTATCTTAAAAAGCCTAGTATTATCTGTCTGTAATATGTTCATTGGGAAGGGGAAGGATAAAGGAAAAAAACTATAGGATCTATCTATCTATCTATCTATCTATCTATCTATCTATCTATCTATCTAGGGGGGACAGACAGGGTGAGGTAAAAGGTAAAATAAAGGGTACAAGGAAAGTTAAAGTATAACACTGAGGGCTGGGGAAGATTTTAATGCAAGCACCAGAGTTCTGTAAACACAACTTGACACAGCAAGAACTAACACAGAAGAAGAGTAAAAAAAAACTGGCCCTGCAACATAAAGTGTTGCAGTGCCCTCCCCAGAGTCCCCATGATTGCTTTTGGTAGGCAGGAGGCATTGAGCAATCACAGGGTGTCATTCAACTGCCTGACACCAGCTTGCACTGCTCATTGGTCAGCGATTACATAAATCAGGTCCTTCCCCTCCCATCACAGGCCCAGTTCAGAGTTCAACACTGTTTCTGGCTCCAAAATGTCTGCTCCCTCCTCCCATTGCCACATTTCCCTCCAAAAAACACCTGCCAGACAATAACAGAATCAATAATGACTGTCGTTATCATTACAGATTTTTTTATTATCTTCATTATTATTATTGCAATAATGATAACAAAGACAAGAATGTCATTATCGTTATCAATATAACGAAAAAGATGTGCACACCCTTATCCAGCAGTAACACACATGCTAACATTCTCTAGCTTGCTTTGCTCAAATCGGGCAGGCAGCAGCCCGGGTGTGACCTTGGCCATTTGCAAAGGTGAGAGCCCAGACTAGCCACCAACACACCCAGGGTCAGTTTAGGCAAACGTCTGGTGGCCTGATAACAAATGTGACAGTGGTCTGCAGGCCAAAGCAGGCCAGAGCAGGTTAATGGGTATTAACAGATGTGATGAACTCCAAACATCTGTTCCGCCAGATGTGGACCCAGTTCAAGTCCTGGTGGGTATGGCAGCTGGGCTGGAAACTTGGGTCTGGAATGGACCGAGTCCACAGTCTCATCCTGCATGCTGCCTAGGTAGGCCAGAGCGTGGTGAACTGGGTGGGCACATTTGTTTTTCGTGCCTGCCTATCCTAATGTGGGAGGTTGCCATGGCAGCCAGTCATGACTACCTGTCATGGTGGGGATGGAGCACCAGCCACAGCATGGGGCGGAGCCATCCAGCCACACATCACTTCCCTCCTCCCCTCCCCAGCCAAGTCAGGCCAGGGAAACATTTGTTTCTGTCCCCTGGCCTGGCTAGGAGTGGTGGGGGAGGCCATCCTTCTCCCAGAAATGCAGCAGCAGTGGCTGCACATATGCTTTTGCCTACTCTTATGTTTGTTTTTACCAATGAGGTCAGAATGTAACCCTTTGATTTTTGCTTATGAACGTCTTTTGATGTTCTCCTAGAGCTGAAGAGACAATGTACCTCTGATTTATAGAAACCCTTATTACAGCACAAGATCTCTACTGTTACCACCTAGATTCTGTCTCTGTTGTATATGGTGATACCTAGCATCAACATTCATCAAAACCGGTCAAAAATAATAGTAGTTAACCTTGTCATCAACATTTTCTGATCAGGTGTATCAAGAGCTTAGTCTAGGAGTGCAGCAGGTAACACATTTTCTATTTGTGGATAACACCACATTTTTCAGGCACCTACAGTGGGTACCTAGTAGGTTTACCCAGGCCCCATAGGGTGCCCAGATGCCCCAAAATGTGTGTATTTCCAGGACTTTATGGGATGCCTTGGGACACCCCAGGAAGCTCTGGCCCCACGCACACTCCATGGTGATTCACCCACATGGCTGTGCCACTGCTCCCCCAGGCTTGTCCTGGTACTCGGCTGAACTGGGTATGATGCCAAAGTCCCCATAGCAGGGGTGGTGGGGGGGGGGCTGGAGGAACAGTGGGAACAGCAGTGAAGCTGGACAGGTGAATCAAATCCGGGACCGTACAGGGCAGTAGCTTCCTGGGGTGCTCCTCGACCACTTCCCATTATAGCCTACCAGTATAGTTCCAAAGGAATGGCAACACTCACAGTTGTGTAGCCTAAATGTCCCCTTCAGTTTTGAATTACAGGAGAAGAGGTGGACACAAAGAAGTAGGAAGCTTGGGGTTAGGGAACACAGATGATCTCTACAAATATTAGTAGAAAAAAATTCTATTTCTGCCTCCATCTTTGTTAATCCTGAAACTTCACAACCCTCTGAATGGAAGGGAATATAACACATTCAGAAAATATGATTGTTCCTCCAACCTCATTCGATATGGAAAGAAAATATAATTCTTCTATAGAGGTTGCCCCATACAGAAAAAGAAATAGGAGGATCCCTTTGAATAGTTTATGATCCTTCTACTGATTATTTCTGTGTTTAGATGCCACCAAAACCAAGCCACCTCATCATACGTATATATTTTATTAGACCTGCATGCTTGTGTCTAGTTTAGTACCTGTTATTTGGACCTAAATGTCTCCACAGTATTTCCTTCCAAAGTTTGCCATGGAGAGTAAAACATGTAAAAATGTGGAATGTGGAGGAACAACCTTGTTCTGTATTCTCTCAGAAATGTGAATAATAAGTATGAATAGTTAATCAAGAGGCAATTTGCTATTTCTCTTTTGTATTCCAGCTGCCATTGCTTGGCATTTAATGATTTAGTCATGCATCCCAGAATCTGACAGTGATGATCTCAGACTAAGGCTAGCCTAGACAGAACAAAACATTAACTCTAGCTGGTAAATTATCTCACTAGTTTAGTTAATTGCTAGCCATAATTGATTGAATGTTTTCAGGAATAAGTACTGGTGAAAACTAGGTAGTGGTTGCATAATTTTTGGCTAAAATGCTTAACATGAAATCTATAAAACGAGCACTGTAGTGTGTGAATAATAAAAAGGAAATTGCCTGCATCCTTTCACAATTATCATTCCTTCTTGTAAGTAAATGACTCTTTAGCACTGTCTTTATCCATGTCTTCTTTCAACACTGGGGATGAAAGAATTTATATGCATGGGAGAAGTCTTCACAGCACACTAATTGTGGGCTGTCTTCACGCTGGCAGACTTGGCTTATTTCTTCTGAACAGTCCATGATTTTAAAAATGTCAAAAAGATCTACATAATCTAAAGCTCTGCATAATGATTTTTTTTAAAAGTTAGAGAAAATAGGATGAAACGAAGTGTGTATAAAAGTGATAAGTTGGGAAGAAAGCAGTGGAAGGGGAAATATTATGCAATGACAAAAAGTCAGAGATGAACAGACCCATTTAGCATATTCCCTGGTCAATGTAGAATTATTTATTTATTTATTATAAAATTTGTATGCCGCCCCCTCCTGCTCAAAGCATCTTGTGGTGGCTAAAAGCATATTAAAACAATTTAAAACAGTAAAACAATAATACAGTTACAAAGTCCAATAAAACAAATTAGTGCCAATAAACTCCCATGGGTTTTGAACCCAATTGTTAGGAACAAGAGTTTGGGGCTGACGACTCAGTTCAGGAATCAGTGCTTGAAGGCTAGCACTGGGTCAGAATCTGGAAGCCAGAGGCCAAGAACTAGATCAAAATTAGAATCCAAGAGCCTATAGTCAGGAGGCCAAGCCAAGGTGGTTAAAGCTAGGAGTCTGATGGCGCTTTTAAACGAGACAAGAAACTCGGCCGATCCTTTGATCAGCCGCGTTTCTTTGTGCTCGTTTAAATTGAAAAGTTACAATTAAGTCGGCTCTTCCCGCGTCAGACCGGGCAGGCGATCCTGCCCCGTCCGACGCGGATCGCCGCTCTGCTGGCTTCATGGGGTATTTTGCTGAGTGCGCATGCGCAGAAGGGGCCGCATGCGCACTGAGTCTCTACGCCGGGTCTGATGCTCTTCTGAGCATCAGACCTGGCGTAGAGAGAAAGGCGGGTGCCCAATCCCGCCTCTGAACGATCCTGCTTGTCAGCTGGATCGTCTAAAAGCGCTCTGAGAGTAGGGTTACAACCACTCAGGTTTAACCCTGAGTCTCAGGGTTTTCAATCACCATCTCTGGGATTCAGGTTAAGATAATAATTCTCAAGGTTAATCAACTATCACCGTATATTTTACTTTAAGTCCTTGTAAGATGGCTGGGGGAGAAGACTTTGTCTCCTTACTCCAGGTAATTCTTCTGTGCTTGGAACAGATCATCTACCCCTGCACCTCTGCACCCAGCCACTGCACCATCTATCTTTTACTTACCTCCTACTAGGAGCTGCAACAGATACTAAAATTAGGTTATGTCCACAATGTCAGGCACTCCATCAGGAACCCAATGGGCTACCTGAGGACCAATCGGGTGCCCAATGCATAATTACCCAGAGAAACTGACAAGCCCCACCAGGGAGCACTGCAGAGTCCAACTTTGCAGTGCCTAAGCCAGGGCATGTCAGTTTCAAAGGAGGGACGGGACTTCCCACACAGTGCTCTGATAGGTGCTGTGGCCGGGAAACCACTTTTGAAACTGATAGGTGTCAGCCAAGAGCACTCTGGAACTGGATCTACAATGGTCCAAGAGCAACTGACAAACCCCACCAGGGAGCACTCCAGACCCCAAGCCAGGGCATGTCAGTTTCAAAGTAGAGACGTGACTTCCCACATAGAGCACTGTGGAACTGGATCTACAATGGTCCCACTCACTTTCAAAGGTTGACCAACACCTCCCCCCACACCCACCCACCCGCCCGCCCCTACAGTGCCTCTCTGGTTAGAGGTATTGGGGTGAAGGGTAGTGGCCTTTGAAAGTGACAGCACCTCATCAGGTTCTGTTCAGGCAGCATGGTGCCTGAATAGAGCCAGGTTGATTTGGGCACCCCAGATTTGTTGGGGGTGCCTAAATCTTTGGATGCCTGGTTGTAGCTCTACTCCTGCCCTTGTCTTTTAATTGACACAATCTAAATGTTCTTATAAATTTGAATAAATTTAAATAAACCAGCACATGCAAATTATCACTATTCAGTTCTCTTCCCTAAAAAAGGTGTAAACTCTAGGGATGGGCGCCCAGAGGGAATTAAGGATCCATATCCATATTACAGTTTTGAATCTTTCAGTGGTGACTGGTGGGTTCTGAGGCTTGTGGGGCAGTGGGTGGGGGCAGCAGTGGGTGGGGCCAACCAAGCCAAAGGTGGGCAGGGCCATCAGTAGGTGGAGCCAACCCAATGTTAGGCGGAGCCAACCCTAAAATTGCACACTTACATGATCAATGAAATCGAACACAAGGATAGCAGTTTAACAAACAACAGAGCCAAGTGATTCCAGTGTGCATGGGTGCAAACATGGCTTGTCCTTCTTAGATTGTAAGCCCACTCAGCAGGGACCTGTCTCAAATAACCACCAGCAGGCAATGTGTTCAATGATAGAGAAAACAGAAGTACCATAACAGCTACCCTAGATTACAGAAATTTTCAATATCTTACTTAAGGTGCCATTCAAGCAACATTACAATATCTGAAATGCACAGGTATCATAAGCCACAACTAAAATGCACTCAAATGCTACAAAGTCCAACAGGATTATGTGAAATCCTAAATGGCACATCATAAATGTTGCATAGAGTTTTGCAGAGGGCGAGGAGGCATGCACAGTTCAGGAAAGGGCAGACAACACCCACCATGGGGCATTCAAAGAAAGAAACACCAAAATGCATGGGAAATGCAACAAAACCCAACAGCGTTATGTGGAATCCTAGAATGTACACCTGCCATAAATGCTGCAATTGGTCCCTGGCTCGACCCCTGATATAGCATTTTTAGTTCTTTCCACAAGCGGAAAGCTATCAGACCAGTGAACAAGTGGAGGGGGGGGGGGGATACATGGGAAATCCTTAAGATCCCAAGTTCAAACTTCAAAAGTAGAGTGGGGGGCAAAATTCAAAGTGGCTAATGTGACTATTTTGTCCTTCAAAAACACTAAAACTACACAAGGCTGGCTGTGTGAAAAATCAACAAGTATTTTTAAAAGTGTCCTTAGTCATCAGATAAATTATTTGGAAAAGCTTCTATATTTTGTCTGTGATTTTTTCCATGATGAGCCCACCAAAATATCCCAACCAATTACCCAATTTAAACAAAGTTTAACTTTCTCAAGCATCAAATCCCGCAGCAAGGGGGACAAAATTCAAATGTGCTGTCACAAGAAAGTGCAACACTATAAGACAATAAGGTCACATGGAAAACATGTATATTTGAACTGTTCACACTGCTGCATTTTCAGCATTTCCATTAATTTTGCATTCCCAGTTCTATTTTTACCGTCTGGTGCATTGGAAGAGACCTGTGAGTTCACTGCATTCCCCCATTGCCAGATATCCAAATTTTAGCATACTCTTGTCACAAAACTCAGAATTAATAAGGGATTCAATAGTTAACACTTTTCAAATGCAAATATGGGTGTTTTCAGAGTTACGGGGCCGCTTGGCCCCGTACCGAAAACAACCAGGATGACCCTGTCACGCCATATCAGACGTGCCGGGGGATCCCAGCAGGAAATCTGAGAGAGGGCAGGGCCACACAGCGCAATGTGTGGCCGCACGGCCCCGCCCCCTCCATGGTCCCCGCCACCCGCCCTCTGGGGAGATGAGCGGGCAGCAGGGCCAATGCGGCCGCAGTGTCTGGACGGATTCGCCATGGCCCAGGATCCCGCCGGTGATCCCAGGCCATGGCAGACGTGATTTTTTTTTGGTCCCCGCTGGGGATCACTTTCACCACGCTTCCTGGGAAAGTCCCCTGGGGAGCCCGGGAAGCGTGGTTGAAATTGACCCCATGTGCGAATTGAGTGTGGCAAACATCTGGCGGCCGCCAAACAGACGTTCAAGGCACAGTGACCACAGGTGGGTATTTACTGTGGTTCACTGTGATCTCGTAACGTCTGAAATCACCCTATGTTGCAAATACAGACTTTAAAAACAAACAGTCTTCCCTAGTGTCCAAACTCCACATCACAACTTTTATTCCCTCAAAATCAAACCTTATTAATCATACCAGCTGCTCCATAATGGAGTTCAGTTAATGGGAAATTACCAAATGATTTAAGGGCAATTCTGATTTTTTTTTTACATCTGATGCCTGTGAAAATCCACACTGGGGCCTCTGCCCCACTCCAGGCTGTTTGTGACTCAATTTCTCTGGCTTGCAGCTCTCACTGGACCAGTTGTCTCTCTATAATTGATTCAGCTTGCAACGGGTGAACCCTTGTTGTCAACTTTGAGTCTTAGAGTTTCCTAAGCACAGACTCTTTCTCTCTAGGTTTATTTGTGTTTGAAAACACAGAAGTAACCCAATCTGTGTCAGTCAAACATTAGGAATTTCACTTAACCACACTAAGTACAGTTAATAGAAGTTTAATGAATAAATCATGAATAAAACATGCAGTGCGAGACTATACTCAGAGCGTAAATCAAAATAACATAACCAAATAATGCATTCCTATCTGTACTTGCATTCTCCTAACTTAGGCTCTGGGTCAGACGGATTCTTCCGAAACTCACTACCAAGGCTCTTAATGTATTCAATTCTAAAACAGAGGAGGAATGGCAATATGAGGAATTCAAAAAAGGGGTACTGGACAGTTGGCATACAAATTTTATTATAAATAAATAAATAAATAAATAAATAACAAATGAAAAAGTTGCGTAACATTTGAAGGCGGGAGGGTATATCTTATGCTGATTGTTATAATGTGCTTAAGCAGTTTTGTGTTAAATGGTTTAAGGGGAAAGGGAATGTTACCATTGATACTGTCATAGATTTAGTAATTATGGAACAGTTTTTGAACCTCTGTGGTTCTGGTTTAAAAGCACATATCCTTAACAAAAAAATAACTAATCCCACAGAAGCAGTCAAAAGGGTGGATGAACAACCTTGCTCCCCCCTACCTCTCTGCACTTATCGCCCTCCATACTCCAGCCCGTGCACTTCGCTCCTCCTCTGTCCCCTCTCTCGCCCTTCCACGCCTTCCCTGCTCCCCTAAGCGCCTTCGTCCCTTCTCACTTGCTGCTCCCCATGCCTGGAACTCCCTCCCTGTCCACATCCGCCTTGCCCCCTCCCTTCATACCTTCAAATCTCTCCTTAAAACTCACCTCTTTCGCTCTGCTCTGTCTGACTCTTTATCCTGCTGAGCCACTATTCCTATACCTACGATCGGTTTACCCTTATCCTTGCAACATGGACCTGCCTGCTGTCATTCTCATTGTAACCAAGCCAAGTACGTGCACTTGAGACCTCGCATCTTCATGAATGTTAGACCCCTTGTCTCTCCTTCTGTTCCCCTTCCTAAGTCTCTCCCCCAGCTCCTGTCTCTCAGATTGTAAGCCCTAGGGGCAGGGACCGTGTCTATTTTATTACTTTGTAAAGTGCCAGGTACACTGCTGGCGCTATATAAATGTTTGTTAATAATAATAATAATAATAATAATGTTGCCAATGCTATTTTAGCTTATAGGAAGCACAAACAAAATTGGGGAAAGTAAAAAAAAAATGGGTTCCATAATAAACAAAATGGTTACACCCCCCACCACCCTCCAAAGAGATAAAGCCACTCCAGTCCAATGCAGGCCAAATGGGGACATGGAAGTCAGGAAGGTGGGATCACCCAGATCCCAAAGAGCACACACTTTCCAATCCCTTAATAAAGATTCAAGAAATTGCTTTAACTGTAATCAGCCACTGCCAGGACATCTGGCACTGGGGATAGGCTGGAGCCCCCTGCAGTTATTGGTGTTGTGACAGGCTGGGAGAATTATGGTCCTGGGAGGCGTGTTAGATCAGTAAGACAGAACAGGTGTTTGATACCTGTCCCACTTGATGGCACCCAGACAGACGGTGTGGTGATAGTTAACCAGAGGACCGCTGGCCTAGGCCTGATGCTGATTAATGCGAGGTCGGTTGCAAATAAGTCAACGATGATCTGGGAGTTAATTCTGGACCAGGCAGCTTACCTTGCATGAATTACGGAGACCTGGTTGGACACTGAGTCGGGGCCTATACTGGCTGGTCTTCTTCCAGTCAGGTATTCCATTCAGCATCCGCCACAATCAGAGGAATGGGGTGGGGGGTGGACGGTGTAGCTGTTGTTTTTAAGGAGACATTGTCTGTGAGGCGATGTCCTCTGCAACCTATCATGGGAATATAGAACCTCCACCTGATGTTTGATTTGCCCAGAGACAGAGTGGGATTGTTGCTGGTATCCTGTGTGTATACCTATAAGACAGCATCCCTGTCTGCTCTATCCAAGCTGGTGTCGGAGGTGGTCTTGCGGTCCTCTAAGACTGTGGTCTTGGGGGACTTCAATATCCATGCTGACACCAGTCTCGGAGATGCAGAGCGTGATTTCATGGCCTCCATGCAACCATGGGCCTATCTCAGGTAGGTGTTGGCCTACCCATGTTGGGGGACATACCCTAGATATAATATTTTGCACAGGTCTTGAGGCAGGGGATCGATTGGTGGGGGAGTTTTCAGCAGTGCCCTTGTCATGGATGGATCATTATCTCCTCCAGAAAAGTATCCTGGCACATGTCAGTTACTGGAAAGGTGTGGAGCCAGTTCGGTTGGTCTGCCCCCAGAGACTTATGGAACCAGGGAGGTTCCGGAATGCTCTTGGGGATATAGCTTCTGGTTTCAATGATCATTGGCTCGATGACATCTGGAATTCTGTGCTGACTGAGGCCATCGACCATACGAATCCTAGGCATCCACTTCCGAATCACTGACATCGCAGTTCCCTGTGGAATACGGAGGATCTGCGGTGGATGAAGCAGGAAGGGCGGTGGTTGGAGCGATGATGGTACTGTTCTCGTACTGAAGTGGACCGATTGTGACATAAAGTGTATGTACCTATGCCATGGCTGTGCATGCAGCAAAGAAGGAATTATTTGATGCCCTCATAGCATCCACAAAGTCATGTCCGGCAGAGCTTTTCTTGGTGGTGAGGGGGCTAGTCAGTCTGGCCTCCCTCCGCCTGGAATCAGAACCATCTGGGACTCACTGTGACTTGTTTGCAGACTTTTTAGAGGATAAAATTGCTCAAATTCATGACTGTTTTGACACTGCATTTTTGACAGTAAGTGAGTCTGAGGTAATCGAGTCCCATCCTGTTGTGTTTTATAGGATCAATTTCTGTGCGTATCATCCTCTGATGCAGAGGATGTTCTTTCGGCTATTCGAGCCACTTATTGTGAAGTGGATCCATTCCCCTCCTGGTTGGTCATGGGCAGCTGGGAGATGTTCATGGATTTGCTGGCAGGGATAGTCAATGCCTCCCTTAGGGAGGGCAGAGTGCCGAGCTGGCTCAAGTAGACGGTGATGCAGTCTCTGTTCAAAACTATCAGCCAGTCTCTAGCCTTTGCCTTTTAGGAAAGATTATTGAATGGGTAGTGACCAATCAGCTCCAGGGGCACCCTGATAAGGTTTCATCTTCTCTTCACTTCTGTTCAACGTGTACATGCAGCCTTTAGGAGAGGTCGTCAGAGGGTTTGGTGTATGGTGTCATCAATATGCTGATAACACCCAACTGTATCTCTCTTTTTCAACAGACCCAGGACTGGCAGTCTTGGTGCTTACCTGGGGATTGCCAGCTGTGGAGGACTGGATGAGGGAAAGCTACCTGAAGTTGAATCCCAACAAGACGGAGGTGATGCTTGTGAGGGGTGTCAAGGGAGTGGTGGTCCACATCATAGATGGGGTCTGTCCTCCTCTGGTACCCCAGGGCCATAGTCTGGGGGTGCTCCTGGATCCACATCTCTGGCTGGATGTTCAGGAGAGAGCTGTGGCGAAGGGTTCATTTCGCTAATTACATCTGGTGTGACAACTTAAGCTGTATGTCTCAGGTGTGGAGGTAGCCACTATCATCCATGCTTTTATTACCTCAAGATTGGATAAATGCAACATGCTCTACATGGGGCTACCCATGGTGACAGTCCAGAAACTGCAGCTGGTGCAGAATGCAGTGGCCTAGCTCCTTAGGGGGACCGGTCGTTGCGAGCACATTACACCAGTGCTCCATTTTCTGTATGGGTTGCCAATAGTTTTCTGGGCCCAATTCAAGCAGTTGGTTTTGACCTTTAAAGCCCTAAATGAACTGAGCCCCATCTACCTGAAAGATCACCTCACTCACCAGGTTCTGGATCGACCCCTGTGGTGGGCCAGGGGCGCCCTTCTTGAGGTCCCCTGGGTTTTCCAGGTGACAACGATGAGGAGGGTACTATTGGTGGCCGCACTGTAGCTGTGGAACTTCCTCCCATTGGAGGTCCACCTGGCTCTGGACCTCCTCTCTTTCTGACCACATTGTAAGACCTGGCTGTTCTGCCAGGGTTTTGGTGTGAGAGATGGGTAATGGGTGGGGGGTTGGGTTGGGTATGGGGGGGCACAACAACAGGGACACAACACACTCCCTGAATAGTACAGAAAATTCTTTTTAAGAATTATTAACTGGTAATAATAGCTCTTAGAAGAACCATAAACTAAACTTCTTAAAGAACGTTGGCCAAGAAGTGAGTGTAATTTAGACGTTTTCCAGAATGCTTTCATGGACATCTGCAAAAAATGGATTCAGTCCTGCTCTCAATAAATAGACTCCATCACTGTCATAATGCGAAAGCAAATGTCTGGGAAAATCCCTATGCCAAATTGTCTAAATCACACAGAAAATCATGGATTGATCTGTTTACATCTCATTGATTTCTTAAGCTTGCCAACAGCAGCCCCCTGCGTATCTATTATGTGGTCTCTTGATCAAGTCAGAGACCAATATCTTGCAGTTTGGAAATTATACTATGATATTGGACAGGTCATCTTAAATTGCTTGCCACCAAGCAACTCTTCTGAGGTAACCTAAATTCTTGCCCCCACAGTGGATCACAATCCCAGAAGGATGTGGAATAGATCTTCTTCTCCTCTTAATCTCTTCCAGTTTGGGAAGAATCTCATGCGATCTCATTCCTCCTTTTCCAAAAAAAGTAGATGTTATAAATTTTGTTGCCAGATGAAAAGTGAAACCTGTCTTCCCTAACAAAGTGCTCTAATCATCTAACATAGAAGTCTCCAATAATCAAGACTCCTTTTGCCATACTTTGTGTAACTAAATTGCAATGATGCAATCCGCTTCAAACTAAGTTTGCAATGTCACACTGAGTACTGTAGAAGATAAGATGAGTAGACTTAGGTGTTTTCTAAATCCATGGTACTGTAGAGAAATAGTACAAAAAGAATGCGTGTTACTGCTTTACTACTACTACTGCTACTATTCATTTATTATTATTATTATTATTATTATTATTATTAAAAGCAAGGTCAGTTTGAGAAATGCAATTCCCACCAGTATGCCTTTTGGACGCACAGTATACCCCCATGCATGTATGGCGTACAAGCTGAGTCTTCCCTGTTGCACAGGGTAGACATCCAGAATGGCAATAGCATCTAAAAGAAACTCACTGTGCCAAGCACCCACTTCCAGATACAACCAACCCAGCATTGTTGAAAGTACTCCCCCTGCTTTTTCATTCCGCTGAAAATACAGTTGTGGAACTCGTTGCCAGAGGAGGCAGTGAAAGCCAGTACCATAATGAGCTTCAAATGCAAACTAGATAAATTCTTAGACGATAGAGCCATAAATGCTTACTTGTTGGGGCTTAAACCCCTGGCTATTGGTAGTTGGGAATGGTTAGTAGGAGATGGGTCACACCTCCATAATCTGTACTTTTCTCAAGCTGTACCTGGCCACTGTTGGGAAAGGATGCTGGTTTCAGTGGACGATGGGTCTGACCTAGTATGACACTCCTTATATTCTTATGAGTGCAGCAAAAATA
Source organism: Sphenodon punctatus (assembly GCA_003113815.1). Taxonomy (NCBI): domain Eukaryota; kingdom Metazoa; phylum Chordata; class Lepidosauria; order Sphenodontia; family Sphenodontidae; genus Sphenodon; species Sphenodon punctatus. Next base: position 125,385 of record QEPC01000321.1, read on the forward strand.
GAAGAAATATGGTATGGCATCAGTATTACTTCTTGTTATTTTAATTTGAAGGCAAAGATGTAAACAGCAAGTGAGTAAGCACAATCATTAGTAATACTGAGATATGAAATGTTGATTGTGACATTGTTGAGTACCGAGAGGTTCTCTACTTGACCAAGATGGTATCAGGAACCGGAATTTCAATGGGAATTCCTGTTTTTGCAAAATCTCATTTCAGCCATAATATTCACCTATAATTGAGGACCCATGTTCACTGTTTTCCCCCAATTCATGGCAATGGGAAAAACACAGTGAACATGGATCCCTGCCTATAATTTAAAATGCAGGTATATGTGTCTGTTTTCAGTCTAGTACTGTATGTTTTGGTTCCAGACTTAATGCAGGAATTGATCAGCAAGTGTATGGCTTGAATCATGCATATGTTCAGATCCTGTTAGCAAAGTGGTATGTTAGTTTCATTTATATACTTATTTAAACTTATATCCTGCCCTAATATTCTGCAATATGTTGGTTTCCTTTATACACTTATACACATATTTATGTTTATAAATATGTTGGTTTCCTTTATACACTTATTTAAACTTATATCCGGCCATCCCCTAGGGCTCAGGGCAGAAACACAAAAAACATATAAAAAAGAAGTATATAAAAATATATAAAATTCCCTTAGAAAACCCCACCCTCCAGATCTACTCTTCACCTGCCAAACACTTGGTCAAAAAGAAAAGCCCTACATTGCTACCAGAAAACACTCAGGATCAGGCTTTGACAAACATCCAGCATGTTGAATTGTGCCTGTTTAGTTATTAGATGCCAGTACAGAGTCTAAAGCACAGGTGTAATGTATTCAGGGCAACCCACCTAGACCTGAAATAGGTAGAGAAATATTTTTTTGCAGGGTTTGTTTGTTTTTATTTGGGTTATGTGCTAGAAAAGTAGTTCTCAGCCTGAATGAAAACATAATAATGATCGAGCACCCGATTTTTGCAATGTAGGATTTTTGTTTGTTTGTTTTAATTTGTTAGGTTTATTATTTTTTTCCAGGAACCCCACCCCTACCCACAAACAAAAACCCACCCAACATTCTGGCAAAAACAAATGAGATAAATGAAATAACAAAAAAAATTAACCAAGCAAAATACCTCAAATGCTGAAAATTGGGTGTTCAGCAGAGTAGTGTTCCTTACTTGGTTCACGTTTTTTGGATTGGATTATCCAGATTTGATGGGTTTACTTGATTTTGAGAGTCCTCGTTTCATCTCTAGAGCCACCCCTGAATGGACAAGGTCTGCCACATTTTACACCAGTGGCAGCTTCCCAACAGGCATCAAAGGGTAGCCCCATGTAGAGCACATTGCAGTTGTCTAGAAGTACCATTTTCTGTAAGAACATACACAGATATTTAGGCAATCTTGTAATCTATAAATATAGGCCTAGGTTTACAAATAATTTCTTATTACAATTTACCATATCCTCTGTTTAGGTATTGGAGCATCTCACATGCTACTCTAGAGTATTATGTGGTAGGAAAGTAGTTCTCAAACTTTATGCTCCGTAATACCATTTTAATATTTGTATATCATCCTGAGATCTCAGGCAGGACCAAGGTCATGCAAAGCATATCCTATATCTAACAGGATTGTGATTCCATCAGCAGAAAATAACTCACAGTTTGGGAACCTCTGTTTTAGAAGGTATATGGATCTCTGTGGTTTACTACTGGTACACAAAATAGAAAGGTGTTAATTATTTCATAATATGGTATAAAATTAAGTGTAAAACTCTTCCAGAGACTGATAAATGTAGTGTCCTTCCTTCCTTCCTTCCTTCCTTTGTATGGGCATATTAGAACCTGTTGGTTAAAACCCAAATGAAAACAAATTAAATATTGGGTGATTGCAGACATTACAGCCAGGTGCTTTCACCCTGGGCTGTGGGGTGGTTCGGACCATGGCTGGGGGTGAAGGGGGGAGCCAACAGACGATTCTCCCTTCGCCCCCAACTATGGGGACCGCCAAACCACGGCCTGTGTTGAAAGCACCCGGCCATAACGTCTAAAGGGGCACCCCCCCCTCTGTCGCAGGCAAGGAGGAAAGGGAAGGGGATCTCAGGGCTGAACCTCAGGAGAGGGGGGACACCACACTCAAACAGGGGGGAACGGGGCGGCTTGCTCTCGCTAGTAAGGAATCCTCCGGTAATAATCTCCCTCAGGTTGTAGGGTGGGTTTTCCCTCGTTAATGGAAGGCAACCCTTTTCATCATAGGGACTCTGTGAGCAAGCCAATTTCCCCAAGGGAAGGGAAAAGGATACACAAGGGAGCCATGCACTCGGGGAAATACTCGGGTCCAGGAAACCATGCCCACAGGTGGGGGGGGGGAATGAGCCCAGGGAAGGGAGTGCCGGAGGCAGGGATAAGGGATAGTCAGAGGGGGGGAAGGAGGGGCTCTCAGCCCAAGGGATAGGGGTAAGGAGAAAGGGAACACAAATAAACATGACACGTGTGGGTATTACCACCTCCCAGGAAACCACGACACAGCAATCCGTCCGCAGGGATAGTTAGGGTTAACACTCACTCACCACGCTCTCACAAGACCAGGGAAGGGAACCAGACTCTCGCACTCTCTGACACACTCGCTCACTGTCTCTCTGTCTCTCTTTCAAGGCTCAAGGGATCCAGGGGCCAGCCTCTCGAAATCGATTACCAGCGGGGGCGCCAATTTATCATCTCCCTCTATCCCTGACCCAGAATGAGGTTCCCCCTCCCACGCCCCCGGCAGGGCGTGCTGAGAGTGACTGACGGCGTGCAGAGGGGGGTGGGGCCCTGCCCCCGTCCTGTGCCGTGGTGTGGCCCCA
>QEPC01000321.1:135621-152165 GCA_003113815.1 Sphenodon punctatus
TGGTGTGGCCCCACCCCCCTGACCAGCCCCGACACGGCTCCACCCCCATAAGGCCCCGGCGGCCCGGGCCACCGCCGCAGCGATCCTGGGCCGCTTCCTGACACCCTCCTGGAGGGGGCAGGGCCACACAATGCAGCATGTGGCCGCACGGCCCCGCCCCCTGCACTCCCCGGCCGGCTGACCTCCCAGAGACAGGCAGCCACAGCAGCCTATCTGGCCATTGCCACCACCCATTGCCCTCTGCCGGGACCCCGGAATGCGGTGGAGGTAAGGTAACAGACGTTACTTTTCCTTCACCGAGTTCTGGATTCCCCCTAACCATGCTTCGTTTGCTGCCATGGTGAGGGAGAACCAAGCATGGTTAGATTCACCGTGGATTCACCGTGGCTGACTGAGGTGAACATCTGGATGCGCGCAAACCGACGTTCACCTCCGTTCACACCACACACACACACACACACACACGGTTGACTGAGGTTGACTGCAGTGATTTCAGACAAACGTAACATCTGAAATCACCCATTGTTCCAAAGCATATTCACTTTTTATTTGCATTAAAATCAAAACCTTGAAGCTTTGCTTCTATTTTAACAAAACTCTATAGGGATCAGGGCAAGTTGTTTTTTCTCTTTCCTATGTCACTTCTGTGTACAGGCTCACAGTGTAACACAACTAGTGTTTCCACACTGGTAATATATATGCTAGGCCACATGTTGGCAACTGTCACTATATGGTTGAAAAGTACCACAGACCTAATTAAATCAGTAATAGCTTTTCCACTCTTGTGCTCTCTGAGTGACAGTTTAATAAGGAGCTCCATAGTGAGCCTATAAATCAGAGCCAACCTTCATCTTAATAAAAAACATCTCAAGTGTTATGAAAATTAGATCCAAGGAAACTCAGTACTTAATATTTAAAAATGACCAAGCATTTAGATTTGTTTTCACTAATTTTTTAATCTACATTTGAAAACACTACTTATGGGTATGCTTTCTCCAATAATGAGATTTAACATGATACAATGACTATCATGAAAACAATTTTAAAAATAATCTCTGGTACTTTAAGAAATGAAACATTTCCCCTCCCAATCTTCAAACCTCTCATACTTCTTCTATCAGGCTTTTCCTAGCTCCTTATCCCCATAGATTGCTCATTTGTGCTTCTCCTTTTCCAGGATTCTCCTCCTCACCTTAAAACTAAGCTATGCATGTGCATCTCCAATGTCTCAAGTTCTTCAATGTTTCCCTGTCTTTCCTTATCTTAACCTCCCTTGTCCATCTTAGATTGTAAATCTCCTGGGGTAGGAAACTGTCTCTAATAATGACTGTTCAGGACCAGGCACATTGCTAAGGTTATATTATTATTGTATTTATCTATCAGTTGTGCTTTTGCATTCAGAATATATAATTTCTCTGAGTTGTCAATGTCCCAGTCACTATGCAATAGAACCAATATTTAAACTGAGTGCAATATAACTTCCTATTAGGGATGTGCAAACAGAACCAAGTTTGGAAATTCCGTTTGGTTCGGTTAAAAAATCGAGTTCGGTTTGAAAATTCGGTTCGGTCGACCGAACTATTCAAGTTTGGTCAAATTCTGAACTTCCAAACCGAGATCATACATTCAAAATTGGGGTTTTGGGCCTTCCGAAATGGTTCGGATTTGCCCGAGCAGTTCGGTCGAATTCAAGTTCAGTTCGAAAGTTCAGTTCGGTTGACCGAACTATTCGAGTTCGGTCCGAACTCCAAACTTCCGAATCGCGTTCACACATCCCTATACTTCCCATATCTGGGCACCTTGGGGAACATTCTTCTTCCCTGAAATCTAAAAGATATGAGAGATGTGTAAAACATATCCGAAATAAAGAAAGATACGGAGGATAGAGATTAAACTTCGCTATAAAACAGCCTTCTTGTAATTTATTAATTAATTTGAAGTAAAGGAATCCAGCCTGAAAGAATACCACAAAGCACTACCTTGGTGACTTTTAATAGAACACCTGTGCATATGTATTTCTGGCAAAATTAGACTTTGAGTAAACAAAACATGTGGGTACATGTTTAACTTTAAGAAAATACTCATTATTTATGAAAAGTGTTTAGAAGAAGATATGAGATCCTTCTTTCTTTTTTTTTGCCACAGCTGTAAATAATTCAGTTCTGTTTTAAAAAAATAAGTTGCAGTACATTAGGAATAAATCAATGTAACTAACTCCATTGAATTAGCTATGCTAATTTTCACCAGCTGCATGAGCAAGCCAAACACATGGTGAAAGCTTTGGTCATGATGAAATGCAAGTCAGAAAATGTTATTTTCTCATGAGTCAGCATCTTGTAATTCTCAGATTTCCCTAATTTGACTTCGATAGATTTGACAGAGAATAATTGTATCTTTTGCACTGATTACATTAAACCCAGACATCCACACTTAAAAGTTAAAGCAGCTTGCAATTTTGATTGCGTCTCAAATTTCCTTTAATCATATCTTACCTTTTGACAGCATTTATCAAAGACAACACTCATTATTTTCCTTGAAAGTTTTTAAATTAATTACTGGATTTATTCTGTTGAAATGTATACATAATTCTCATTAGCACCAGTGGGAGTCACACATGTAGATCAAAGAAATAAAACTTTTACATGTCTATTAAGATCATAGAATCAATTTTAAAAGTTTAAGCTTTAAAATGTGCTCAAACTGTTCTTTGCTATCATCTGCAGAATTAAAACCCAGCATTTATCTAACTTTTGTCAAACATCCTTTCCATATTTTAGATATTACACTTTAAATTTGAGCTTTTATAGCCCTATAATGAGAGATTAATATAATGACTCTAATCCACTGAAGTAGATAATTCACTCCAGAATTATGTTAGCAGTGCTGCTTAGTTCATGAGAGTGTGAAGCACAGATTGTACTGAGAAAAGCAGCTTCCCCTGTGCAGTGTTAAAGTACAGGGGAGTTTCTAAGTTCAAACTGACCAGTCAACAGAACCCCTCATTCAGTTCTTTCAAAGCTTTAAACAAGGGATGGGGAGCCTCAGGCCCAGGGGACAAATACAGCCTATGACTATTTTTTATGTGGCCCTTTTCCAGTGCTTGGATCTGGCAAATGCACTGAAAAACAAGCACTAAAAAACTGGGATCAGGGTAAGGGAGAAGATGTGGGAAAGCATACAAGAATAGGACTTTAACTTGATCTCAGGATTCTCATGGTTCTAGACAAGAATTATCAGCTTGTTCTGACAAACAAGAATGAGCTGAGAACCAGCAGCCTATTGACTGCATTCTCATCAAGAAACACTGGAGGGGGGGGGGGAGGAGGAGACACAAACAAAATGGCCACTGAAGCCATTCTGTACATGCACAGTCCTTCCAAAACGGCACCGGCAGTGTCACTGCCATTTTGGAAAGGGGCAGCCATTCTGCACATGCGCAGCAGCCATTTTCCACACGAGCAGACCAGATGCCCTTTTCAAAAACGGAGGTGATTGGCACCATTTTGGGAAAGGTCCGCACATGCACAGAACAGCCCTGGTGGCTATTTGTCACATGTGCAGATTTATTTATTTATTTATTTATTTATTTATTACAAGATATCTCTCAGAAGCAAAAGAGATTCTCATTCTGCCCTAAAGAAGAAGAGGGGACAGTTTCATGGCACAAATTCATAATCTGGACCTTCTTCTTCCAGAGCACATCCCTTAAGCAGCCTTACCCTAGCTTTCGTGTGGCCCTCAGTGCTTGTACAAATGTTTAAAAGGGAATCTTGGAGGGAAAAGGTTCTCCTCTTACCCCAATGGTCTTTGATCTGTGGAGGTTTTTTCTTTCCCTATTTCCCATGAATCTTTAAAACCATGTTTTTGTTACAGTTAAATTGTGTGGTGAGTTAAATATTTTTCTTCTGTATTGCTGTAAGCTTTTCAACCCATTAGAATTAGTTTTGCATCAATGTATGCTTGTACACATCTATAAATACCAACATAAAAGTCTTTTTCAGAGTTATGAACATTTTAGAATTACAAAAAATCTCCATTATGATTGCCACGTCTCATATCTTGACCCTGAGATTCCTCTAGGCCAAAATGGGAGTCTCTGGGTCAAAAGAAACAGCAACTCTAACTTCCATTCCTCAGGTATTTGCAAATGTTTAGGCACTGGTATTAAGAAAATTGCTAAGGGTGGTACTTGGCACCCATGCAATTTCACTCAAAGCACATGTCTTTACTTGTGACCTTGACTGTTAGGATTGGAATTCAAAACTCATCTGATAATCCATCTTCCTGCTCCCAAGAAAGTCTAGCTATGCAAAAGCTTTATGTGACAGATGGTTAGACAACTTAATTTTTTTTACAAAAAATAAATCTTCCATTGATGGGGGTTTGTGACATGGTGTTCAATAAGCACCTAAGGTAACAGGATGGTTTATTATTTGTTTATTTATCAAAATGTAGATGCCACCCTTTCCATTAAGTTTCAGGGCTGCTTACAACCAATAAAAACATCTTTAAAATCCTCTTAACCCCCTGGCAGGCCTTTCCCTAACCCCCCCAATTCCACCCTACCCTATCCCTGCCTGCCAAATGCCTGGAGAAACAAAAGGTCTTACATCATTTCTGGAAGATGAGCAGACTCTAGCTTAGATGAAATTACAAAGGGAGGGTGTTCCACAATCATGGGTCAGTTACTGAGAAGACCTCTCTGCATGCCTTTGTTGTAGAAACTTCAGGGGCAGATGGAACCTGCAAGAGGATGCTCCCAGCTGACCTCAGAGATTGCAATGGAGCATGAGCAAAGAATCAGTCTTGATAGTGCTGCAGCAATGAAACCAAACCTATCCTAAAAGTGATTGACTCTATTTGATCTGGCCCTTTATGAAGTTCAGCTAGGAGCATAGATGGTGGTTGACAGGGACAAGAAGTGATCATAAGAAAAATATAACCTCCAATAGTACCTTTTTGGCAGGTACAGCTATGGGTTTTGTTATCTTCTACTCACATCCCTGCAGTGAAATGTTTGTAACAGGTTCATCAGACAAAGGGGTTCATGAGCACCTCATGAATCTCCACCAAGAAAGAACTTCAACTCTTTTCCTAGGTTAGCATCCCCGTTTGCTGTTATTGTTGTTCACTGATGGGGGAGGGACAGGAGGATAATCTACAGAACATTTTCTCAAGTTAAAAAGAATGAGGCTCAGGATAAGCACTGCTATCAAAGAATAAAAAAGGATAACACCCATGCTGGAGGAAGCTGTCATTTCCTCTCCCCTTTTCCTCCAACCATGCTTTGTCTTGAAAACTAAAACTTTAGAACCAAAAGGGTCAGTCCAGTGGCCCGTGGATCCTCCACCTGTGTGGCACAGTGTTCCGTCAACGGAGGTGCGCAAGGTTCCCATGTGGGCATGCACACACATGGGTGCACACAGGATATGTGGACCATCGAATTGGCCCACCATCAATGCACAAATTTTAGAATTTTGACTTTTTAATAGGTTGAGTTGTAGCTTGAATCATCAGTCGTGCACATACAGACATATGTGTATACAGAGTCTCTTACACAAACATTTCGTTCAAGCTCAGCTTCAAAGTTAGTCAGTGGACTGTTACAAATTTTCATAAGCATGTGAAAAGCTAAGCAGATTAGGCATAGCATGAAGAGCACCTATTTTTCTCTGTCAAATGTTGGAGGGTATGAAAAGAGCTCCTGAAGGGTGGGCAAATGCTCTGTCAAATAGGCTGTAAGCCAGGGAAGCTCAGAGCCTAGGTGTCTAGGGAGGGGCTCAATCACCTCAAAGAAAGGACAGTCAAAGGTTGGGAGTCTGGGCAATTGCCCTCCGCGCTTGTCGCGGCGAGGGTTTGGCGTCGCAAACACACACCCCTTGAGAGGAGGAGGAGGCAAGAACGGGTTGGCGACCATCTCTTCTTGGTGTCGGATGGCACAGGAAGGGCCTGAGTGGTTGCCTGGCAATGGAGGGGGGCACCTGGGACTCTCGTGAGAGCTGGGACTCCCAGGTGCCATTTTAGCTTCCCTGCTCTCCCCCTCATTCCAATTGCGGCGAGGAGAAGTAAAGGATGAGCCACAGAGGCTGATCAGCTGCCCCCTTGGAGTGTGGGACCGAGGTTTCAGCAGCGCCGGTGAGATCCACTGCAGCTGAGCGGCCTGGTGGGGTGCACATATCGGCCCCTCCTCTGTCTCACTTCCTTGTTTGTCTGCTGTGGCACTGCTGCCATGCCGCGTGTCTCGGCAGTTAGGTGCATGGCAGGCATCAGGTTGCTCAATCCCCCTCCCCCTCCCCCACATTAGCAGGGGGGATTAACCTGTGGGTGCGGGGTGGAGACCGGGCCTTTTATGCTTTGCCTTTTCACCCCCACGGAGGGCCCCCAGCATAACTGGGCTGTGTGCTAGGGGGACGGGGGTAGGGGGGAATTGAGGGGCAAGGTTTCCTGGCCCCACAGACCAAATTTTTGGAGGGCTACTTACCCGCATGGCTGCCACGGCAAAGAATAAAAGGGAGGGGTGATCAACAAGGGGGATTTAACCTCTCGTGGGAACCTGCAAGGGTGTTAGTGCAGGCTCCTATGGCGCCCAAAAAGAGAGGGGCCCTGCCCAAGGGCCCAGCAAAACGTATGCTGAGGGCTGGACTGGCCCCTCAAAGCCCACCTCAGAACCGGCAGGGAGGAGCAGATGCTGGGCCAATATTACAGGCCCTACAGGCACAGCTCTTGGGTTATCAAAGCAGGATTGCGGAACTGTAGAGATCTCAAAGGAGTGGGGAGACTAACACCCTTGTGCAACCCATGGAAGCAGAGCGGGGTGTGTTGAACCTAAATAACAAGCCCTCCATAGCACTTGTCAGGGAAAGGCCCCTCCGGCAGAGGCCTGGGCACCGCCGGGTTTTGCCTTCTCGTTTTAGGGAAGAGGAGCCCGAACCCAGCTGGTGAAGAGAGGAATTTACCCCCAGACAGCAGGCCCAGATTGAAGCATGGAAGGAAGGGATTCAGGCCCTGATTGACAGCTTGGATTTGGCCCAAAGGTAGCAGCAGGAGAGGGGGTACAGCAGCGGCTATCAAGGAGCTGCCTATGACCCGGAGATACCAGAAGGTGAGCACTACGGGGAGCGTGCATGTGAGTGGGAGCATGACCAGAAAGGGGTGGTGTCAACCAGAGGGCACATGCCAGAGACCCAAACTAGGAAAGCCTCACACTGGGACTGCCCACACGGGTGCCAGTCCTGATGCGGGGGGCGGGGTGACCCCTGGTGGACCGACACTCGCCTCCATTAACCAAAAGAGCCAGGCACTGTCAAGCCCACAGGCAAAGCTCAAGTATGGAGGGTAGAACCATGCTGCAAGAGATGGGCCCTGGCAGGCGGTCATGTGGCTGTGTCTGCCCCATTAGGGGAACATTTGCTTCAGATGTCGCAGGAGAAAATATGGAGCAGCGAGTATATAGGCATCTTCACGCTCCTCTTTAGTGACCCCATTCCCGACTCAACTGACAGGTAGGAGAGGAAGGACAGGAAGAAATTTAAAAGGCCAAAAGCCGAACGCAACTGGACCAACTGGACGGCAGACTTTACAATTTACATGGGGGTGATCCTTCACATGTTCCCAGAGCGGGGGGTGGAACTGGTCAAATACTTGGACATTGTTCGACAGGCCTTTGACATGGGTGGCCCTGGGGCTTGGCTGCGTTACGATGAAGCATTATGTCATAGGGCGGCCAACAACCCTAGGCTGAGGTGGGATGTCCACGCCCATGAACTATGGCTGGAGTGCATTAGCAGCTCCAGCTATGCCCCTTGATCAGACAGTGGGCATGTCCTCACCCGAGCAGGGAGAGTCCAGCTGTGGGACAGGGCACAAAGGTTGGAGAACAAAGCAGGTCCCAGTCGGGCCTACCTGCTGGGACTACAACAATGGGGACAAATGTTTTTGTTCCCCATGTAGGTTTAAACATGTATGCACACAGTGTTCAGGTGCCCACGCTGCTTCAGGATGCAGCAAGTTCAGACAGCATGGGGCCAGGAACAAAACAGTGCCAAGCAGAGCCCCTCAGGCCAAGGGGTAGTTCTCAGGCATTGGGGAAGGGCTCCAACGCCAGTACATTATGAGGCCTTGTGGGCAGCAACTTGGAACTACCCTGATAGAGCCACTGCCAATTATGTAGTTGAAGGATTCTGGCTAGGTTTCAGGATCCCAATGTTAGGACCCCATTATCACCTGGGAGCTAGGAACCTGAAATCAGTGTTAGGGAATGAGCATTTAGACAAGCAAATTTTTTTTAAGGAGGTCAAGGAAGGGAGGATCCAGGGCCCCTTTGACACTTTCCCCATGCCCACGTTGAGGATATCACCCCTGGTCATAGTCCTGAAGAAGGCCCTGGGAGAATTTCACATGATTCACCACCTGTCCCACCCAAAGGGGGAGTCAGTGAATGATGCTATACCAAAAGAACTGTGCTCAGTAAGGTATGCATCATTCGACTCAGCAGTCGAAATGGTGTGGGCCTGTGGGAATGGTGCCCTCCTGGTGAAGTGCGATATCAGATCCACTTACTGATTTCTCCCAATGCACCCTGATTACTTTGAGCTCCTCGGAATGGTGTTCCAGGGCAAGTTCTACTTTGACAAGGCTATGCCCATGTGATGCTCCATCTCTTGCGCTGCCTTTGAGAAGTTTAGCTTTGTCCTCGAGTGGATTACGCACTGCCATGCAGGGCGGAATCAGATCACTCATTATCTGGATGATTTCCTCTTTGTGGGAGGGGCGGGGACCCCGGAGTGCGCGCAAACTATGCGCGCATTCCAGGAAGTTGCTGAGGAGTTAGGCATGACTTTAGCACCTGAAAAAAACTGAAATCCCAATGACCAGATTGACATATTTAGGAATAGAACTGGACATGGAGCATTACCTCTCACGTTTGCCTGAGGATAAGCTCCGGGCACTCAGGTACACGATAGCCGCCTTTCGAGCAGCCCCCAAAGTAACGGTCAGGCAGCTCCAGTCTCTAACAGGTAATCTGAACTTTGCTTGCCATAGCCCTGGGGAGGGCATTTATGTCCTGCCTGTATGCCCACATTGGTAGTGACCATCCTCCGCATCACCACATCAGGGTGACAAAGAAAATGCAGGAGGATTTGGCTACATGGGAGGCCTTTCTACAAGGCTATAATGGGGTCAGTTTCTGACATCAGTGGCTTCTTCTGGAATCCGAGCTGCAGATACACTCCAATACAGCAGGTGGGCACGACTTTTGAGTTTACTTTATGGGAAGGTGGTGCATGGCCCCTTGGCCTGATGATTGTGAAGGGGCTGGGATAACCCGTGATTTGACATTCCTGGAATTCTTTCCCATAGTAGTTGCTGTGAACTTGTGGGAAGCGGAATTTGCCCACAGAAGAGTCCTGTTCTGGTGCGATGACATGGCAGCGGTCCATGTTATCAACAAACTGTGATCTAAATCCGAGAGGGTCATGAAGCTGGTCTGGGTTTCTGTACTTAGGTGTCTTATACCGAACATTCTGTTCATGGCCAAGCACATGCCCGGCATTAACAAAGTGTAGCCGATACCCTTTCTCGGTTCCAGACAGAACAATTTTGCCTGCTTGCCCCAGAAGCCAGGGAGGACCCTAACCCATTCCTGAGGGATATGTGGAGCCTTGGATATTAGAGCTATACCAGACAGTCCAGGGTTCCCTTGTGCCCAGAACCAGAAGAGCTTATGGCACAGTCTTCAGCGAGTTTGAGGAATTCAGGTTCCAAAAATGTTGGTCTCAGGGTTTTCCCATTCCTGAAAGCCATATCTTACATTTTGAAACGTTCCTCTGCAGTAAAGGTTTGGAACCAGGGACAATTGCAGGGAAAATATCAGCAATTACATTTGCAAGCCTGTTGGCTGGCCACCCCTCCCCAGACAATGGCTTTTTTATGAGTCATTTGTGGGAGGGCTGGTCCAGGGACACACACCCAATACAGGATACAAGAGCCACCCTCACCGCCCCAGCTGTTGACCCAATTAATACAGTCACTTCCCAGAGTCTGTTACTCTGGTGGTGAGAGGTGGCTCTTTGCAACAGTTTTCCTGGTGGCTCTATTCGGGGCTTTCCAGATAAGTGAGCTGGTTCCCAACTCCAGTACTGACAGGTCCGGTAGGGCACTCCAACTCCAGGACATTGGGTGGCAGGGGGGCATTCTCACACTGCTCCTTCATAGGTCCAATACTGACCAGAGAGGAAAGGGGCAGATGAATAGGCTATACCCATCGGTCAACATCCAAATTTACCCCATTTGAGTCATAAGAGAATACCTAAGAACACGCCCACAAGGTGCAGGTGCATTATTTGTGCATGAAGTTGGGGAACCCCTGACGCGGTACCAGTTTGGGGTGGTGCTCAGCATGTGTGTGTGTGAGATAGGACTTGACCCATGCTACTACAGTGCACACTCCTTTAGGATTGGGGTGGCATCCGCTGCAGCAAGTATGGGGTTGCACAGTAATCAGATTCAGCAAATAGGTAGATGACGATCGGGTGCATTCCGCACATATATTAGGAACACCGAGGTTTGGATGACTGGGCAATGTATTGCTGTTCAGGCTGCAAGGTGGGCACACGTAACATGACCGCATAATCTTGATTTCTCTTGCAGACACGGCAGCACCATGGGAAAGGACAGTAGACTGGATCGTCGGCCACAGAATCATACACTGGGCAGCAAAGATGGCCGAACGCAGTGGGTGGGGTACCCAGCTGGGCCTTAGTGACCTGGTAGAGATAATATGGTTAGGGAGATGAAGGATACTGTGGGAGCAACTGCTCCCAACGCTGACCGCAGCAAGATAAAAATATCCTCTGTTAGCAGTCATGTTGATACATTTTGGGGTAAACAACCTGCCTAGGGCAACGGGGCTGTGGTTTATTTATTTATTTATTTATTTTTATTTATTTTCAAAATTTATATCCCGCTTTCTCCCTCCATAGGTGGCCCAAAGCAGCTAGCAACAATACCTATACTAAAAACATTTCAATTCAATTAAAAAACAAAGAAACAAAACAATTCAACAATAAAAAAGACAGCCATAAAACACTCCTATACCACCCTCCCTAACCTCCCACCCTACCCTTCTCCCTTGCCAAATGCCTTATGGAACAGCCAGGTTTTGCAGTTCCTGCAGAAGGCTGGGAGGTCTGGGGCCAACCGTGTCCCCACCGGGAGGGAATTCCAAAAGCGCAGCGTGGCCACTGAGAATGCCCTATTCTGTGTGGCCTCCTGGATAACCTGTGGGGTCCTCCAACAAGGCACCCCCAGATGACCGCAGGGACTGATCTAAAGCCTGGGGGGATGAGGCGGTCTCGTAAATAAGCAGGGCCCAGAACGTGTAAGGCTTTATAGGTTAAAACCAACACTTTGAATTGGGCCCAGAAGACTATTGGAAGCCAGTGCAGAGATCGGAGCACTGGTGTAATGTGCTCCCAGTGGCCCAACCCCACCAGGAGCCGGGCTGCCACATTCTGCACCAGCTGCAGGTTCTGTGCCATCACCATAGAGTACGTTACAGTAGTCTAACCTAGAGGTAATAAAAGCATGGATGATCGTAGCCAAGTCTGGAACCAAAACCATGTAGAGCGCATTGTAGTACTCTAACCTAGAGGTAATAAAAACATGGATGATCGTGGCCAAGTCCGGAACCAAAACCAGTGGCTAAAGCCACCTCACCAGATGTAACTGCCAGAAGGCACTCCCCACTACAGCCTCCACCTGGAGATCCAGGTGGAGCAGCGCATCGAGGAGCACCCCCAGGTTCTGCACGTGGGACGTCAGTGGGCGGCAGACTCCATCAATTGATGGAGACGTCACCTCTGCCGATTTACTCACTAACATCACCTCCATCTTGTCAGGATTCAGTCGCAGTCAGTTAGCCCTCATCCAATCCCCCATAGCTGCCAGACACCAGGTAAGCATTGAGACAGCCAGGCCTGGGTCAGTTGAAAATGAGAGGTAGAGTTGGGTGTCATCAGCATATTGATGATACCTCACCCCAAACTCTCTGATCACCTCACTGAGCGGCTGCATGTACACGTTGAACAGGAGAGGGAACAGAACCCTGTGGGACCCCACACAGGAGGTCTTGATAAGATGAAAAAGAATCACTGAGTACCACCCGCTGAGTTATACTGGTCAGGAATGAGCGGAACCATTCAAGAACGATCCTGCCCACCCCTGAGCTGTCCCGCAGGCGCATCACCAACATCTCATGTTCAATGGTATCAAATGCTGCTGATAGATCTAATAGGACCAATAGGGTCTATTGGCCCTGGTCCTTTTTTTGGTGTAGGTCATCCACCAAGGCCACAAGTGCTGTTTCAGTGCCATGACCCAGACGAAAACTAGACTGTGAAGGATCAAGATAACTAATGCAGTCAAGATGATCCTGGAGCTGCTGAGCCACTACCCATTCAATATCCTTCCCTAAAAAGGTTATTGAACCTTGGATGACAAAGAGGGCAAAGGCAGACTAAGAATTGTACAAGACCGCGTCCCTGGGTGTGAAATAGTCTGGTTGGAAATGTTGCAGAGACGGGTATGCGCCAATGCTAACTGTCCAGGGAGGGTAGACCGGGCTAAGAAGTGGGCCAACAGTGAAATCAGGAAGTGGTTGAAGTGCATGATGACATTAAACATGAGAAAGATGAGCTGTTCAGGGGCGATGGAGTCCATCTGTCCCACATGGGTTGCAATTTATCTCTTGAGGTCCTAAAACACAGGTTAGCTGAGATCATGGGCAAGGTCGGAGAAATGGTGGCGAACCAGCCAAGCAAAGTTGGAGGTTCTAGTGGTGGTGTAATTGTTATAAAAGGTTAAAAAAGATAGCATAGGATGAACAGAAACATCTCCTTAAGAGATGGGCAAAGTCATGCATAACCGCACAGTGCAGCCTGCTGTATGGCCAGCCCAAGGGCGAGAGGCGAACAGCCAGACCCGCTGGGTGGACAATGTGCCAAGCAGTGGGTAACGGTGTTCTCACCCTTGTTTTAACCACAAAACGGGGTGTAGGTACGAACAATCCGCTCCGGCCTGGGGAAACCTGGCCATCGCGGCAGGGTGTAAGTTAATGTTGGGTAAGTTAATGTTAGGTCACAGGAGGATTTTACTCAGGATTAACTCAAGAGCAGCTGGAGCCGTTAGACAGGTGACCAGGGCAATCACCTGTTGGGGACTGGAACCTCATGTTGTTGAAAACAGTTAGATAATGTAGGACCCCAGTTCAAAAGGGGGAAGCAGGAGGGCTACCCCTTTCCCTTTTTTGGTAATATAATTAATCAATAAATAGTGCGTCCATTCTATCCCACAAGCTGTATCCTCATCTTCTTCCGGGAGTATGTCGACAAATGCTCAATGCATTTCAAAGAGGTTGGGAATTCAAGGAAGGGCTTGCCTTGGAGAGAAGCAATCTGGTGGGCAGTAGCAGGGAGGTGGCACCCCATTTCCTGAACTTCCTGCCTTACTTTCCCATCCCCCAACTTCCTGCAGTCAACCCAGCCCCAGCCACCTCTCAGCTGCGCTGCATGGGCACATGAAAAGTGAGGGGAGGGGCCCTATTCCTCCTACCTCCCCCCCCCCTTTTCTCAGCAGACAGCCCCTGCCTTGCTCTCCCTCTCCCTGGCTGCCTGTCAGCTGGACAGGCACACTAGTAGCAGAGGAAGGAGGCCTTGCTGGCACATGCACAAAAGCGCAAAATGGTGAAATGCTTCTGCACACATGCCCTAGATCAGGCATGCCAAGATCAGAGACAGCGGAGATGCACACGATCTGAAGTGCATGTGCAGAAGTGCACAGTTCCATTAAGCGCTTTGCACCTCTGTGCATATGCTGGTGAGCTGGGAGTTGAGCGGGGGAGAGTGAGAGCAAGAGTAGAGAGAGAGAAAGGCAAGAGTATGTGGGCTGGGGTGGGCCGGGCTCTCTATGGGACATGTGCCCAGCTCACAGGGGAGAATAGAGGGAGAAGCATGGAGGGGCCAGGGTGGAAGCATCAGGAGAGCCCTTCTGCCTTTGCTATTGATATGATGATGTTCCTAGACTAGCCAAGACAGGTGTCCGTGAGGCGATGGCACAATAAAACCAAGGGGAGAGGCAGGAGGAGGAGCTAGAGTGCAAAGGAATGGGTTTCTATGAGAGAAGATGTCATAGGGGTAGGAGAAGAGAGGGAGACCCCAAAGGGAGAAACAGGGAGGAAGGGGAAGCGGACAGGGGGAACANCCCCAAAGGGAGAAACAGGGAGGAAGGGGAAGGGGACAGGGGGAACAGGCGGCTTCCTCTGGCAAAGAGATATCTATCGAGGTATAACGATTCCTCAGGGTGTTGTGTGGGCTTTCCCTCCAATTCAGAGGGCAACCCGACTCATCATAGGGAAGAAAGAGAGGAAGCCAATCGCCCCCCAAAAGGGGGAAAGACACAAAGGGATTTCCCAGCTACTCAGGGGAATATACAGGAACCCGGGCATCGTGAGGGTCAGTGATAAGGGCGAAGGGGGAGGGAGTCCTAGGGAAGGGAGGAAAGGGGGAAGGGTCACATGGAAGAGGAAGGAGTGAGGGGGATAGGACTTGCACTCAGGGGAGGGAGTCTTGTAAGGAGAGAGCGGGGAGGAGTTAGGTTAGGGAGCGAAGGAACTAGGGAAACCAAACACCCGGACTTCAATTCAAATACTCAGGAACACAGAAACTAGGACTTAACAAGATAAACACACGGGCACTCTTACCACCAATTCACTCTGCGACGGGGGGGTGGGGAAACACAGGAAGCATTCACTCAAATCTCGCACTTGATCAAGGATTCAGGAAGGACAGAATACACAAAACACCAGGGGGCCAGCCTCTCAAAATGATTACCGCCGTCGACTCCTGGCCGGTGTATTATATAGCTGCAGCCCCAAAGAGGATTGGTGTGCTCAGGGCGGGGCCCCAACCTGCCTCTGAGCCTGACACTGCGTGCGGCGTGCTTTGTGTCTGGGCGAGGTCTGGATTTTCCCGCAAGCATGGAGAGGTCCCGCCCCCCAACAGCGGCGAACCCAGCACTCCTGGCTTCTCTTTGCATCGGGACGTTGCTGGGCAACCGCACGCCGGCCGCCCCCTACTTCCAGGGCGCCATGACTCCTGACAGTACCTCCCATACATCCCCCTCCAACCAAGGTTCTAAGACCGGGCCGAGAGGGATGGTGGAGATGGAATTTCCTAATAAGGTTGGGGGCATGGATATTCATAATAGGATTCCAGGACCATTCAGTGGGTCCATAATGTTTCCAGTCCACGAGGTAATATAGCCGCGAAACAGAGATGCGGGAGTCCAAGATGGCCCGAACCTTATATTTGGGTCCATCTGGGAGGAGGATGGGGGGGCAGGAACATCACGTTGTAGGGCATAACTAGGGTTCTGTGCCTTCTTTAAAAGGGACACATGGAAAGAAGGGTGAATGCATAAATGGGCCGGCAACCCCACTGTGTAGGTGACCTCATTCAATTTTCGAGTAACGGGAAAGGGGCCCATGTAGGCATCATCAAGTTTGGCAGAGGGGCGTAAAGAGGCATAATTTCAACGCCATACCCACACAAGGTCACCTACCTGGAAGGAGGGTCCTTGGAGACGACGTTTATCAGTGGTTGTTTTATAATGGGCACGGTCTTCCAACAAATGTTGTTGGGCAGCGCGTTGAGCTTTGTGAATAATCTTCACCAACGCACCTGTGGCTGGTACCAACGAGAGGGGTGCATTAGGGATGGGTGAACGCGGTTCGGCAGATCAGAGTTCGGCCTGAACTCGGCCTGTTCGGATGACCAAACTCGAACCCGAACCTGAACACGAACATACCGAACAAACCGAACACCAAACGGCAAAATGGCCGAACAGTTCGGTCAGTTTGGTTCACGTTTGGATGAGTTTGGGTGGCAAAAAAAGGTTCACTGGAAAGTCAAACATGACAGGGAGGTGTCAGTCACTGAGTGTTACAAGGGTAGGGGAAAAGGGTACACACACACGCACACGGCCCAGGGGTATCGAGGTCAGAGCAGGGAGCGACTGGTGGTAGAATGCCCGTCAGGATAGTGTTTGGGCTTTCACCTCTAATTAAAGAGAACGAGCCCCTATCATCATAGGGCACTGCTGACCAAGAACCCAAGGCTGCCCCACACCCTCTCACCACACTCAACACAACACAAAAGGGGCAAGGAGTGAGGGGGTTCACCCCTGGGGGTGCGGGGCCCCAGGAAGGGGAAAGGGAGGATGGACACGGGGCAATCTATGCTGATGACACTCAACT
This sequence comes from Sphenodon punctatus, assembly GCA_003113815.1. Lineage (NCBI taxonomy): Eukaryota > Metazoa > Chordata > Lepidosauria > Sphenodontia > Sphenodontidae > Sphenodon > Sphenodon punctatus. The sequence goes on from QEPC01000321.1 coordinate 151,934, forward strand.
CTATCTCTCTACTCCTTCTCCCTCTCCCTCTGTTCAAGCTCGTCTCATCAACTGTCTCTCTGACATCTCTACCTGGATGTCTCAACGTCAACTCAAACTCAACATGGCTAAAACTGAACTCCTTATCTTCCCCCCTCATCCTTCCTCTCCTTCCTCACTGTCAATAACTATTGATGGAGTCACCATCCTGCCTGTCCCCCAAGCCCGTAGCCTAGGCTTCATCTTTGACTCA
>QEPC01000321.1:154315-170831 GCA_003113815.1 Sphenodon punctatus
GCGATCTGTTCGCCCATCCCTAGGGTGCATCTGGAAACCAAAGGGGAGGATGGAAACTGTACGAGACATAAAAAGGCGAATTCCCCAAGGAGGCATTGGGTCCATTATTGTATGTGAATTCGGCAAGGGGTAGATGTTCCACCCAATAATCTTGGAGATAGGTACAAAAACAACATAAATACTGTTCAATATGCTGATTTACATGTTCTACCTGTACATTTGCCTGAGGATGATATGCCTTGGTAGGCCGGAGGTTAACCTGTAGAAGAATAACAAAGGCTTTCCAAAATCGAGAAATGAATTGAGGGCCTCAATCCAAAACAATCTCTTTTGGTAGACCATGTAGACGCACCACTTATCGAAGAAGGAGATGCGCTGTGGCTGGAGCTGAGGGTGCCCCTTTACAGGGGATGAAATGTCCCATTTTAGTGAAATAATCGATAACAACTAAAATGGAGTCATGCCCAGCTAATTTAGGAAGTCCTACTATAAAAACCACAGCAATCTTCTCTCAGGGACCTTTCAGATTGTCTGTGAGTTGTAATAATCCTATAGGAAGGGTTTGAGGGGTTTTAGTTCAAGCACAGGTGGGACATCCGTGAACATATCGTTCAACATCATTACAGAGGGATGGCCACCAAAAGGATCTCAAAATCAACGAAAGAGTCCTTTGGTACCCCGGATGTCCTACAAGGGGGTAACCATGGTTAGCCCACATTATGTGTGGCCCGAACCTGCAAGGTATAACCACCTTTTCCTTATAAAAAAACAACCGATACCTTCATTGAAATTCTGGACGTGGTTGTTCCTTCTGACTTACGGCTCATAGTTGTATTAGGGATGGGAGAGTAGCGGCAATAGTTCAGGGATGCAGTATAGGTCCTTGGAGGTCTCCTTCCTTCTCAGTATGAGTGTATTACCGGGATAATGCATCCGCCATTATATTTTGAGACCCAGGACGATATTTCACGGAAAAACAAAAACGTGCAAAAACCAATGCCTACCTTGCATGCCTTGGGTTATTAATATGGGCAGAGTGGAGATATGCTAAATTCTTGTGGTCGGTATACACAAGGATGGGATGGGGACCCCCTTCTAGGAAATGCCTCCAGGTCTCAAATGCTGCTTTAATAGTTAACAGTTCTTTGTCCAATATAGGGTAGTTTCTTTCAGCGGGCGTCAATTGATGGGAGTAGAAGGCACAAGGAAGACGACGTCCCGAAGGCTCATGGACTTGAGTTAACACTGCTCCAATGGCTACGTCCAATGCTCCGCTTCTACTATAAAGGGTAGAGAGACATCAGGGTGTCGTAAAAGAGGAGCAGACATAAAGGTCTGTTTTAGGTGAACAAAGGCTTCCTTCTGGCAGGTTCCCCACACAAAGGGCGTGCCTGCCCTTCTTTAATAGAATAGTAAGGGGCTTAGTTAGGTCCGCATATCGAGGAATATACTGTCGATAATAATTAACACTACCCAAACCTCTGCAAGGCTTTTTCTGTTGGTTAATGGCCTCAAGTTTACTCGGGTCCATGTGTATTCCCTTGGATGAGATGATGAACCCTAGAAAAGGGACAGAGGAAGTATGAAAAACACATTTCTCAAGTTTACAATACAATTTGTGGCACAGCAGACGTTTCAGGACAGTCCGTACATGGTGAACATGTTCCTCTGGGGATGATGAAAAAATAAGAATATCATCAAGATATGCTACTACATTCAGATCAAACAAGTCTTTTAGGATATCATTAATGAAATGCTGAAAGGTAGCAGGAGCATTTACAAGGCAATAGGGCATCATACAGTCCTTGAAATGCCCGAATCTCGTGCGGAAAGCGGTTTTCCACTCATCCCCCTCTTTTATTTGCACCAGATTATAAGCACCCCTCAGGTCCAGCTTGGTGAAGATTGTTGCCCATTGAAGCTTACCAAGGAGTTCAGGGATGAGGGGGAGGGGATATCGATTTTTAACTGTTATTCAGTTCAGTCCTCGGTAATCTATACACGGTCGAAGGTCTCCCTCCTTCTTTGGCGCAAAGAAGAAGGGAGTCCCTGCAGGGGAGGTGGAATGGTGGATAAACCCCTTTGCTAAGTTATCCTCAATGTAAATTCATAAAGTTTCCGTTTCCCCTGGAGATAAATTGTAAATTCAGCCATATGGGGGTTCATGATCAGGGATAAGTTCGATAGGGCAGTCGTAGGACCTATGGGGTGGAAGTTCAGAAGCTTCTTGAATACTAAAGACAGTTGCCAAATAATGGTATTGGGAAGGGATTTGGGGATCAATCGGGGGGAAAAGGGTAATAGGGGCTATCGCCCCAATCTGAGGGAAGAGAATAAGGTGAGGGAGATGTGAATGTGAGGATCTGCGAGATCCAATTGATGGAGGGGTTATGGCTCTGGAGCCAGGGTAGCCCAAGAACTAGGGAAAACAGGGGGGAGAGATGAAATCAAATTGAATGGTTTCTACATGAGAACCAATAGTACACCCCAAAGAGGCAGAGCACATTAACAGAGGACCTGAAGTAAGGGGAGAACCATCGATTGTTTGAACCAATTCCACAGAGGCCTGAGTCTGCCGGGGAATCCCATGGGATGCAGCAAAGGAGACATCCATAAAGTTTCCTCAGGTCCCAGAGTCCACCAAGGCTCTAACCACCAGGGAACAATGGGAAAACCACTGTAGCGTAAGGGAACAAATAGTTGCGGTGGGGTTGAGCATTCCTTCCCTGATCCAAGGAGGGAGCTATGACCAATTACTGAGAGATCCCCCCACTCTCCCAGTCCCTGGAGTTTCCCGACGCGGTGGGGCGCTTAGGTTTGGAAGGGCACTCCCTTGAAAAATGGCTGGCTCCATCACAATAAAAACAGAGGCGGCAGACACGGTGTCTCTCTTGCTCCTCAGGGCTAAAGGGGCCCCGTAAAGCTCCTATCTGCATGGGCTCAGGACTCCCCTGTCCAGTGGGGACAAGGGGAGGGTGACCTGGTGCCCGGGGAACCGAAAGTCCCACTCCCCTACCTTGGTCCCGTCATTTTTCGTGCCTCCCTTCGGTGAGCCGCTCATCAATCTGTTGGGATAATGTGAGCATTTCCTCTAGAGTGATCGGAGTAGTTGTAGCACAGGCTAACTGATCTTTGATTTCATCATTAAGGCCCTGTCAAAACAGGGCTCGAAAGGCTGAATCATTCCAATCGAGGTCAAAAGCTAGCTTTCTAAATTGGGTTATATAATCCAGTAGAGGAGTTTTTCCATGCCGTAAATAAAGCATGGTTTGTTCAGCATCTCTAACCCTATGGGGGTAATTGAACAGGAAATGAAATTGTTTCAGAAATCCCTTATAATTACGCAACAGGTCGTCGTCAGAGGCTAGAAGAGGAGTAGCCCAGTCTAGGGCTATTCCTCCTAATAGTCCCACTATATAGGCCACCTTCGCTCGGTCTGAATCATAAGTAAGGGGTTGGGTTTGAAAGGTAAGATTGCAAAGGGCTAAAAACCCCAGGCAGGCCTTTCTATCCCCATAGAACTTATCAGGGCAGGGAGCCTTAGGTTCCCTAGGAACTGGTACAAAAGGTGGGAAGGCTGGAGGGGGAGGGGCTGTTGCTCCCTTGGGAGTCACCCCCCTCCTCCTCCATAGGGGAAGGTGGATATCGATCCACCGATTCCTGCAGGGCTCTATATCTTGCCCGCAGTTCTTTATTTTCAGTTTTTAAATCTTGAACCTGGTAAGGGATTGGACAGCAAGTAATAACTCTTTGTCCTGTTGCTCTGAGTCCATAATGTTAAAGGGATAGGGAGGAGTGCCAGTAATTCTGTCACAGGGGTAGGGGAAGAGAGGAAGAGCCCAAAGGGAGAAACAGGGAGGAAGGGGAAGGGGACAGGGGGAATGGGCGGCTTCCTCTGGCAAAGAGTGTTCTATCGAGGTATAACGATTCCTCAGGGTGTTGTGTGGGCTTTCCCTCCAATTCAGAGGGCAACCTGACTCATCATAGGGAAGAAAGAGAGGAAGCCAATTGCCCCCCAAAATGGGGAAAGACACAAAGGGATTTTCCAGCTGCTCAGGGAAATATACAGGAACCCGGGCACATGAGGATCAGTGATAAGGGCGAAGGGGGAGGCAGTCCTGGGGAAGGGAAGAAAGGGGGAAGGGTCACAGGGAAGAGGAAGGAGTGAGGGGGGATAGGGCTTGTGCTCAGGGGAGGGAGACTTGTAAGGAGAGAGTGGGGAGGAGTTAGGTTAGGGAGCGAAGGAACTAGGGAAACCAAACACCCGGACATCAATTCAAATACTCAGGAACACAGAAATTAGGACTTAACAAGACAAACACACAAGCCCTTCCGCAATGTGCGACACAGTGCGATAGAGACGTTCATTCCACTACTTTCATTCCAGTACTTCCACCTTTCCGCTATGTTCATTCTGTTACTTCTGCTGGCACTTTCTGACATGTGTTCATGGTGCTTAGTAGTGGAGCAATGTTTCTTCTGACACTTTCCGAGATTATTCTGACACTTTCCAATAATTTTGATGATGCAAAGCAAAGGAAGCAGAATTAGTAGAATGCCAGCAGAAAAGCTGCAGAAAGTCACGGGCAATTCCAAAATGCAGAATGAAATAGCAGCGCACAAAAAGGAGTTGCAGCTTCAGGCCTAATCCAGATACACTATATCGACCAGCTCCCCCTTATCCACATGCTCATTTATACCCTCAAAAAATCCTAATAGATTAGAAAGGCATGACTTCCCTTTGCTAAATCCGTGTTGACTCTTCCCTATCAAGCCATGTTTATCAGTATGCCCAGTAATTCTACTCTTAATAATAGTTTACACCATTTTTCCCAGCACCAATGTCAGGCTCACCGGTTTGCAGTTTTCAGGATTGCCTCGGGAGTCCTTTTTAAATATCAGCAGATTAAATATCAGCAGTGGCAGATTTTAGAAAGAGGTTGAAAATATCCACTAGTAGATCTGCAATTTCACATTTGAATTCCTTCAGAACTCTGGAGTGAATACCATCTGGTCCTGGTGATTTGTTAATATGTAGTTTGCCAATTTGCTCTAGAACAACTTCCAAAGTCACATTGATTTGTGATAGCTCTTCCATTTCATCACCTACAAAGAACAGTTCTGACGTGGGTAAAGAAATCATTCAGATTCACTTTAATGGCCTTATCCTCCCTGAGCATCCCATTTATCTCCTGGTCATCTAATGACCAATTGACTCTCTAGATGACTTCTTGCTTCTGATGTACTTTAAAAAGTTTTTATTGTTATTTTTTGCCTCTTTAGGAAGCTGTTCTTCAAATTTTCTCTTGGCCTGTCTTATTAATATTTTACATCTAATTTGTCAGTGCTTCATATGCTCTTTTTCTATTTTCCTCAGTAGGTCTAACTCCTTTTTTTAAAGGACACCTTTTTGGCTCTAAGAGCCTTCTTCACCTCACCATTTTGACATGCTAGCAGACGTTTGGTCCTCATCCTACCTGTTTTAACCATTGAAATACATTTAACCTGGGCTTCCAAGATGTTTTTTGAAATAGTCTCCATGCTAGAACTGCACCGAATAGGCCATCCAAGTACTCGGAATGGGTTTCACAATTCTGAGTACCTGGTCCAGGTACTTGGCCAAACTTCGGAACTTTGTCAAAAATTGACCACAAGAACTGGTGACTCACTTGCGGGACTCAGCTGGGGTGGGCAGAATCATTCTTGAATGGTTGAGCAATCTGAGAAGAATTGCACATGAGAAGAAACAGCCACTTCAGATGTTGGACCCACCTCCAGGGTACTGGGGCCAAGTGACAGGCAGGGAGGGCTGTGGCCAAGATCGACAAACTTCCACCTTAGCCTCAGCACCCACTGTGATGGGTCTGGGGCCGTCATTCCTCGCACAGAGAACCAATCTTCAACTACATCAAGAAGCAGCCACTCCAGCGCCAGGACCTGCCACCAGGGTCCTAGGACCAAGTTACAGGCAGGGAGGGCTGTGGCCAAGAACCAGAAGCTGCCACTCCATCCTGGGAACCCACCATGATGGTTGTGGGGCCATCATTCCTCGCACACTGTGCTGTCACTCCACCGCTTCAAGAAACAGTCACTCCAGCCCCAGGACCCACCATCAGGGTTCTGGGGCCAAGTCACAGGTAGGGAGGGCTGTGACCAAGATCCAGAAGCTGCCACTCCATCCCCAGGACCCACCGTGATAGGTGTGGGGCCATCATTCCTCTCACACTGCACGGTCACTCCACCGCATCAAGAAACAGCCACTCCAGCCCCAGGACCCATCATCAGGGTTCTGGGGCCAAGTTACAGGCAGGGAGAGCTGTGGCCAAGAACCAGAAGCTGCCACTCTAGCCCCAGGACCCACTGTGATGGGTCTGGGGCCATCATTCCTCGCACACTGCGCTGTCACTCCACCACATCAAGAAACAGCACTCCAGTCACAGGACCCGCCATCAGGGTCCTAGGGCCAAGTTACAGGCAGGGAGGACTGTGGCCAATATATATTTTTTGTTTTGGAAATGGTTCTGCCTTGAACATTTTTTAAAATTGTTATGTTTTTTGTTTTTGAAAATAATATATTTCTGCAGCAGTGTGAACACTTCAAAAATATTTTTCAAGTGACCTTGTATTGTCTTATAGAGTTTCTGAAAGGAGAAAACAGTGGTGCTATTTCTTGTGATAGTCCCTTTGAATTTTGTCCCTCTTCCTGAGTGATCTGATGTCTGAGAAACATTTTGTGGAACTTTGGGTGTCAACAGATGAGATGTTGCCCCACAGTAGCCCACTTTAGTCCTGGAGCCACCTGTCCATCTGATAGGTGCCTGTTAGATTTCAACCCAGGGCTGCCCAGGGGTGGCTCCACACGGAGTCAACCCAGAAAATGTGGAGCATGCTGTGCTCGCAAAGCCAAGCAAAACCAGGGCAATGGCCACCTATGAAGCTGCCTCCTGTGTTTTGGGGCATGCACAGACACTGCATGTGTTCATGGCCACCAGCATCATAGAAGTGCAGCTAGTGCACCCCTTTCTGCAGAGAGGTGGCTGGGAGACAAGATCGCAGATTGCATCCTTCTCAGCTGTCAGGCGGCCCTGGGAAAGGGAGATTGCAAGGTCACCTCTTCCTTGCCATCCCTCTGGGGATGTTTCTCAGCTGAGTGGGGTGTAAGCTGCACTCCCCTTCCCCTGGGATTGACTGTCAGCTAAGAGGGGTGTGATCTGCACTGGATCTTTGATCTGCAGGGATCAAAGGCAGCATTTCAATCCCCTGGAGGAGCCATGCACTGTCTTTGATCCCACCTCCTCTCCTTTCCTGGCAGGAAAAGAGAGCAGCGAACATGGAAAAGGCTGTCATGACCAGGGAGGCTGTGACTCCGTTCCATGGATTGCTATGGGTCTGAGAAGCTGACCCGGAGCAGGGGGTGCAGATCATGCCCTGCTCAGATGTCAAGCCACTGGGAGTGGGGAGCGCAGATCCCCTTTTGTTTTGTTTTTTACAGAGCTTTGCATTTTCCTCACTATTGCATTCCACCACCATTGTGTAGTTTTGTGTTGTGTGAATGAGCTCTTAGTTTGTCTCCCCTGACTCCCTCCCCCGCACAAGGAATTCCCTCCTTCAAAAATGTCCATATAATGGAGATAGACTTGCAGTAAACAGTTTGCTTGTGCTCTGAAGATGTCTAAAAACACAAATATGAATAATTGCCTTCTAGCAGAGCTCTGTCTACATCATGCTAGCCATTACCAATTATAACACTCTTTTAAGATGAAAAGAATCCTTATTCGCACTTGTCAAAGGAAACCACACGTCTGGCTAATAGCAACCATACATAAAAAGTGTGGAGACTGAGTTCCACTGATCTGCCAATTCAAGAGCACGCAATGCATCAAGATGCGAATTTAAGTAATAAGCCATGATTGTTTTAATCATGCTGAAGGCAGTGGAAGTTTAGCATAAAATAGATGGTAGGATAGGGCCTCCCTAGGTTTGATTTTTCTGAGAGTAAAGACAATAGCATGCTGTCATTGAACTCAATGGCCAAGTACTATTTAGGATGCATTCCTCCACCATTAAAGTCAATGGAAGGTTGCACCTTTAGTGTTAAAGAGAGCAACAGAGACAAATCTTAACATACAGAATAAAAGAGACAAATCTGAATATATACAATACAAGTTCAAATCCCGCCTTACCCAGAAACTCACTGGGTGACCTTGGGCCAGTCACAATATTTTATTTGTTTATTTATTTGAATTGGTCTATTGGCCAATCACAATATTTTCTCAGCCTCACAGGGTTTTTGTGAGGATTAAAAGGTGTGTAACATGTAAAGTGCTCTGGGTGCCATAGAAAAATATAGATTATTATTATTTATGCAAAATAACCTAAGTAACCTCTGGTTTCAAATTTCATGGGAAGGACTTTATCATCAGATTCATACCCGGATACTTCAGTCTTTGCTGGAAACACTATTTGAAAGTGTTGCTTTGTGGCCTTCCCCCTTTGCAAAGGCTTTATGTGAGACAATGTAGGTGATAATTGCTGCACTTAAAGAAATACATACACTGCTCTTGCTCTACTATGCCCCACACTCAGCTTTGGAAAGGAAATGGGATAATTTCCCCTTTTCCTTCCTGACTGCAAGGAGCTAAAACAGGAACAGCCCTCCACAGAAACAGGCTTCACAGGATAGAACTGGGCCACAGGTGGCTTATTGTACTTGGACTGGCAGTAAAAAATATCAAGGTATCCAGGTCTAGAGAGCAAGTGTATTATCCAATCATAAAATGAAAGGGCTCGTTTAATTTTTTTCCTGTGACCCAGAAAACCTAGAGCTGCCTCTGCCCCTTAGTGTGAAAAAATGTAAGAGGACTTATTTGTTCATGAGAACAATTCCTAGGCTTGTCAAGCGAAATGGATTCCTCATTTCACAGGAAATTTGAAACCGCAAACAGCATTTCTTTGTCCTGAATTAGCACAAAGGGTCAGAGACTGAGAATTTCCCACTGAACAGAGAAATCCCAGAGTTTTCATTTGGATCCAGGTGGGAACAAAAGAAATGGAATTGTATGGGGTGACAAAATAAAATAAATTTTAAAAATCATCCATCCTTTGTCTCCTGGCAAACGTGGCGCTACACATCAGGGGAAAGGATTGGTTGAAAACTGAGAGGCACTTTGGCCTTCGGAGACCAAGCCTCTCTTTTCCATGAACTCACTGGGTGACTTTAGGCAAGTCACTATCTCTAGATCTTAGTTCACTATCTGTAAAATGGGAATAATAATAACAGTGTTGTTATGAGGGTGGATTAGGTAATGATTTAAACCCTCTGAATACTGAAAATGCTATAGAATTGATTAGGACTGAAATGAGATTTCTCCAAAATGGGAAATCTTGTTGAAATCAATCCTATTTCCTAATACCGTCTCAGTCGAATTAAGGACCTCTCAGTACTCGGAAATGTCTCAACTGATATTTTGTTTCTTGGTTTACCAACTTTCTGCTTACTGCTTTGCTGTTCATTTCAAATCCCAAGAGGTAACCCCAGCACAATACTACATTTCTTGAACTTCATCTTCCTTTGTACTTCCTTGTCACTCATTGGCTGGTACACAGATTCCTTTACTAATCTTCAATCCAGTTGTAGATTGGTCAAAACAAAGTGAACAACATAGAACAACAATTCTGATTGGCAGCACTGGAGTGGAGTAGTGCTGAAACTCTGATCTTGGAAAACTTCAGAATTCACCAGGAATTCTGTTCCCTGGTTTCAAATGTCTGAGTTGTGAAGTTCTGGGTACCAAGGCCACTTCCCAAAAAACTTTGTAAAACTCTGAAGCCTTGATCGAGTGCTGATGCCATTGTTTGCATGGCTGGAGTGATCCAGATGGTTGACCCTAACTTCTCTGAACTAGGAAATGAAGCTTAGTGCCATATTTGGTAGGAGGGGGTATGGGAGGGGACAGCGGAGTGATGGACAAGCCACAGGATAGGTTTTGATTGGCTGGCAGGGGAAAAATAAAAGTCACTGTAGTGCCATTTTCCATTCCCTTTGGTGAATTTGGCTGACTGCTACACTGCTGATCTGTAAGTAATCAGCTTGGGGCAGGAGGGGTGCCTGGCCTGGCATGACCTGTCCATAGAGTTAATACTGGGGTATGGGGATTAGTGGTTTCCACCATGCCATGATTATTATTTTTTTTAAACGTCAGTACCACACTGCTGCTGCCTGCTGCTTGATACCATGGAGTCCAGAGGGATCTCTGCCTCGCTCCACTTCCCCTGGCCTGGACTGTGCAGGTTACCAGTGCCACACCAATGCCATGTCTTTTTAAAAAATAAGTGGGAACCACTGCTGGCTGCTGCTTGAACTGCTTGGCACAATGGTGGTCAGAGGGAGCTGCCTAGTTCCACTTCCCCTGGTTTGGGCTGTCTATATACTAGAGGCAATGCTGGGGATTGCCACCAGTGCCAAATATTCTTGACGTTTGGGCGGTGTGGCTGCTTCTACTTCCTGTTGGAAAGTTGGCAGCACCCTCATAGTCAGAGAGGGATCACTTTTGCTGTGGTTCTTGTCGGCACTGTGACTGTACTTTGTCTGTGGGTTCAACTATGCCAAGATATGACTGACCACAGAGCAAGGACACAGATATCTTTGTGGTTAAAATAATATAGTATGTGGGCAGAGGTCTTGCCTTGCATAAGTCGGTGCTGGGCAGGCATAATAGAGGGGTTTTTTTGGGAGAAGAGTGAACATTTGATTTCTTTCTTGTGGGTGTTATAATTATGTCTGCTGGACTGACTTTTTTTGGCTTTGTGCATGCAGTTGTTGCACTTCTGTGGGTTTATCTTCCTCTTGAGTGATTATCCCGACTCTTGCTAGTCCATTTTTCTAGCACTGCTTGGTTGGCATAATGATTTTAAATTGGGTGTATTCACTGCTGATGGTGGGCCATGCTGAGAGCACACTACAGCTAGCTTTTTAAAAACTTCTGCATGCAGTTGCACTTTTGTGTAGGGATGTGCGAACACAGTTTGCAAGTTCAGAGTTCGGACTGAACTCGACTAGTTCGGTTGACCGAACCAAACTCAAATTTGACCAAACTGTTTGGTTGAATCTGAACCAGTTCATAAGGCCAAAAATAGCTTAAAACACTGGTTTTGAATGTACAAACTTGGTCAGAAGTTCGGAATTTGACCGAACTCGACTAGTTTGGTCAACTGAACCAAATTTCCAAACTGAACTCGATTTTTGAACCGAACTGAATTTCTGAACTCGGTTCTGTTTGCACATCCCTACTTTTGTGGGTTCATCTGTCTTCTTGAACAATTTCCCTACTCTTGCTAGCTTCTGAGCACTCTTTTGTTGGCATAATGATTATAAAGTGGGTGTACTGATGGTGAGAATGCTGTGGGTACACTACTGCTGGCTTTTTTTGATTTCTGAAGGTAGTTACAGTTTTGTGGGTTTGGCTTCTTCAGTGATTGTCTCACTCTTGCTATCATGCTTTACTGGGTACTGCTTGGTTGGCACAATGATTTTTAAGTGGGTAAACTGCTGATGGTGGGCCATGCTGTACATACTGCTGGCTTTCTGCACACAGTTGCACAGTTTGGGTTTGTCTTCTTGAGTGATTGACTTACACTNGCGCTCCCGGGGTGGAGGAATGCCCGTCAGGATAGTATGTGGGCCAACGCCCTTGACACAAGGTCTGGGCTAGGCCCCTATCATCATAGGGCGCCGAGACTACAGGCAGAGCAAGGCCCTCACCTTTCACCACGACCACAGATATTCGCACACACGGGGAACAGGGGGCTGTGGTGCGGTAAGCCAGTGGGGAGAGCGTGTGACAAGGTCCCACGGGGAGGCAGGAGAGGAACAGGGGTTCACGCACCAGGACCCTCAGGGAGGGGCAGGGACACCACCGGGCCAGGGGGTACACTCGCTCACTCACTCTCACGAGGTCAGACAACACTCACACGTAGGGTAGTAGGGTACAGCAGTCAATTAACTTCCACAATCTAACACAATAACAATCGTTAACTTAGCTTTCAGGCGGCCGGTCTGCGTTCGATCACCAGCCCTGAACGCGCCGGCCAGCCTGCCTTATAATGTCCTGGCCCCGCCCTCCTTGCGTTGCGCGACCCTTGTGGAGCGGCGCAGGGGGCGTGGCGCCGCCTCCACTGTCCACAAGGGGGCCCCGCCCCCCTGAGGCGTGGCCAGCCCCTCCACGCCGTCAGTACAGCTGGGGACTACGAGCTCCGTGTCGGGGGGCGTGGCCTTCTCCTGCGCTCCCCTCGCCTCTGATGTCGTAGGCAGGGGTATTCCCTGGGCGTGGCCAGGGCTTCCCCCTGTTGCCGGGCTCTGCTGTCACCCGGCCCCCCTCTGCGCACCGCGGCGCCGGGCTCTGGCGTCGCGGATCCTGACAGGAGGTGGGAAATGGTCCTTGAACAAGAGACTGCAGTCTTCCCAGTCCCTCCCCCAGCTGTTGTCGCTGCTAGGATGTACAAAAATGGAGAGGGCTTCTTCTCTCCTAACCCTTCAGTGGAAAAAGAGAGACACTCCTAGTGGTGGAAAGAGGGTTGTAGTGAACACCCCCCCACCCCCCAATCCCAGTGTAAAGTGCAAGATGGTGGGTACGGATAGGAGGCTGACCAGAGGTGCTGCATGTGGTGGCAGCTCTGTCAAGGCAGTGGGTGTGGTATGAAGACAGTACAGTGTGGTGTGCGTGCACTTGTGTTTGTGTGCGTGCACACATGCACAGATGTGTGGTATGTTAGTGCCAGGCTGTGGTGCAGAGAACCGGGCATGGGGTGATGTTGGTGTGTAGTGGGAGAGTATGGAAGTGTTCCCACTAATTATTTTTCCCCAGGATTGTTTTTTATCACATTTCCTGTAGAGCTTGTAGACAGAATTGAAGCTTGGCTAAAAATCCTGTATACTCTTCTTACCATTGTAACTTACAAGTTTATAATAGTCAGAACAGTCTTCCTTCATGTTGCTGTTGGAAATGCTGTTGAGAAGTAATTTTCATGTGCAGAATAGAGCAGTAGATGACGATGTAGTATTTCCCTAATTCATTTTCCTGTTTGCCACCTCTTGCTTTGGGCAGGGGGTGGAGAGAGACAGAAGAATTCTAATATTTTCTCATCCTTAATCTGCTCCTGAGACAACACTACAGCAATGCCACAGCTGAGCTCCAACTGAATAAAAGTAAATATATACTAAATACCAAACTTCTCTTTCCCTTCCACATTATTAATATATATTATCTCCTACATCTACATACAGATGTCACAATTATCACCTGCAGAACCCAGTATCAGCACCGTTTTTGCCACTGGCTTTACCTTGTGGTGGTATTTTTTGTAATGTCTGAAAAGATCTATCACTTGGGTATTACTGAGGTTTTCCAGAAGTAAAAGCATCACAGAAAATATCTCAGTTGCCTAAGATACTACTGAATATCTCTAAGATACTAATAGGAGCATCTGATGGGATAGTTTTCTCCCACCCTACCCACCCCATAGCTCATGAACATGCCAATTGTGTCCTAGATGAGATAAGATAACTTTAGTATCTTCTGCAGTACTTTAGATATTCCCAAAATAACTTTGGGGAAAGCTACAGACACTGAAGAAACAAAAGAGGTAAACTTTAAAAGCAATCATGCAACATAAATATAAGTAGGTGGTGAGCTCGAATACCTCAGATGAACCTGCTCCAGGAGTCCTAGCTTTTAGTGCGATCGGCATAGTAGACCTTAGGATGCCAGAAGCAGTAAAATTGTAACTGAAAAAAACTGGTAAAATCTATTGCAATGTGATGGCTCAGCATTACATTCACCAAGTAGTTTTCTTCATCAGTCTGTATTGTGGCTATGCGAGGTGGCACTGTCTAGGTACTAACTGGTGTGGCTTCTGAATATTCCTATGCACCACTGGGCACTGGTTCGCTGCATCACCAAGAACGCTGAAATGTGATAAGTGTAACAACCCCCTAGCTTTGAAATCCGTAGCATGAGAAGAATGTTCAATAACGTAAACAAAACAGGGGAGATGAACTGGATAGCATGTCTCCTGAGATGTTGCCTTTTGCTATTATCCATCTGGAAATGTTTCTTGAGCTTCAGATGCAGGACAAGAAAGTGTTCTCGCTGTACAAGGTTAGACAAATTGGAAGAGACTGGGGTCATGCTTGAGGAAGCTGAACATTCCTTACTCATCAAACATCCCTTTCAAAGATCCATGCAGTACTTGGGCAAAGGCGTAGAAAGCTAGCACAATGACATTGCTTTCAAAAATGTTTTTAGCAGCAAAGTGGTGAGTTGTCAGGGTTTTCATCGCTCTGATATATTGCTCTGTGCTAGTCATTAATAGAATAAGGAGGGACGGGGGGAAACCCAAGGTGAACGTTTTCATTTTAGAACTTTAATGAGCTGGTGTTTTAAAGAAAATATGTGGGCTATTTTTAACTTAATAGAATGCTGACTATAACGTTACGCTTTCTTACTGAGTGCTGTATTCTTTGTTATCCTTTGGAAAACTATAAAAAGGTTTTCATATTCATGGAGTGTGCAACATTTAGCTTTTGAACACTGTTTAGTACCGTGTGAGGGTTTTGAAGGAGGAAGCGGACCAATTTGGTCAAAAGTCATGCACTGGTTAGCTCTTTGCTGATGCATCTTGAGAGTTCTGTAGCTGGAGAAAACAGCTTCCCAGAGGGTAAAAGGAATGTCTTTTTCCCATTCACCTCTGTAACAGGGCAGCCCTGCTTTGGCTGTAAGTTCTTGAAGGACTGGATTCACAGTCCATAGCAAATACTTCACCCAGTGCTCTTTTATTCACAAAAAACCCCAGTGTATGGTCCTCTGTAGCAGGGTGAACTAACCTCAGCTGAACCTGCTGCAGGAGTCCTCTGGCCCTGATTGCCTGGCTCACTAAGAGGGCTTGAGAGACCAGGGGAGGCTACTATGGCTAAGTGGAGCACGTGGCTGGTTGGAAACTGGTCAGGTGACCAGAAGTAGTACAAGGATGAGAGCAAGTGTTCCCTTCTCATCAGGAAATACCTACAGTTTGGGAGCTCTTGTGACCATTGGTATTTCCCCACTGGTCAGTGATTCTGTGCTTCCACCATTGTGAGATTGGCACCAACAATTTTCATCCTTTCCATCACTTTCCAGCACTTTCTGGATTTTTTGGGACTGTCCGTGACTGTCTGGGATTTTTCAGGACATTTTGGGACTGTCCTTTTGCATGAGTTTCTGGCATGTTTGAGTCAATTTCCAGCACGTTTGCATTGCTAAGCTGGTATATAAAGCATACGCTGCTAAGCATAGTTGGCAGCAGTCCAGTTCATGTTGAGTTCAACTGGTGAAAAATAGAAAAAAAGCCAATAAGTTTCCTTGTCGCATGAATGAAGGTGAATGACCTGATTCCAACTGGACTAACCAGATGAGTTTGCATCTGGGCTGGGAGCCTAGCTAAGAGGATTACCAGGGAAGTCTACCTGGGGAAGGTTTACCCAAGGGACACAGCCAGGGAAGCTGGCCACTGGGTGAGAAAAATTCTAGGAGTAAAGAGGGAGACAATTTGTTTATCTATCCCCTTTGGACGAGGTTGTGAGAGGGTTTGGTGTATAGTGTCATCAGTATGCTGATGACAACCACAGGCCCGGCAGTCTCGGTCCTTATGCAGTGCTTGGCGGCTGTGGGGGACTGGATGAGAGTGAGCTGTCTGAAGCTGAATCCTGACAAGACAGAGGTGATGCTGTTGGGAGAGGCTGAGGGAGTGGTGGCCCCTTTCATTGATGGTTTTTTTTGCCCTCAGTTGGTCCCTCAGGTACATAGTCTGGGGGTGCTCCTCAACTCGCAGCTCTGCCTGGATGTCAAGGTGGCAGCTGTGGTGAGGAGCACTTTCCACCAATTACATTTAGTGCAACGGCTTCGACCATATGCCTCAGACTCTGATCTGGTCACCATCATCCATGCTTTCATCACTTCAAGACTGGACTATTACAACATGTTCTACATGTGGCTACCCTTTGTGATGGTTTGGAGACTGCAGCTGGTGCAGAATATTGCAGCGCATCTCCTATGGGGATGGGTCGTCACAAGCACATCATGCCAGTGCTCTGTTTTTAGCATTGTCTGCCTATAGTCTTCCGGGTCTCATTCAAGGTGTTGGTTTTGACCTATAAAGCCCTACACAGCCTGGGCCCTGCTTTCCTGCAGAACCAGCTCATGACCACCACCACCCCAGGTCCTAGATCAGTCCCTGTAGTCAACTGGAGGCACCCTTCGAGGTCCGCTGAATTGCTCTGGTGGCAACCGTGGTGAGGGCATTCTCAGTGGCCGCCCGTAGGCTGTGGAACTCCCTCCCAATGGTGGTCCACTTCACCCCAGACCTTCCCTCTTTCTGAAGACAGAGCAAGACCTGGCTGTTCCACCAGGCCTTTGGTGAGGGAGACAGGTGAAAGGGTGGGGTGGGGGGACTTGAGAGAAGGGAGGGTTAATTCCACTTCTTT
>QEPC01000321.1:170932-198674 GCA_003113815.1 Sphenodon punctatus
TTTTTTTGATTTCTGAAGGTAGTTACAGTTTTGTGGGTTTGGCTTCTTCAGTGATTGTCTCACTCTTGCTATCATGCTTTACTGGGTACTGCTTGGTTGGCACAATGATTTTTAAGTGGGTAAACTGCTGATGGTGGGCCATGCTGTACATACTGCTGGCTTTCTGCACACAGTTGCACAGTTTGGGTTTGTCTTCTTGAGTGATTGACTTACACTTGCTAGCCTGCTTTTTGGGGCACCACTTGGCATAATTAATTTAAAGTGGGTGAACTTTAAAATCATTAAAGGACGGAGTTCTGAAGTTCTGAGTTCTGGGGATTTCTGAGGTCTGGAGTTCCAAGTTCTGAATTCTGGGTCCTCAGAAAAGTTCTAACGTTTGGCTGAGTGCCCAGTACTTGAGTCAGAACTTCAGAACTTCAGAACTCAAGCCAAGTACTTGGATGGCCTATTCGGTGCAGCCCTAGAGTGAAGATTAAAGGGTGCACTGGGGGGAGGTTAAGGGTGTGTGTGCTATTCACACAGTGATTGCCTCAGAAATGTGGAAACAACAAACCCAGAAGTAAAATGGTATCCATCCACGGTGATATGGTAAGTGGTAAATGAATTATACATATTATGCAATAAACAGTAAGTGGGAAGTATTTAAATCAGGACAGTAACTCATGATATTGTGAGATTCAAGAAATCGCTTCGGAATTGGGAAACAGTTGGGAAATCAATCCTGGTTCCTGATATGGTGAAATTTCTCATGAGCAGCAATTTAGTTGCTTATTTCAGCCCTAGAAATGATTAATAATAATTTCCTGAGATACTCTAAAATGCCATTCCTGATATTTTCAGATCCTTTAGTTTTTAGCCAAAGTTCATTTCAAGAGAAAATAAAAAAAGATTTGAGATGTGCCTACTATATTCTAAGAAATACTAAGCCCATCTCTGAATCCAAGTCTCTCTCACACTGTAAAATGCATGCATATGGCATGGACAGGTGCAAAGTTGTTGGAAGAACAGCATAAAGAACTTCCTTAGCATGCATCCTCTTCTGCCTGGCCATTACTTCCTTAGGAGGTGGGAAATGGTCCTTGAACAAGAGACTGCAGTCTTCCCAGTCCCTCCCCCAGCTGTTGTCGCTGCTAGAATGTACAAAAATGGAGAGGGCTTCTTCTCTCCTAACCCTTCAGTGGAAAAAGAGAGACACTCATAGTGGTGGAAAAAGGGTTGTAGTGAACACCCCCCCACCCCCCAATCCCAGTGTAAAGTGCAAGATGGTGGGTACGGATAGGAGGCTGACCAGAGGTGCTGCATGTGGTGGCAGCTCTGTCAAGGCAGTGGGTGTGGTATGAAGACAGTACAGTGTGGTGTGCGTGCACTTGTGTTTGTGTGCGTGCACACATGCACAGATGTGTGGTATGTTAGTGCCAGGCTGTGGTGCAGAGAACCGGGCATGGGGTGATGTTGGTGTGTAGTGGGAGTGTATGGAAGTGTTCCCACTAATTATTTTTCCCCAGGATTGTTTTTTATCACATTTCCTGTAGAGCTTGTAGACAGAATTGAAGCTTGGCTAAAAATCCTGTATACTCTTCTTACCATTGTAACTTACAAGTTTATAATAGTCAGAACAGTCTTCCTTCATGTTGCTGTTGGAAATGCTGTTGAGAAGTAATTTTCATGTGCAGAATAGAGCAGTAGACGACGATGTAGTATTTCCCTAATTCATTTTCCTGTTTGCCACCTCTTGCTTTGGGCAGGGGGTGGAGAGAGACAGAAGAATTCTAATATTTTCTCATCCCTAATCTGCTCCTGAGACAACACTACAGCAATGCCACAGCTGAGCTCCAACTGAATAAAAGTAAATATATACTCAATACCAAACTTCTCTTTCCCTTCCACATTATTAATATATATTATCTCCTACATCTACATACAGATGTCACAATTATCACCTGCAGAACCCAGTATCAGCACCGTTTTTGCCACTGGCTTTACCTTGTGGTGGTATTTTTTGTAATGTCTGAAAAGATCTATCACTTGGGTATTACTGAGGTTTTCCGGAAGTAAAAGCATCACAGAAAATATCTCAGTTGCCTAAGATACTACTGAATATCTCTAAGATACTAATAGGAGCATCTGATGGGATAGTTTTCTCCCACCCTACCCACCCCATAGCTCATGAACATGCCAATTGTGTCCTAGATGAGATAAGATAACTTTAGTATCTTCTGCAGTACTTTAGATATTCCCAAAATAACTTTGGGGAAAGCTACAGACACTGAAGAAACAAGAGGTAAACTTTAAAAGCAATCATGCAACATAAATATAAGTAGGTGGTGAGCTCGAATACCTCAGATGAACCTGCTCCAGGAGTCCTAGCTTTTAGTGCGATCGGCATAGTAGACCTTAGGATGCCAGAAGCAGTAAAATTGTAACTGAAAAAAACTGGTAAAATCTATTGCAATGTGATGGCTCAGCATTACATTCACCAAGTAGTTTTCTTCATCGGTCTGTATTGTGGCTATGCGAGGTGGCACTGTCTAGGTACTAACTGGTGTGGCTTCTGAATATTCCTATGCACCACTGGGCACTGGTTCGCTGCATCACCAAGAACGCTGAAATGTGATAAGTGTAACAACCCCCTAGCTTTGAAATCCGTAGCATGAGAAGAATGTTCAATAACGTAAACAAAACAGGGGAGATGAACTGGATAGCATGTCTCCTGAGATGTTGCCTTTTGCTATTATCCATCTGGAAATGTTACTTGAGCTTCAGATGCAGGACAAGAAAGTGTTCTCGCTGTACAAGGTTAGACAAATTGGAAGAGACTGGGGTCATGCTTGAGGAAGCTGAACATTCCTTACTCATCAAACATCCCTTTCAAAGATCCATGCAGTACTTGGGCAAAGGCGTAGAAAGCTAGCACAATGACATTGCTTTCAAAAATGTTTTTAGCAGCAAAGTGGTGAGTTGTCAGGGTTTTCATCGCTCTGATATATTGCTCTGTGCTAGTCATTAATAGAATAAGGAGGGACGGGGGGAAACCCAAGGTGAACGTTTTCATTTTAGAACTTTAATGAGCTGGTGTTTTAAAGAAAATATGTGGGCTATTTTTAACTTAATAGAATGCTGACTATAACGTTACGCTTTCTTACTGAGTGCTGTATTCTTTGTTATCTTTTGGAAAACTGTAAAAAGGTTTTCATATTCATGGAGTGTGCAACATTTAGCTTTTGAACACTGTTTAGTACCGTGTGAGGGTTTTGAAGGAGGAAGCGGACCAATTTGGTCAAAAGTCATGCACTGGTTACTGGTTAGCTCTTTGTTGATGCATCTTGAGAGTTCTGTAGCTGGAGAAAACAGCTTCCCAGAGGGTAAAAGGAATGTCTTTTTCCCATTCACCTCTGTAACAGGGCAGCCCTGCTTTGGCTGTAAGTTCTTGAAGGACTGGATTCACAGTCCATAGCAAATACTTCACCCAGTGCTCTTTTATTCACAAAAAACCCCAGTGTATGGTCCTCTGTAGCAGGGTGAACTAACCTCAGCTGAACCTGCTGCAGGAGTCCTCTGGCCCTGATTGCCTGGCTCACTAAGAGGGCTTGAGAGACCAGGGGAGGCTACTATGGCTAAGTGGAGCACGTGGCTGGTTGGAAACTGGTCAGGTGACCAGAAGTAGTACAAGGATGAGAGCAAGTGTTCCCTTCTCATCAGGAAATACCTACAGTTTGGGAGCTCTTGTGACCATTGGTATTTCCCCACTGGTCAGTGATTCTGTGCTTCCACCATTGTGAGATTGGCACCAACAATTTTCATCTTTTCCATCACTTTCCAGCACTTTCTGGATTTTTTGGGACTGTCCGTGACTGTCTGGGATTTTTCAGGACATTTTGGGACTGTCCTTTTGCGTGAGTTTCTGTCATGTTTGAGTCAATTTCCAGCACGTTTGCATTGCTAAACTGGTATATAAAGCATAAGCTGCTAAGCATATTTGGCAGCAGCCCAGTTCATGTTGAGTTCAACTGGTGAAAAATAGAAAAAAAGCCAATAAGTTTCCTTGTCACATGAATGAAGGTGAATGACCTGATTCCAACTGGACTAACCAGATGAGTTTGCATCTGGGCTGGGAGTCTAGCTAAGAGGATTACCAGGGAAGTCTACCTGGGGAAGGCTTACCCAAGGGACACAGTCAAGGAAGCTGGCCACTGGGTGAGAAAAATTCTAGGAGTAAAGAGCGAGACAATTTGTTTATCTATCCCCTTTGGACGAGGTTGTGAGAGGGTTTGGTGTATGGTGTCATCAGTATGCTGATGACAACCAACTTTACCACTCATTTTCAGATGACCCAGGCCCGGTAGTCTCGGTCCTTATGCGGTGCTTGGCG
This sequence comes from Sphenodon punctatus, assembly GCA_003113815.1. Taxonomy (NCBI): domain Eukaryota; kingdom Metazoa; phylum Chordata; class Lepidosauria; order Sphenodontia; family Sphenodontidae; genus Sphenodon; species Sphenodon punctatus. Next base: position 175,302 of record QEPC01000321.1, read on the forward strand.
GCTGTGGGGGACTGGATGAGAGTGAGCTGTCTGAAGCTGAATCCTGACAAGACAGAGGTGATGCTGTTGGGAGAGGCTGAGGGAGTGGTGGCCCCTTTCATTGATGGTTTTTTTTGCCCTCAGTTGGTCCCTCAGGTACATAGTCTGGGGGTGCTCCTCAACTCGCAGCTCTGCCTGGATGTCAAGGTGGCAGCTGTGGTGAGGAGCACTTTCCACCAATTACATTTAGTGCAACGGCTTCGACCATATGCCTCAGACTCTGATCTGGTCACCATCATCCATGCTTTCATCACTTCAAGACTGGACTATTACAACATGTTCTACATGTGGCTACCCTTTGTGATGGTTTGGAGACTGCAGCTGGTGCAGAATATTGCAGCGCATCTCCTATGGGGATGGGTCGTCACAAGCACATCATGCCAGTGCTCTGTTTTTAGCATTGTCTGCCTATAGTCTTCCGGGTCTCATTCAAGGTGTTGGTTTTGACCTATAAAGCCCTACACAGCCTGGGCCCTGCTTTCCTGCAGAACCAGCTCATGACCACCACCACCCCAGGTCCTAGATCAGTCCCTGTAGTCAACTGGAGGCACCCTTCGAGGTCCGCTGAATTGCTCTGGTGGCAACCGTGGTGAGGGCATTCTCAGTGGCCGCCCGTAGGCTGTGGAACTCCCTCCCAATGGTGGTCCACTTCACCCCAGACCTTCCCTCTTTCTGAAGACAGAGCAAGACCTGGCTGTTCCACCAGGCCTTTGGTGAGGGAGACAGGTGAAAGGGTGGGGTGGGGGGACTTGAGAGAAGGGAGGGTTAATTCCACTTCTTTTTGTGTTCTTTTTTACACTGTGGTTTGTTTTTATATATATTGTTGTAAGCCGCCCCGAGCTTCCACTGGCAGGAGGGTGGGGTTAAAAATGCAATGATAAATAAATAAATAATAAATTAATACATCTGCCAAGTGAGTCCACTGCCAGGCAGGATCCCTGGATGAAACCCAGCAGTACACAGGGGAGTGTTTAGGACTACAAAATAAATCTATTAATAGAAGCACTAAGAGCTTTGACACGTGATTCAGGGCATATGAAGGGACAGAGACCCAGCCCCATGCATTGGGCAGGGCAGGAGGAGGACATGTCACAGGTTCGCCAATATATCCTTTTTCCAGGCTGAAGCCTTTGGGTATTTTCAGGCGTTATGAGATCACGGTGAACCACGGTGAATACCCACCTGTGGTCACCGTGTCTCGAACGTCTGTTTGGCGGCCGCCAGATGTTCGCCACGGTGAATACCCACATGGGGTCAATTTGAACCACGCTTCCCGGGCTAGCCGGGGGAATGTCCCGGGAAGCGTGGTCAAAAAGATCCCCAGCGGGGACCAAGAAAAAGTCACGTCTGGCCGGTTGCCACGGCCCGGGATCCCCGGCAGGATCCTGGGCCATGGCACTTCCGGCCCGCCGCGGCGGCCGCAGTGGCCCCGCCGTCCGCCCGTCTCCCTGGAGGGCGGGCGGCGGGGTGCGTGGAGGGGGTGGGGCCGTGCGGCCGCACGTTGCGCCGTGCGGCCCCGCCCCCTCCCACATTCCCCACCGTGATCCCCCCCACACGTCTGATATGGCGTGACGGGGTGACCCCGGCGGGGAATGAAAGGGTTGTTTTCAGTACGGGGCCAAGCAGCCCTGTAATGTCTGAAAATACCCTTTAACAGGGCTAAACGTCTCATCAAGCCCACTACTGTGGCCACCTGTTCAGCATTTTCAAGATACATCCTTAAATCATAGTGCCCTTTGTCAAGCCTATTACTCTTAGCCCCGAGGAGAGTTTCAACCCTCTGACAAAGCTCAAATCTTTGCCCTCTTTGGTTGTCCTCTCTACTGGGGAATGGCTGCTCTTGTTCTTTACAGCTTTTTACCTGACCCTTAATCACCATCAACTGAACGTATTATCTCTGAATGGTCTTAAGTGTTTAGTGGAAGTGTTGGCTAGCTGCAGACCTGGTTCTTGCAACCTCCTAAAGTGCATGGTGTGAGTTACTGTGGGGGCCTATAAAAAAAAAATATTAATCAATAGTATGTCTATACATTTCCAAGATGGCAGTTAGCCCTCCTGCAGAATGAAGTACCTTTTCATCTGTTTTTCTCCTGTTTTCTTTTCCTAATAAAAACTAAAAGCCCAGGGAAATTTGAGTGAAAATCCCCTCTTAAAATCTCATGGTTAAATAAGCACTAAAATTTGAAAACATCAAAGTTAAGATTACCCATGCAATTCTGTACATACATTCTAATAGATTTTTAAAAATTAATGACCACGGGTGAAATCCTGAAGTCACCAAAATCAATGGCAAAACTCCTATTGACATCAGTGGAGTGAGGATTGCATCCTGGATGTTTAGTACTATGTATATACAAGGAAGTAGAGATTATTAATTTATTAATTATTATTATTGTTATTATTATTATTACATGTAACTAGGGCTGTGTATGGAGTCAATTATTTGTGTTTTAGCGTTTGCATTTATTTGTATTGTTTCTGACATTCACTTCATTTTCCCCATCATTACCAATGTGAAAAACACAGAGAATACAGGTCTCTGCATATGGGTTATTTTGGCACAGAAGTGCATTGAGGATCTGCCAGTTTGACAGCCTACAAGGAAAGGAAGATGCAGTCAAAACTGTGGCTAAGTCTGCTACCAATTTTAAAAGGGGAGAACTGGTTTTGGGAGGGTGGAGAATATGACTAGCTTAGTGGGGTAGTTGTTAACTTGGGGAGGGTGGAATGGGGTGTGGGTCTGTCTTAGGGGGATGTTGGCTTGATTTAAAGTGAAGCATCTGACTGGCTTGGGAGAGGGGTGAATGGAAGATGGGTCTGACATTTGGGAAATTGCTGGCTTGGGAGATGGGACATGTGGTTGGGCTCAGGAAGGGGGTTGCTGACTGGGGGGAATGAAGCATATTTCTTGCTTGTGGGTGGTGGTGGTTTGTGGCTCAGAAGAGAGATATTGGCTTGTGGCAAGTGGGATCCCTAGGTGCAGACGGGGCTTGGGGCTGGTTTGGGGGTGTCACTGGCTTGTGGAAGGGGTTGCTGGTTTCGAGAGAGGAGAATGAAGCTGCTAAGGACTCAACATTTCTCCCTGGCTGGTCTGAACTCTGCTGGACTGAGCCTGGTTGCACTGTGGCAGTGCTGGAGACTGCTGTTCTATGACAGCAGTCACCCCTGCAAGTTGGGAGGGTTGACCACAGACTCCCCAAACAGGTGACTAAGTTGAGAGTCAGAGAGCAGCCCAGTTCCAAGCTAGATATACACTGCAGTTTGGGGAGTCTAGTTTGAGACTTCAGATACTATATTTTTCAGGAAATGTTGAGTCCACTTGAAACCCAAATACACAGATCTAGTATTCACATTTTGAATGTGGAAGCCAAAAAGAACTTTTGAGGGTTTTATCAAAAACTGAACGTACAGTCCTACATGCAACCATTACTTTGTTACATGGTTATTTGCATAAAGTCATACCATCAACAACATAAAGCCAAATATGGCAATTAAAATATGGGTGTGCTGGGGACTGGAAAGGGCACACGGATTCCTTTCCATATGGCACTTCTATCAGGTCAGTCATAATTTGACTGCAGATAGTAGGAATTGGAAGGGATTGCTAGCTAGATGCTTTGGAAGAAGTATGCCTGAGCTGGGGAAAAGTAGGAAAGCGAGTCATGTCAGCAAGGTTTTGCTGTGAAAATAAGCAAATTATGTGGACATAAGAAGTTCTTCTCACTCATGTTAGACTAGATGACAGAGGAAGCCACAGATATTGAGTACTGAGAAGCATATTATTAAAGACAGAACAGACCTACAGAGGCTTTTACATGGTGCACAACCAACACAAAAGTCAGTGGTTTGTTAAATTGGAACTTTAACCAAGCCACTGTCGCTTACCATTACTGATCATGCACAAGACTAGGAGCACATGTTCCAGATAAGGGACAAATCCATAACCTTATATCCAGTCCTCCTGTATTAAATGGTGCCAAAATCTGGTCCCTGCTATTGAAATAACAAACACAAGGCCAAATTACAGATGCAGTCAATACCTAAATATTGACACAAATACCTGAAAACTAACACTACAGAGAGAAAGTGAGTGTTACATATAAGCAGAATGTGGTTGTTTAAAACATTTTATATTGTTGTAGTTGGTATTGCTTAAAATAAATCAGCTACAAAGGGATTTTTTTCTAATTTTTTTTAAAAAAATACAAATGTCTTATGAATACCAGAGCAGCCTGATTTAATTCTCCTTGTAATATGATAAAGGAGGTATTTTGGATGAGGAAGCTAATAAGTACGCCATCAATGGTTTTCTAGTAATTTCCTATATTATTGCAAACACTTGAAGTACAATGAACCCATGGCAATACCCAGGACTATTATTTGCATTGGAAAGCAGTTTTCCTCATGACATTTGTTGTGGGCTGTGTGTGTGTCTCCCAGGGCAACAACGGGCAGTGTGGAATTATCTCACCCCTCTGCTACGCCGTTTCAGCCTCAAGCCTTGGCTGAATCCCTCTCTTCAAGGAAGGGGGTACCCTCAGGATACACCACACAGTCCAGAGGGTATTAGTCCACAGTCCTTTATTAGACACAACCAGTGTCCAGTGTACCTGGGGCTGCCGGCTCAGTCACCTACCCTTGCAGGCCCAGGTCAGTCTCTGCAGACTCAGGAACAACCCAATATCAACCCCCATGCCCCGTGTCCATTTAGCCAGGTCTCCAAGTCTCAGGCTCTGGCCAAGCCTTCCCCAGGCAAGAGGCTCTCTCCTGGGCACAGCCTATCCCACTTGCCTGGGTCCCTCTGGTTCTCCAGCCTTCAGCACCTTGGATAGCGTAGATCAGGAAGGCTTGTTTAGGGAGAAGTTGCTCCTTCGGCTCCCTAGCAGAGACCCTCTTCTTCTCAGCCTTGTTTCTTCTTTTACACAGCAGAGTGGGCGTGGCCAGGCTTCTACTCTTCACCCTTTAAGGGCCAGTAACCTGCCCACTCTGTCACAGGGGTTTCTCAGTCTGTTCTCCCCACAGGCTGATCCCCAGCTCTGGGGCTGACTCTGCCACACCCCTGTGTGCACTCAGCCTCTGGCTGGCCCCCACAGCCCCCTTCTTAAAAGGGGCAGCAGCCCCACAGGACTGCTACCTGCTACAACATTTAAACTAAAACAAGGACAAATGAAAAACAGGTTTAACAAGGTTTCTGTAGCTGGATCATACGAGTTTGCCATTAGGAACATCATTCAAATGTGCCAGAAACAGAAGTACAATAAGAGTACTGAAATGATATGCATTTATATAATGAAACACACATTTGTTAGTTAATGAAGTGTACATATCAGTGTTCGCTATTCAGTAGGAAATAAGAAATTTTAGAGCAGGGACAGAGGCCCTTTTAAAATGGGCCACAGCTGTGGGGGAAGATTAGTGTGCACACCACAGTGTGGGTGGTGCAGTGGGGCAGTGGACATGGGTGCACACCGATCCCCACCCATATTACATGCATGGAGCAAACACTGTTTTGGCCAATTGCTCCGTGAATGGGTGATGGGTGGAAGTGGGTGGGCATGCATGTTTCGTGGGAGTGCGCATGCATGTCCACCGACCTGCTGCGACATTCACACAGGTGGCAACCACGCATGCCCATCCCATGCAGCAGACCTGCATACATCCAGCAGACATAGTGCATCTTGTGTAAAAAGGGCCAGAGAGACAAATAGTAGTTCAATAACTATAGCAATTCAAGAAATGGAGACAACAGGTGTTTTCAGACAGATACAAAGGGTATTTTCAGACGTGACGGGACCGGTATTGGTCCCATCATGGAATCACCCATTGATCCCCCGCCGGGATCAAAATGGCCATCAAACAGATGTGCTGGCTGATCCTGGTGGGGAATCGGGGGAGGGGGTGGGGCCACGCGGCTCAACGTGCGGCCACACAACTCTGTCCCCCCCACACTCCCCCAGCTGCCCGCCCTCCGGGAGATGGGCGGGTGCCGCAGCCAATGTGGCCGCAGCGCCTGCCGCACCCCCCAGGGCATTGACCATGGCTCTTGACCATGGCCCGGAATTGCGCCGCTGATTCCGGGCCATGGTCAAGGGACAGACGAGACGGTCCCCTTGATCATGGGGGGGAATCACATTCAACACGCAAATGGAGATGGTCTGGCTAGGACCTCCGTTTGCATGTTGAATGTGATCCCCACCCCCCGGTGATTCACGGGGTTGAACATCGGGGGGGGGAATTCCATTCCCTCCAACAGACGTTACGGGACTATGATCACCATGTGGGTATTCACCGTGGTTCACCGTGATCTCGTAACATCTGAAAATACCCAAAGACAGCCTGCCCTGGAACTGCTCCTATGTCACACCCCTGCATCTGCCCACATCCAGCCCCACCTGGTTCGGGTTCAGATAGACCCGGTGGGTTTCCCGGCTCATGGTCCACCTGCTTAGGTCCCCCCTCCCTGCACAATAGAATTGAGGGTGATCTCCTGATGTTCTAGGTTGGTGTCTGCAGCTCTATGGTGATGTGATGGCCAAGGCAACAGCCAGATGGAAGCAGAGCAGCAACGTGGGTCTGTGAATCAGATGTTCAGCTGCTCTACTTTGGGTCAGTGTTGAAAGTTTGGTCGGCCTGTTCTTCTGGCAGTGCTCTGCGATGTTCCAGAGTGCCACTGGTAGTGCTGCCTCAGTGCCCCTCTTCAACATCTGGCAGGCCACCTTTAGACGGACAGTCCACTCATGGGTGAAGCAGGCAGGAACACCCAGTATCAGGGTAGTCCATCCATCTAAAATAAACTAAAGTCGTTCAGAGTATACCTTTTACAGAATTGACTTCTGTTGATGAGATTATGCACGCCTTTGATCTCCTCCATCTTTCACATTTGGGGCCAACATAGCAACCACACTCTCACAAGACCAGGGGTGGGGAAACTTTTCTGTCCTGTGGGCCACATTGAATATTAGCATGAGTTCCAAGGGCCACATAGAGGTTGGGGTGGGGGTGTTTAACAGCTTTATTCAAGGAAAGGAGGTCCATGATCTGGGCCCTGGATCTGTCCCCTACCCTTGTGTGCATGCCCTCCTCTGTGTTCCATCATCATGAGCTCAGCTTTTCAGGGCTTTGGGGTAGAGAATGGATCCAGAGGCCAGATCCAGGCACTGAAAAGGGGCCACATAAAAACTTTCTGAGGACCACATTTGTCCCCCAGGCCTGAGGTTCCCCACCCCTATGCTAGACTATAAATTTTTGTGTAACTAAGGGTGATTTCAGATGTTACGAGATCACGCTCAACCACACTGAACCACGCCAAAGGGCCCTGAATGTCTGAACGGTGCGCGCCAGATGTTCATCACGCTCAATACCCACATGGGGTCAGTTTGAACCACGCTTCCCGGGCTAGCCGGGGGAAGGTCTCGGGAAGCGTGGTCAAACCAACCCCCACAGGGAACCAAGCAAAAGTAACGTCTGGACGCCAATCCCCCAGCGGAACCAAAAAAATGGAGCCCCGGCCGGGGACGAGGCACGCAGCGTCGCTGCCAGGCAACCAGCACCAACACAAACACCGGAGGGAGATTTAAAGCGAGAGCAGCAGCAAGCAAGCGTGGCGGGATGGAGCGAGGAGGGAAGCGGAAGAGACCGGAGGCACGAGCAGCGACAGCGGCGGCACAGGAGGCGGAGGACGTGCAGCCAGGCCCAGCGATGCAGGCGGAGGGGGCACAGGTGCAGGAAGGGGGCACACGGGAGCACCCGACCAGGGAGGCGCCCCGGGAACACCAACCACAGCTGCAGCCGGGTCGCGCCGCCCCGGGGACAGCGGCCGGAACAGGCCCACAGGAGGCACCCAGGAAACGGGTAAGGGCACCCACTGGGAGGGGAACAGGGGGCACAGGGGAACCCCCTGTGGAGGGGGCCGGGGGGACCCCGGGCGGAAGGCAGGGGGGCAGGGGGACCCCGGGCGGAGGGCAGGGGGGCAGGGGGCCCCCGAGAGGGCCCACACCCTCACCCAGCAACCAACCACCCCCCTTCCCCCCCCCAGACACGAAAGTCGGCCCGGGCGGACGAGCCCCAGGAGGAGCCCGGCCCCCGGCCCCTGGAGGCGCACCCCCAGGAGGAGGTGGAGGAGGAGCACAGGCAGGTGCAGCAGGAGCTGCACCGGGAGGAGGAACAGCAGGGGCCCAGCCGGAGGAAGGCCTATCACAGAGGGGGACAGTGGGGCCTCCAGGAGACCCGGGACTTCATACGGATCTGGGGGACCCTCGAGTACCAGGTGGAGCTCGCAATAAACCAGCGCAACGAGCATGTCTACCGGGACATCGTGCGCGACATGGAGGCGGCGGGGCACGAGCGCACTGTCAACCAGTGTCGCTCGAAGGCCAAGGAGCTCAAGAGGGGGTACAAGGCCCTCAAGGACAATAACAGCCGCTCCGGCCACGGGGCCCGCACCGCCCCCTACTACGATGCCCTGGACCGCATCCTTCACATGAAGGGCTCCATCGTTGCCCCACGCCTGGTGGGCAGCGCTGTGGTCCAGGGCAGGGAGCGGGCCGAGGTACCCCCTCCCCTCGCCGCCCGCCCGGTAGACACGAGCTCAGGGGACCCCCACCCCCAGGAGGACCACCCGGGACCCGCAGAAGCCCCAAGGCCCCCCCCCAGCAGCAGCCCGGAGACATCCCAACGCCGGGCCGGCCAGGCGGAGTCGGAGGTCGGCACCTTCACCACCCTCAGCCAGTGGTCCCAGGGGGAGCACTCCCAGGGTGAGGCGCCGGCCTCCGAAGGCTCGGAGACGGACATAGAGGGTAAGCGGGCCCCCAGGGCAGGGGGGGGCACGACCAGGGGGCCGGTGGCAGGGGCGGGGGTGGGGGCCCTGCTGCAGGGGCCACAACCAGCCCCCTTCACCCGCTCCCCCCTCTCCCGCCCGCAGGACATGGGGAGCCCCAGGACCGGGCCAGCGAGACGGTGCAGGCCCCCGCGGAGGGCACAGGAGAGCAGGTGCCGGACCCAGGTAAGGCGGGAGGGCTGGGATTGCGGGAGGGCCCCCCGGGCGCCAGCCCAGGGGGGCCTCTGGCCTCAGTGGGGGAGGGGGGGCAGGGGGCCCCGGGACCCGACCCCGCTAGGGGACAGGGCCCTGCACTGACCCACCCGCCCATTTCCACAGGGCAGCCCCCGCGCGCGGCGCCTCCGCCGGCCGCGGCCCCAGCCCAGCGGATGCGGGAGTACCGGGCGCGGGTCCGCAGGCGCAGGGAGGAGCAAGCGGAGGACATCGTCCGCAGGGCGGAGGAACAGGGGGAGCGCATGATCGCCTCCGTGGACCGCATGGAGGCGGCCATAGAGCGGTCCATGGAGAAGGCCCTGGAGACAGACCGCCGGCTGGAGGCGGAGGTGCGCCTGGAGCGGAGGCGGGAGCGCCGGGAGCACCAGCGGCAGCAGGGGCTGCTCAGGGGGCTCCGGCAGGACATACAGGGCATGGTGCGGGAGCACAGTGCAAAGATGGACAGGTCCCACGACATTGGGACCTCCCTGCTCCTGCATGCGGGCACCATGTGTGCCTACGTGATGGCCGGCGCACCTCCGGGCGCCCTGCCCGCCCAGGTCCCCATGCCGGGCCCCTCGGCGCCCCCGGGCCCAGCCCTGCCGCCCCTGGCGCCCCCCCGGCCCCAGGGCCCTCGCATGCGCCTCCCAGTGCCCCCGGGCCTCCGGAGGGTCCAGCCCCCCCGGGGCGCGACCGGGGCACCGGGCACAGCTGCCCATCCGCCGCCCGGCCCCCTGCCGGGGCCGGGACCGGCCCAGGACACGGCAGGGGACACGGACAGTGGGGGGGAGGGGAGCTCCCAGAGCTCGGTGGGCCCAAGCGGCCGCACGAGGGGTCGGCCCAGGAAACGCGGGGGGATGGTGGGAAGGGGGGGGAGGGGGAGGGCCACATGAGGGCGGGTGGTGGACGGGGTCACGGGGACGGGGGTGGGGAGGGGGCACAGGGTGATTGTGTGCACTGTGTGGGCAATAAAGTGTTGTAAAGAGACAGTTGTCCCCGGCCCGTTTGTGGGGGGGACAGGGCTGTGGGACCGCGTGTACAGGGGCATGGGCACGGAACGGGGGGTGGGGCCCCCAGGGGCGGGAAGGCCCTCACAGCGGGCCCCCCCGGGCGATGTGGGTTGCAAGGGCGTTCCGGATCCTTTTGGCATACCGGTACTCCCGGGGGTTCCCTGCGTTCACGTACAGGGGAACAGGACCGGGGGGCCGGTGGGGCTCGGGGTACTCCAGGGCCGCCCCCTCGGTCTCGCACACATTGTGCAGAACGCAGCAGGCACCGATCACCAGGGCGGAGGTGGGGACGGTGAAGTCCAGGCGGCCAGCTAGACTCCTCCAGCGCTGCTTCAGGGCCCCGAAGGCACGCTCCACCACGGTCCGGCTCGCACACAGGTGGGTATTGTATACCTGCTCCGCAGGGGGGCTCGGGACAGGGTAGACCTTCATCAGCCAGCGGGTCAGGGGGTAGGCGGGGTCCCCCAGGATGCAGGGGGGCATGGGAACACCCTCGATCCACCTCATGCCCATGTCCGCGAAGTCCCCCCGGTACATGCGGGCATAGAAGGGGGAGATGGTCATGATCCTGGCGTCGTGACTCCGGCCGGAGTTGCCCGTGTAGATGTCTATGAAGCGGGCCCGGTGGTCCACCACCCCCTGCAGGTGCAGGGAGTAGTATCCGTGCCGGTTCACATACTCCAGGGCCTCCCCCGCGGCCGGGCGCAGGATCTCGATGTGTGTGCCGTCCACGGCTCCGATGCAGTTCGGGAAGCCCCCGGCCGCGAAGCCAGCCATCACAGCGCCCTGGTCCAGGAGCTGGATGGTCCTGTCGAGGAGCACGCCCTCCACAGCCTCGCACACATCCCGCACGATGCAGGCGACCGTGCTGAGCCCCACCCCGAAGTGCTGGGACACGGAGCGGCAGGAGTCGGGCGTTGCGAGGGCCCAGACCCCTATGGCCACCCGCTGGACCATGGGGATGGGCTCCCGCATGGAGGTGTGCTGCCGCTCCAGCCAGGGCGTGAGGAGCTCCGCTAGGCGCAGCAGGGTGGCCTTGCCCATCCGGAAGTGGGACCCCCACTCGGCCTCCCCCCAGTGGGCCTGGGCCCGCTCCCACCAGGCCTGGGGCCGCTCCGTGACCCATAGGCTCCGCGCTATGGGCATAGCCAGCAGCGCTGCCCGGCGGAGGGTCTGCGTTGCCCAGCGGAACCGCCTCGCGGCCCCTCGGAGCGCAGCGGGCCGGGTGAGGCTCCGGCAGGCGGCCAGCCACGCCCCCCAGGCCCGGCGCCGAGCCCTGAGCCGGCCACGGACTCTCCTGCGGGCCTGCTGGCCCCGGAGGCGCACGCCAGCCCGCAGGGCCAGGACATAGCGCAGGCGGACGGCCAGGTGCACCCTCTCGGTCAGGAGGCACAGCTGCTCAGTGTGGTCACGGTGCCACTCAGCCGCGAGCGCGAGGAACATCCAGTTCCCACCTGCCCTATCGCGCTCCATGGTGCTGGGGCCCCGGTGGGGGCTGGGAGCGCTTATGCCGGCCCGGTGCTGGTGGCCCCGCCCGGGGGTCGGCCTCGCGGCCCTGCGCGCGCCCTGTGCCGGTGCATTCCGGCTGCTCCCGCCCCCAGCACCCCGGGCCCCCTCCCCTCGCTGTTTGTAGCGGGATGGCCTTGAAGGTGCGATTAGGCAGACAGAGAGCTCGCTGTTGTTCTCTGCAGCTGTGCCGGGCCCGCACCCCACGCCTCGCTCTGTTGTGCTACAATGTTGCGGTGCGGGCCCGTGTTCCCTGTCCCGGGGGCCGGGCCGAGCCTCTCCCGGCCCTGGGCAGTCTGTGTGCCCTCCGGGCTCCGTGTCCCATTCCCTGTTGTGCTGGACCATGGCTGGCTGCCCATCCATGGGGCTCCCGCTGTCCGGCCCCCAAGGGGCCCCCCATATCTGGGCCTTCCGCGAGACCATGTCTCTGTGCGACCTGTGGCACACCCCTGCCGTGCAGCTGCTCCTGGCCGGGCCGGGGAGCCGTGCAGGTGCCTACGAGAGCCTGAGCTCCGGGCTCCGTTACTTTGGCCATGTGGTGAGCGCCCGTGATTGCCGGCTGCATGCGGAGGCCCTGGGGCTGGCTCGTTTCCCCGAGGGGCGCATCCCGGAGGTGCTGTGCGCCCATGTGCCCTGGAGCGCCTCGGAGACCGTGTCAGCGCTGGTGGTGTGTGGTCTGGGCGCCTACTCGGAGTGCCTGGCCGAGGGTGGCCCTGCCTTGGCCGTGACCTACTTCTCCTGTGTTCACGGGGCCCGTGGGTACCAGCGCACCCGTGGGGCGGCGTTCCAGCGGCTTCTGGAGCTGGGGCATCTTCCGTGGCCCCCTTCTGCTGCCTGCTGTGTGCCGGAGCCCTCCGCGGTGGAGATGTCATCCCTGTTGGCGGTGTGGGCGCGTGTGGACGTCCAGCTGGCTCTCACCATGCCCGATCCCTTCGAGGCCTACTACCTGATCGCCCACTACATGTCCTTGCAGGGGTACCGCCGGGGCATGCTGCACTGGCCCCACCTGGTCCACCGGGCAGGGCACCCGGGCCCTGGGGCCTCCGGGGCCCCCAGCGGCGGCCTGTGACCCCTGCATCGCCTCCCTGGCCCCCCCGGTGTGGTGCCCCCGTGTGGGCTCCCGCCCCGGTCCGGGGGGGGGCCTGGTCCCCGCTGGCTGCTCCCGACCTGCGGACCCCGCCTCGGTGAGCTCCCGCCCGCCACGCTGCTCGCTGCTGCCCCTGCCCGTGGTCCTGGGCCCCCTCCGTCCCCGTGGCTGGGTGGGGCGCTCGGTGTGGCCTCCCGACCCACCCGTGTGCTGCTGGCGGCCCTCCCCCGCCGGCCCTGGCACCGACTGCACCCCCCCGGGTGCTTGCGGAACCTGGGGGATGGCCCCCCCCGGACCGGACCGGACCGGTCCGTTACCCTTGCCCGGGTGGGTGCTGCCGGAGCGTCGCTGGACCTGCAGAGGGGCTCCACCGGACCCGGCTGCCCTGCATGTGCCCCCCTTTGACTGTGGGGCCCCCTTCCTCCTCCTCCTGGACCCTCTCCGCCGGCCTCGCTGTGCTTTGGGGGCCCCCAACGTGCCTTGTTCTGGGGGTCCGCCCCCCCCTCCGAGACTGCCTCTGTTCCTGTGGGGGCGCCTCCTTGGACTGGACCGGGGTGGTGTGGGGGTGGGGGTTGCTGCTGCCTGTGCCTTGCCCCTTGGTGGTGCCCCCCCTCGTCCCTCCCGTTGTTCCTGGTGGGGTGTTCCGGGCGCCCTTGCCCCCCCTTCCCAGCCTTTCCATGGTGTGTGTGTGCCCGGGCGTGTGGTCGTGCATTGTGCCCCGCTGCGGGTCCGCTGTGTGTGCCGGCTGTCAGCCTGTTCTCGCTCTTCCCCCCTCCCTTCCCATTTCCCTTGTGTGGGCATTCCCTTGTGTGCCTTGTGGCTTCGTTTGCCCTCAGGCGGCCATGTCTGTGTCCCGCCCCTGCCCGTTGCCTTGTGGGGGTTTAGCACCCGGTGGGGGTTCGGCTGCACGTCTGTTGTGCTGCCGTGGCCCACGATGGTGTGGCCCGGTTCCGGCCCGTGGTCCCGTTCCCGGCACATCTGTTTGGGTCGTTTTCCCACCCCCGGCCGTGGTTGCGCTGTTCACCCCCCCTGGTGGTTCACTGTGGTGAACCGGCCACCCGTAATGTCTGAAAATACCCTAAGGGTATTTTAAAATGTTACGAGATCACAGTCAACCACAGTGAACCACGGTCAATCCCGCGGCAGGGTCAAAGCACCCTGAACGTCTGTTTGGCGGCCGCCAGATGTTCACCACGGTCAATTCTCACATGGGGTCAATTTCAACCACGCTTCCGGGGCTCCCTGCCTGACAATGGGTGTTTTCAGACGTGATGGGGCCGGTTGGCCCAGTCATGAAAACAACAAAGTCATCCCCCACCGGGACGACCCCGTCACGCCCTACCAGACATGCCAGGGGATCCCAGCGGGGAATTGGGGAGGGGGCGGGGCCATGCAGTGCAACGTGCAGCCGCATGGCCCCACCCCCTCCACACTCCCCATCGCCCACCCTCTGGGGAGACGGGCAAGTGGCAGGGCCAATGCCGCCACAGTGTCTGGCCGAATCTGCCACAGCCCGGAATCCCGCCGGTGCTTCTGGGCCGTGGCGACCAACCAGACTTTACTTTTCTTTGATCCCCGCTGGGGATCACTTTCACCATGCTTCCCAGGGAATTGGTGCAGCTAGCCCGGGAAGCGTGGTTGAAACTGACCCCATGTGGGGATTGAGCGTGGCGAACATCTGGCGGCCGCCAAACAGACGTGCGAGTCACAGTGACCACAGATGGGTATTCACCGTGGTTCACTGTGATCTCGTAACATCTGAAAATACCCAATCTCCGCAAGTGTGGTCAAAGTGATTCTTGGCAGGAACCAACAAAAAGTAACGTCTGGCCAACAACCACGACCCGGAATCTCCAGCAGGATTCTGGGCTGTGCTCAAAATGGGTGGTCGCTGCGGTCGCATTGGCCGTGGCACCTGCCCATCTCCCCAAAGGGTGGGCGGCGGGGGAGCATGGGGGGCGGGGCCATGCAGCCGCACATTGCGCCACATGGCCCCGCCCCCTCCCCGATTCTCCACCGGGAACAGTCGGAATGTCTGTTTGGGGCATCTTTTGGCCATGGGGGGTAGTTGTTTCATTCACCCCCACCGGGGATTCGCTGTGGTGAATCGGGCCAGCGTAACGTCTGAAATTACCCTGTGTTCAATTGGAATTCCCTTCCCCAGGAAGTTCATTTGAGCCTGAGCCTGGGTGTCTTCTGGAGGAGGTGCAACACTTTTTTATTTGAAAGGGCATTTGATTGATAGGGATTGGGGACTGGGATGGTTTGTGGAGGGGTTGGCGGTATCGGGTGGGTTTGTGGAGGGTTGAGGTAGGGTTTGGTTTTTTGGGGGGAGGTTTTGTATTTGAATGTTTTTATGATTTGTAAGCCACCCTGAACCTCTGGGAAGGGCAGCATATAAATTTAAATCATCAATCAATCAATCAATCAATCAATCAAGTCTCCTGCATCTTGAAAGAAATGGAATGCTCTTTCAGTACTTCAGGCAGGGGCCTGTGTTCACTGGTGCTAATTGAGAAAACATCAGTGTATATGAGTTCCTGACTTCAGGTGTTCTCTTTGAAGGCCCCCTTGACCTTGTCTTGAATTTACTCTTATGTGACTAAGGCTAGCAGAAAGGTTGTTCTTCTGGACAAAAGGAATTAGACCCTACTTTCATGGGCCTATAACTGTTTCCTATCCTCTCTGTAGATACATTTTATGCACGATGGCCCTGTCAGATTTCACATACCTTTTTTTACATGGTAATGTAGTGAGACCCCAGTTCTGGTACTACCTTGCTTATGACTGTAGACAGATTCCTCCTTGTTATGTACATATTCTCACAGGATCACCCGTTTCCAAGATGGAGAACTCTGCAGCTTTATCTCAATAATTTGTCTGTCTTGTTATAATCTCATTCACTCTGTGTACTTACAATTATCTTTGGAAACAATATGTTTTGAAATACAGTGTAACGAACCCTCCCGGGACCAGAGAAAAAGTTTATAATGGTTTTCACTGTAATAGAATTTGACAATATGTAATTGACAGAAATGGTTCTTGAAGTTAGGATTGTTATAAACAGGGTTTCAGTATAAGCATGAGTTTGTATCGTAAGGTGTGAGTGTACATGGCAACAGATAGAAGTGATATGTCTTAACAATTGTGCAAATGAATACAATATATTGTTCATGGGAATATTTCTGCAAGTTGAGACTCTGTGCCCATTTCTGCTGCATTTTGTGCTATCCTTTGATTTTACTGGAATTTCATCGAGGCCATTAGATTGTGTGGACCTTGAATTTAAATTGGACAAATGTACTACCAACTTTTTAAAAAATGATAATAATAAAAAAAGATTCTGGTCTTCTCAACTAGTATTTCCAAATGGCATGCTGTCTCAGACAAACACTGCAGTTGCTTGCTGATTAGGCTGGCCTGTTTGTCACTTTTGCATTCACTACAGTTATCTAAAGAAATAAACAACCAGACCTTTTTTTCTTTGAAAAACAAGAGTGGCAGTCCTGAACTTACATATGATTTCAGAGTCTTTTTCCAGTTACTATTAGAATTGGTCTATTTACCCAATGTGAAATAAAATTCCTAAACAAGATAGGGCTTTTTGTAGGGGTGTGCATGTCATTTTTGTTATTACAATAACAATAACAAAAATTGTCATTTTCGTTTTTGTTATTGCAATAACGAAAACCACAACCGAGAATAATGACGACAACTGAGAATACCAAAAACGGCAATCAAAAATAGAGATGACATTAGATATCGATAATGATATTGATAACGATACCAAAAATGATACAAAAAATGGTACCAAAAATTATAACAAGAAACAAAAATGACGATGTTATCATTGTCGTTATTAGTGCTGTGGCAGTTGGGTTTTGGAGGGAAAATGTGGAGAGGGGAGGAGGGAGAAGACATCTCAGAGCCCTAAACAGGGTTAAACTCTTGAACTGTGCCTGTGTTGGGAGGGGCAAACAGCTCAGCAGTATCTGATGGATGGAGCACTGGCCAATGAGCAGCACAAGCAGACCCCAGCAGTCTCATGGCACTCTGTGATTGCTCAATGCCTGCTGCCTCCGACAACTAATATGGGGGGGGGCCTCTGGGAGAGGCCACTGCAACCCTTTAAAATGGGAGTGCCAGGCTTTTTCTCTCCGTTCTGTGAGAGCTCTGCTTCTCAGGTTGCATTTATAGAACTGTGGTGCTTGCACATAAAAATTCTCCCTAGTCCTCACTGTATTATTTATTTATTTATTTATTGATTAGGTTTACTACCAATACCTTTCCTTCCTCATACCCTACATTTTACCTTCTCCCTTTCCCTGCCCTTCTCCCCCCTGTACATTATATATAGATAGGTAGTATAGATTATATATAGATATACATTATAAACATATATAGATTAGAAAAGTTATATAGATAATTGATTAGATAATAGATAGCTTTCCTTTTCACTTCCCCTGTCTCCCTTAGACTTTTAATATTTAAATTTTTTAGATTTTAAATATTTGTAAATATTAGTTGTGCACGGGAATTGATAATGATACCAATACCAAAAATAAAACCTTTGTTTGAAATGGTACCAATAATGATAATCAATACCGATAATGACTGATACCGATAATAAAAATGATAACAAAAATGATAACAAAAACAATAACGACAAAACAACAAAAATGATATTGTTGTTAATAACGATAATGAAAACGACATTCTTGAATAACAAAAACAAAAACGAAAAATGGAAACGAAATGGCGGTCTGGTGCACCCCCTCATTTTTGTCTCTTTTAAATTGTTTGTTAGAAACAACTTGCAAATTCATTATTTTTAAGTATTAACTGTACAAACTACAGCCCATAGAAATGTTTTGGACTTTTCACATTGGGTGTTTTCACATGGATGTGTGTGTACTCACCACTGGAGCAGGTCAGGCATACATACCTGTGTCCATCCACTTGCATCCTGACCTAAGTTGGGTTTAAATGACCCGGCAGCTGCCATGGCCCACAGTCCATCCACACAGTGCTCCCCTACCACAGCTTAGAGTTGCAGGCTGATCTTCCAGAACTTTATGACATTGCCTGGGGCAACCCCCAGTTCAGAGTAGTGTTGAAGCACCCATCCACCGAGCATATAGACAACAACCCCATCTATGGCAGGTGCCCCAGGTTTGGGTTTCCCGCTCCGCTGGCAGTGACAGATGTTCCACCACCAGCATATCTGCCCCAGAGTAAGGAAAGGTTGCCTCGCCTTTGCTCTGTCTACACATCTGGCAAATGGGATGGCCCACCCGCATGTGAGGAAGGGCAGAGGCATGTATGCTGTCTGAATGAAAACACAAATTGAGTTTTTAATATTTACTAGGGATGGGAATTTCAGTTTCAGATAGAAGCAAAACAACCTGGAAATGGCTGTTTTAGTTCTATCTGAAATTTTGGATCTCGCTTTGGTTTAGTTTTTTTCAGGTTTTGCATTGAAAATGTTTTTTAAAAAATTTTTCAATGCAAAAAACCAAAAAAAACTTAGTGCAAAAAAAATTAAACAAGAGAAGAAATTCTCAGAGAATCAAAAACTGAAAAAAAATTGGTGCTGGAGTCTCATTTCTATTATATACTGTGCATGACCAGTCACCCAAATCACATCTTTACTCTTGGCTGGTGGTCAAAACTTTTAAATCAGAGATGCACAAGTGGATCGACAATCTACTTTTTACTAATTATCCTTTTTCATGATTTTCCTTGTTCATGTATGGTTATAAGGATTCTTTGAGGAACACATATTTATGCATGCTAATTCCTCTCCAGACAGATGTTCATCAATTATGAGGAGTCTAACTACTGTCTGTCAAAACATCTGTTTGGAAATGAGAAATGGATAACAACAACAGACACATGGGATCATGTTTCCCCATTCACACTACAAAGTCTTACTCTGTGTCACGTTGCGTGTCTCTTTTTTACAAAAGGAAAGAGAGCTATGTGTTCCAGCCAGATCTAGTCTAACTGGATTGGGCCACTCTTTTCCAAATTGTATAAAATGAGTTTACACTTTACTTTGATGCCAAGCTAGCAAAGCAAGTATTGTAAAATGACAATATATTTATAAATAAATGGAACATGAGACTTAGAATATAAAAAATAAGCATAGTTTACTTAAACTTAAATAGAAAATATCAGTAGTTTACATAGAATGGTATTGATAGCCAATCAAAGTTACATGGGATATTTTCAGACGTGACGGGGCCAATTGGCCCCATCACGGAAACAAACCTTTGATTCCCCGCCGGGGCCACCGCATCACAGGTGAACAGATGTGGTGGCAGCTCCCGGAGGGGAATTGGGGAGGGGCCGCACGGTGCAACGTGGGGCCGCATGGCCCCCCACGCTCCCCTGCCACCTGCCTTCTGGGGAGACAGGCGGGCGCTGCGGCCAATGCGGCCACAGCACCCGCCCAAATTTACCATGGCCCGGAATCCCTGCAGGGATTCCTGGCCGTGACTGCCGTCCAGACGAGATGGCTTGGTTCATTACGGCAGGGAATCACATTCACCACACGACCAGCCCCGGCCCGTGGGTTCAGCTGATTGTGTGGTGAATGTGATTCCCCGCTGCGATTGACCATGATGAACATCTGGGGGGGAACTTCCGTTCCCCCCATCAGACATTACGGGATCACTTTCACCATGTGCAGATTCACTGTGGTTGACTGTGATCTCGTAATGTCTGAAAATACCCATGATCTAAAAAACATTTCTATTTCAAGAAAATAGCTTCTAAAAGCTTAACATATGCTCAATACATTGGCTCAAAGATATCAGAAAGTAATACTTCACCAGATTTTGAATCTCAATCTGCCATAATGGTGAGAGAGAAACCCCAACATAGTATAGGATTTCAATCTGAAAAAGCAAAGCTAGTGTCTCCCTTCTTAAAGCAAAATTTGCCAGAATCTGACACTCCTGAGCAGTCACGCTGATGATGTCAGTTAGCATGGAAATACACAGGATTCTAATTGACTCTCTTAATTCTGAGCAAGTAAAGAGACCGAACAGAGAGTCAGATTTCCTTCGAAGTCTGAACCAAACCTTATATTTCCCTCAAAATTAATTGTCAGATTACAGAGAGAACTGACCACAGCTTCAAGGTTTTTTAACCAATTAGTTGAAGCAGCTGTGCCTGCTAGGAAAATCTAAAACTTAAAACTTTCACTTTGGAGATGTTCATGTCTGGTACCATTTGTCATTTAGACATATAGACTGATAAGGCCCTTGGTCTGGCCTCCAACTTTAGTCATTTTTTTCTGTTTCCTTGGATATGGTGAAAAGTTCACTGAGAAGTTTTTTAAAAAGTTCATTGGAACACAGCTGAGGAGGCCTCAGCCTGAACCAGGGTACATATAGAAACTGATTCTAAAAATCAATGCATTGGATACAAATTAATACAGTAAAACACAAGTTCAATACATTGAAACAGAAAGTTAATATATTGAAACTCAAAATCAATACATTAGGAACACAGATGGCCAAAAAATATATGCTTATAATAGGAAATGCATGACATCTGTTCAGTTTGGGACAAATTTTCTACAAGGCCAAATGAACACAGCTATATTGAATTCACACTCCCTACAAATATGACCTAATTTAGCTACTTCTTGTGGATACTAGAGAATTCTGCTGCACACTTTGGCAAAATGTATTGTCACTGGGGGCCCTCTGAGTACCAGGGAGTGCTCCAGAATCACTTGGGGAATTAGCAAGACCCTGGCGCATGAACACGCTCCAATCCCTAAGACCTAAGGGTGTGCACCAGACCCCCATGTCGGGGTTTTTTTTGTTTCTTTTTCATTATTAAAAATGTTTTTGTTATCGTTATTAATGACAATGTCATTTTTGTTATCGTTGTCATTATTGGTATACTTTCAAATGAAGGTTTTGTTTTTTGTATCAGTATCATTATTGCTATCAATTCATATGCGCAAACAAAAATCTCGTGATATCAGTAATGATACCAAAATAGGAAGTTATTTGATAGATTGTGCTGTGTCTGATGTGGTGTGTGGTTGGCTGAATGTGTGTGTGTGTGTGGCCTAGGGTTTGACTGTCTTATGAGAACTGAGAGGATGGCAGGCAGGAAGGCATAGATGAAGAAGGTGAAGGTGGAGGTGGAGGAGATGGAGGAGCACTTGCTGAAGCACTGGAGGAGAAGAACAAGAAGCCTGGGCTGCTGCTGTCAAGGTGGGGAAGGATGCCCTCAAATACATCATCCTCCAAATCCCTGAGGTGTGTGCCAGAGGGAGAAGCCTGCCCAGGCGTGGTGGGTGACCCTGCACCACTCCCAGCAATAGAATCCACATCATCATCATTGCTACTCCCAGCACCATTATTGCTGCGGCTCCCCGTATTATCTGCTTCCCCCAGTGAAAAATCACGGCTGTCAGTGCCAGCTGCTGTTGGTGCTTTGGGGGTGTGGAGTGCTGCTGCCCTTGGTTCTCTCCTCCAGTGCCACTGCTACTATTGGAAGGCTGGGGCTCCCTACCTTCCAAAGATGTCACTCCCAACATCTCTGCGGAATCATGTTCCCCTAATAATACCTGCCACCTTGAGGGGAAAAATCGGGTCTCTTCAGTTTGGGCGTTGGGTTGCCACCAGTGGCAGAAGTGGCAGTGGGATTGCCAATTCCTCCACGTGCATGTCCTCTACCAGGGCCACCTGCCCCAGAGGCTGAACTACTCCTTCCCGTTCTCATTGTACTATGTTTGTTGTACACACAAGTGCACACACAGTCAAATATGTACTATATGTATGTGATCTAATTATATATACAGAACCTAACCTAAACCCACTATATTTATTCCATATGCCTATCCTATAATACTAATATATAATAAAACAGACTAGCCTAAATACCTATATAATATCTAATCTGTCTATATATGTACACAACACAACTAATATCTATCTAAATCTAAGGGAGACGGGAAGGGAAAAGGAAAAATATCTATTATCTAATCAATTATCTATATAACTATTCTAATCTAACTATGTCTATAAAATCAATATTACCTATCTATATATAATGTACAAAGGGCAGAAGGGCAGGGAAAGGGAGAAGGTAAAATGTAGGGTATGAGGAAGGAAGGGTACTGGTAATATAATGAGGGCTAGGGAGGATTTTTTGTGTGTGCAAGCACCACAGTTCTATAAAAGCAAACTGACAAGCAGAGCTCTCACAGAACATAGAGAAAAAGCCTGGCCCTCCCATTATAAAGGGTTGTAGCATCCTCCCCCAGAGCCCCCCTGATTAGTTGTGGGAGGCAGCAGGCATTGAGACTGCTGGGGCCTGCTTGTGCTGCTCATTGGCCAGCGATACATCCATCAGATACTGCTGAGCTGCTTGTCCCTCCCAACACAGGCACAGTTCAAGAGTTCAACCCTGTTTAGGTCTCCAAAATGTCTGCTCCCTCCTCTCCTCTCCATATTTTCCCTCCAAAACCCAACTGCCCCCCACTAATAACAACAACAACGATAACGGCATTTCCATTTTCATTATTGGCATTATTATCGGTTATCGTTTTCATTATTGAAATAACAAAAATAAAAATTGTCATTATTGTTATTGTAATTGTAATAACAAAAATGATATGCACACCTCTACTAAGACCTAGGGTACTGATTCTAAGTGGGGTAAGTATGGTCCTATTATTATCATCAGCACATGAGTATGTGCATAGGTTCTGACCTCCAGCCTCTCATATAGTCAAGCTTACATCACCAGTAGTGCAATATGGGCTTCAGTCTAGGTTGCTTAGCCAAGCAGAGTGCACAAGCCCACTGGCTCTTAGCTGAAATGATCCCACATGCTATTTCAGCATTTTATGAGTGCTCCTGACTGAGCCAGGGAGAAGCAGTCTCCAAACGCTGACTTACAGGTGCAAATCTGAGGCTTTACATGTTGTCCTGAGTCAGAGCTACAGAGTCTCCTCGGGAGCTCCTTCCCTCTTGGCATCCTAGCTTCAAATGAAGCCCCTGCTTATATAATCCCAGAGTACCTCAGGGCCTTCACTCTGATTGGGTCCTGGACACATGTCTATCTCAGGCCCCACCCAGGCAGCCATCTTAGGTCCATTGGCCATTTTTCATGTACTTAGTGATGGTAGCTAAACAAAACCTTTAATGACATAGCCTCTTGCAGGCTCCCTGTTACAACTATACAATGAGCTTACCATGTTTATAAAGTCGCATTACCTTAAATGAATAACTGGGAAAGATGCAGGGAAAGAATCAAAAAGAGATACTGAAAAGATTGCAAATTTAAATTTAATTATAAAACAACATTTACCTCTCTTCCCGCCTAGTGCGGCCCCTAAGCTCCCGCCCCTAGCTCACCCATAATGTCCGCTACCTCCGTTCCTGCACCCGGGCTGCCGAACGCATCCGGTGCAAATCCCGCTCCCTCCATGACTTCCTCCACTACAAATTCTCCATCTCTTCCCTCTCCTCAGCTATCTCTCTGGCTAGGCAACACTCTTATGCCTCCAGGAACAATTCTTTCTCTCGCGACCCTCGCCGCCTCTTCTCTACTTTCGACTCCCTCCTTAAACCCCCCTGCCCTCCTCTGCCCTCTTCCCTTGCTGCTCAGGATCTTGCATCATTCTTCACCTCAAAGATTGACAAGATCCGTCAGGACATTGCCTCCCA